>WOXC01001304.1:0-49215 GCA_011680675.1 Gymnobelideus leadbeateri | reverse complement strand
CTCTCTCTCTCTCTCTCTCTCTCTCTCTCTCTCTCTCTCTCTCTCTCTCTCTCTCTCTCTCTCTCTTTCTCAGTTTTGGTTTATTGCATCCACCCAGTATGTACTCCAAGAAGATATGCTATTATAGCTTACATAAAATCAACATCTAAGTTTCGGTTTTTTACAGGATAGTCTTTTTTGTTACACTCCACAGAAAACATATAGTGCAGTCAAAGGATTCATAGCTTCCTATAATCAAATATTTTTTAAAAAGCACACACCAGGCACTAATAATATTTCTCCTCCAAAGGAAGAGGAGCAGCATCGTGGATAATTAAAGAGGATATTAAAGGGTTAAGAAGGATCAAAAAGAATAATAGAGTATAACCTGAAGAGGTAAGTGAACCTCAAGAAGGAAAAAAAAGAAAGTATTTGGTAGGAGGAGACAGGGTAAGCAATTGAAGATAGGTTGAACAATTAGAGAGAAAAGCAATTCAGTAGGGTAGACTGATAAGTGGGAGCAAATGTAAATCAAAATGAAAGTTTGTACAAAATTGACTGGTGGGGGGAGGTTGCTGGGGTGGTTGAATTATTATGGAATCTAAGGAAAAGGTTTATCAAGTTATTAAGAAATGATAATTGATTGTAAACATTAATCAGATGCTTAGAATTGAATTGCATTTCAAAAAAAGCAAGGTTGAAAATATTGGCCAATAAGAAGACTAGAGGAAATGTGCAGTGACTTGTATCGACAGTGGGATGTTGGTATTTCTGCCACAGACAAGTGACTGTTACTGGCGTTCCAAGTGTAGGCTGATCTTCCTCCTAGAGTAGCAGCTGAAAGGACTTAAAGAATGCCTCTCTTCACTGAAGGCTGTTAGAGAGACTGAAGTATTCCTAAAGGAAACAGAACAAAGGCTTAATTTGGGGGTTGGGGGGAAGGGATCTGAGGTGGAGGAGGGAGATCTGACACTTGCCAGGATGTTGGACAGTCACAGAAAGGATTGTCACATAAAGGAAAAAGGGAAGGAAAAAGATTAGGTACAGTAAGTCCAACTTGCATTTTTTAAAAGTATATAATCAATTCAACATGTTAGGTCAAAGCTACCTGTCCTGCTTGTTTGCATCTCCTTCTGAACCTCTTTCTGTTATTTTCTATACATTAACATTTTCCCCAATACTTCTCTTTTCTATCTTTTTCTTTTCTTTATTTTTTTGCATGACTACCTTAAACCTCCTCTCCCTCCTGAATCCCTTCCTGCTACAATCCTGGGACAAATAACACAGGCAAAAGAAACCCGTATATCAGCCACATCCAAAAATGTATATCTTCATCTGCAGTACAAGCCTGAAGCTCTATCAGACCTTTCAGCAAAGGTCCTCTTCAGTTGAAGCTAATCATTGCATTGATGGGAGTTTTGTAGTCATTCCAATTTGTTTCTCCTTAAAATGTTAGAGTTACTGTGTAAATTGTTCTCCTGGTTCTCTCTTATCTCTGCATTAGTTCACATAAATATTCTCAGATATTTCTGAATCCATCCCTTTCAGCATTTCTCATAACACAATAATGTTCCTTTACATCCATGTGTAATAACCATGGAGCCATTCCCCAACTGACGGACACTCCTTTAGTTTCCACTTCTATTTTATGACAAAAAAGTAGTGTTACAAATATTTTTTGTCCATATGAGTCCTTTACCTTCTCTCTTTGAACTCATTGGGATATGTACCTATTATCAGTTTCACTGTGTTTAAGGTAGGGCTGGGGAACCTGCAGCCTCAAGGCCACATATGGCTTTCTAGTTCCTCAGGTGTGGCCTTTTGACTGATTCCAAGTTTTACTGAACAAATCCTTTTATTTAGGAGATTTGTTCAATGAAGAGGGCAACATGTGACCATGAGGCCCTGGTTTAAGGGATAAGAGTGATAGATTAGATAGATAGATAGATAGATAGATAGATAGATAGATAGATAGATAGATAGATAGATAGATAGATAGATGATAGATAGATAGATGATAGATAGATAGATAGATAGATAGAGAATTTCTCTTAGTTATCAAGCACTTAAGTCTGCTATCTGCCAGGCATTATGCTAAGTTCTGAGAATACAAATACAACCGAGAACAATAGACCCTCCTGTTCTCTAGGTGCTGACATTCTAATGGGAAAAGACAAAACGTAAAGGGGCACTGTGGAGGTGGGGGTGGTATGGAAATGTCAGAAAAAGCTGGTTTAGTGACTTTTTCAGTATAATTGCAAATGACTTTCCAGAGTGGCTGGACCAATAACACCTGAGACTTGGTGGAATGAAACCTCTGATTTGAACCATAGTTTTGGTTGGGAATATTTTTTTTTTCTTTTTGGAGACAATTAGGGTTAAGTGGTTTGCCCCGGGGTCACACAGCTAGTAAGTGTCAAGTGTCTGAGGACAGATTTGAACTCCGTTCCTCCTGATTCCACGGCTGCTGCTCTATCTACGGTGCCACCTATTTGCCCTGTGGACACCTTTTTCAAAAAGAAAAAAAAAAGGCTAGGTAAAAAGGGTGGGTGGCAGTGCTGGTATTAACATTATATAGAGAGGGCACATTTGTGTAAAGAATTCCAGGAACCAGACAGGGAAAACCTGACAGAGTATTTGAATAAGGTAAGTGGAGGGAGAAAAAGAAGTGATTTTGTCGACAGAGCAAACCACAAACCACCTGGAAGGAAAAGAAACAGGAGTTTGGGAAACATATCTCAAGCCTGACAAAGAAATTGTATAGCAGTGATTGAGGGCTTTAATTAATCATATATCTGCTGGAAATGTTTCTCTGACAAAAGTAATAATGTCCTAACTTAACCTTAGCAATAATTTCATCCTTCAAAAGGTAAGGGAACCAAAAAGAGGGAATTTTATTCTAGATATAATTCTCACTAATAGAAAAGAACTGGTTTCTGGAGTGGAAATGATGGGAACCCTAGGGTAATATTACCGTTCCCTCCTAGAGTTTTTTGATAGAGAAAGGGAAGAAATATGGGCACATCCTAAGTTTTGGAAAAACAGATTTTGGAAAAAACAGATAGTATCCATGGGATAAAATGCTACAGAGGGAGGGAAATCAGCCCAAGAGCAATGGGAGATGCTCAAGAACTGAATTCTAATGACACAAAGGGAAGTAATTCTAGTGAAGGGAAAAAAATATTTCTCTGAAAAGAGCAATTTGAATACACAAGAAACCCACCAACCAACTTGTATTTTAAAAGAAACAGAAATGGAATCAAGATCAGGTAATGAAAATGGTAGTAAGAATGGACTGAGGCTGATGAGAGAAATTAAGTACAATAAAAAGAGTGAATGTTTTAGCTATAGTGGAAGTAAAAACGAGGATCAAAAATAATATGGGATTTTTCTTGGGATATGGTGGAAGAAGTCATATCTGCAATATCCCTGCTATATAGCCTAGACTAGTTTTACCTATAAAAGCAATGAAATAATTTTTAGTTGTTCCAAAAGACTAAATCTAGAACCACTGATAGACTAAGTAAGAAGGCCCAGAGTCAGGATTTACTCAGAGTTTGCATAGGTTTCTGATGGGGTATGCCACCATTGCAGATATATTATAAAGGAATTTCACCCAATTGAATCAATGCTGTATCCTAGCTAATTATACTTTCCTTGCTATCATTAAGTAATCTGTAATCACTAGAATGACGAATGTGGGTGGTCCAGAAAGCAGAGTCATATACTTTTTATTTTATTTCTGTTTTCTCTGAAAATGAGAATGACTTTGTACTGAAAATTACAGGGAAAAATGACTAATAGGATTTTGATAATCAAGTAAGAAAAGGAGAAAGAGTACCTGGTTGTAGTCAGATCACCTGCCCCAAATAAATATCATCAAGTACTGAAAGTTCTATCAAATGTGATTATTGGGTTACTATAAGTGATACATGAAAGATCATAGAAAACAACAAGAATAGAAAAAGGAAGGGGTGGTTAGGTGGCACAGTAAATAGAGCGCTAGCCTGGAGTTAGGAGGACCTGAGTTCAAATCCAGCCTCAGACTCTTAATATTTACTAGCCTTGTGATCTTGGGCAAGTCACTTAACCCCAATTGCCCTGCCTCCTGCCCTCCAAAAAAAGGAAAAAATAACAATGGAAAAAGCAAAATATTGTCCTAATTTTTCAAAAGAAAAAGAAAAAGCCTGCACACTATAGTTAATGAGCCTGATTTCAATTATTGGGATTGTTCTAGAATGAATCACTAAAGAAATGGCTGACAAATATCAGGAAAGGGAATTGGTGATTTGTCTTTTTTCTTGTTGTTGTTTTTGCTTTTTGGAGGGCAGTTGGAGTTAAGTAACTTGCCCAAGGTCACACAGCTAGTTTTTTTGTGTTTTTTTTTTTATGTTAAGTGTCTGGGGCCGGATCCGAACTCAGGTCCTACTGACTCCAGGACCAGCACTCTACTTACTGTGCCACCTAGCTGCCCCAGGAATTGATGATTTCAAAGACATCTTGGCTTCATCAAGAAGAGGTCATTACATGTTAACCTTCCTTTCTTTGTTGACAGATTTACTTAACTAGTAGATGCCATGGATATAGTTTACCAAGGTTTTAGCAAAGATTTTGGTAATGTGTCTCATACTTTTCTTGTGGAGAAGATTGAAGTATGTGGATTGCTTCATAATGTAGTTCAGTGGTTTCAGAACTAATGAAATGACCAGGTTCAAAGAGCAGCATTTAATAGTTTGATGTTAGCTATGGAGGAGGTCTCTAGAGAAGAGTGTCAGGGATCTCTGCTTAGCTCTGTAGTGTTGAACATCAGTGATTTGGATAAGAACATGTGTGTGTGTGTGTGTGTGTGTGTGTGTGTGTGTGTGTGTGTGTGTTCATCAGATTTAGAGATGGCCCACATCTTAGGAGAAATGCCACATTAAATGATAGTCAGGGTCCAAAAGATTTTTGACAGGCCAGAGCACTGGACTGAAACTAACAAACTGGAATTCAGTTGAGATAAATGTAGTCTTAAACTTGGGTACACACAAAAAAATGAACTACTAGGCATTAGATGAGCAAGAAAAGTCAATGTACAAAAAATAAAGCAGATACAAGAGTAATTTACAAATCAAAAAAAAAAAGAATATCATTAAACTGGAAAGTGCCTCAAGGAAAGCAATTAGGATAGTGAAGATTGCTTTGAGACTGTCATGTGAGAATATGTGTATATATACATACAGATGTGTGTATGTGTGTATGCACACATACATATACATATATACACATTTAGAGTGATATAGTTATTTATATAGTTACACGAAGAAGACATATGAAGATAATAAATCCAAATTAAATAAATGTAATGTAGTTGAGGAGGGAGGGCCATAGTACTTGGCGGAATGAGGAAAGGCTTCATGTAGTAGGTGGTTCTTGACCTGAGACTTGAAGGAAGAGAAAGTATGAAGGGAAACCCCGCCAAAATAATTCATTCCAGGCATGAATGATGCAAGACTTAGAGATGGGAGAAGTGTCATCTGTGAAAGGAGAAAACCAATTTGACTGGATTGTAGAATATAGGAGGGGAGTGATGTTTTAGCCAGAGGATTTTCTATTTGAAACTAAAGGCAATGGGGAGACACTGTCATTCATGAAGCAAGATGTGATATACATGATCAGATAGACATAAAAGGAAAATCGCTTTGATAGCAGTATGGAGGATGGATTGGAGAGGGATGAGACTTGAGGCAGGGTGACCAATAAGGAGGCAATAATCTAGGCCAGAACTGAAGTGAAGGCCTGAGCTAAAGTTTGAGTGGAGAAAATGGGTACTATGAGAGGGATGCTAGGGAGAAAGACTTGGCAACTGATCAGATGCATACGGAGAAGTAGACAGAATGATTTTGAATAATGACAAGCATGCCTGTGAGACTATCATAATGATGGTGCCTTTGATAGAAATATGGAAGTTGAAAAGAGGTCATTCGAGAGGCAAAGAAAATGAAGTCTGCTGTGGACATGGCAGATTTGATGTGTTTCCAGCACATCTAGCTTGAAATGTCCAATGGGCGATTGTTTCCATCATATTCTTCTGGAGGAGCTTTATTATTATCCCACCCACTGCTATCTCTTGTGCTGGGAAAGTCCATTTTCAGGAACTTTCCTTTCAAGCCATATTTGTGTAAAGGCTGTGGGCCCGCAGACAAAAACTCCATGTTCTTCTGCTCTAAGTCAGCAAGTATCAATAAGTAGGTGGAGGGAACTCCCTGTCCCCCTTCCCACTCTATTGTATTTCCAAAGAAAGGCATAAGGCAAAAGGCAAAAAGCTGAGAACAATCTATTATTCTCTTTGTTTAGGACCTCACTAAAGGGTGGCTCCTCTGCACAAGAGTACATCCTCCTCAAAATCTTCTAAAGAAAACCAATTGCCAAAGACCAAATAGGAGCTTTTCCTCAGACTCTCGGCAAAACACCAATGGACATGATCTATGAAAGGAAAGGAGTGTTCATCATTAAAGAACAAATGGTAGACCTTGCTTTTATACACAATAATTCCTTGATACCGCACCATTGGGTACATCATTGGAATGTAGAATCCTGACTGTATATGCTGTATCCTAATTGTAAATGCTTATGCCCTCTAGATATTGGTGAAAACCATCAAATGAGCCATTGAAGGGAGGAAGAAATGAAGCATGCATATTTATTAGATATCATCAAATGAACAAAGTAAAGAAATATAAAATAATGAAATGAGTTGTCCCTCCCAGAGAAGAGTCAGTAGGAAGACTATGGAAGAAATGATTGGAGACAGAGAGATCATCCTTGGGCCTCTAAAAAAAGCCACTAGTATGAAAATGGCTACCTACACTGCCTATACATCACCCTAATCCTATTAGATGAGTGGGAAAACCATGGCTATATATGACAAATGTATCACACACATAGGGGTTGTGTGTGTATACATATGTACTAATAATGCAAATGTGAAAGGCACAGTAACATCTTTGCCTCCTTTTCTTTAAATCCTCCAGGAAAATCACCAAGTAGGCCATTTCCCATTCATCACAACCAACTCTTCCCTACTTTTGCACAAGGCATTTCCTGATCCCCAAAAAAAGGAGGCAAACTGGTGAAGCTTCAGGGCCCAGCAGGAGTCAAGCTCCCATGAATTCCTACTGCCAAAGGAATCTGGCAAGGTTTATAAAATGATGCTTGTCCAAGCTATCTCTACTTACTTATCTATTCAGGTAGCAGCCTGAGCCCAAAAAGGAGCAAACAGAGAAAGCTTGAGAAAAAAACCACAGGTGGGAACACAATGTTCTTTAGCCTGCCTATGAGGGCCAGGAGAATCCCCTTATGAAGGCAGAGCTTAAAATACAAACAGTGTCTATTTTCAACCTCAGAACATGAGAAAAACAGCCAAAGAGTGAGTTGGGGGGAAGTAGTGTTAAATTTTAATTTACATAGTTTATCCCTAAATAAACAATCTGACTATAGTCATATTGTTAGTCTGAGAATGAAGGATGATGCTATGTTGATCCTATGTTTCTCAGCCACTTGGGTCTTCTCTCAATCACCCTGTAGCGCATCACCTCTGTCAATTTGCTCATGAAGGGAGCTGATGTGCTTTTCCCACGAATCCTTCTGCTAGCATCTTCCAACATCTGTCCAATGTTCTGTAGGTGGAGCAAGTATGAATTAGAGTGTTTATTTCACCAGTGGAATACACCTGAAATCTTGTGTTGGATGATAAACAGACTTCTATATCTATAAAACAAGGCTCATTTTATAAGCCCAGAAGGTTCATATGTAGCAAGAGGGAACAAAAGTCAATGTTGGACTTTCAAATCTGATAAAGCTTGACACTATTGAAAGCAAATTGAAGGCCTGGTCATCTTATGACCCTTTACCATTCTGGTTGTTCTGTTTAGGCTGCTTTCCAGTTTTCCAAGTCCTTCTAAAACTGTAGTTCCTGGAACTTTAATCAATCGTGGCATAAGCAGAATGGAGGATTCTCATCTGCTCATGCCTAGAAAACTATGCTGTTTCTAATACAACCAAGTTCACGTAGGCTTTTTAGAAATCAGATCATACTGTTGACAAATTATACATATACATGTATGTGTGCATATATAATGTATATATAATACCCTGCAGATTTTTCTCAGGAATAAAAGGTAAGCAAGCCCATCAAAATGTAGTCTGGAGACTAGTCTCCTTTCTCTTCTGTCTATCACCACCTTGTCTTCGACACTAAATTGAGAGCCATTTGTCCCTCTCCAGTTTTCTAGAGCAGTGGTATAAAAGGAATCTCTGTGGACTATAGATTGACTCAGAAAACATCAAATTAGCATTATATAGGTTGCACTGTATTTTATTTATTTTGATGAACGTTTCCCAGTTTCATTTTAATCTGATTGAACTGAACTCCCAGGTTCCATCTGCTACCAGGTCTCAACTTTGTTGCCTGTACTGTAAAGGTTCTCTCATGCTCCACCATCCATCAAATATGCCCTTTCCTCGTGTCTCAGAAATCACATCCACAAGTTATTTTAGCACCTTAGTTCATCTGGTATAGGTGACTTAAACTCATGAAGAGCATTTAGGTACCTTCTTTATTATCTACTTACTTTAGTATCAACCACTTGTTATATGTGCTTATTTCAATATTTTCAGTGTAAAGATCACTCTATTTGACAGAGAAAATAGAGAAAAAACACCACAAACTGAGTAGTTCTGCCTTCAGTCTTTTGTCAGTTGTTAGCATTCCATCTCCCCAGAGCAGCATTCTTTTCTCTCCTTTGCTCTTTCCCCAGCCCCCCAAAAAAACCCTTTTTTAAAAGGACCTCCTTTTGTTTCTCTTCATCTCAGGTCATTCTGACCATCAGTAGCTCAATGGGGCTAACACTTCTGACACTATTTTTACAGGGCTGTGGCACATTTTTTGTGACATTTGGTGTGTCCACTTCCAATTCCTCCTACCCTTTGACAGGTCAGTCCTCAGAGCCCAGCAACTTATCCCCTGCCTCCTCAAGGTTCCTATTCCCCCCAATATCATTGTCAGTTAACGTCTCCCCAATGTCCACTGACCAGATGGTCCCTCTTCAATATCAATTAAACAATTAATATCAATTAGCTTTTACAAAGGGATATTTATTGAGAATATATAGCAAGGGTCAAAATAAAGAAACACCTCTGAAACCAGGAGTATGTTCTCATTTATGACTTTGGACTCCGGGGAGAGTGGGTTCAAATTTAAAATGATTGATATAAACATCAATTTCATTTCTGGGTGTGGCATAACCAATGGATGTCACCCCTTTTGCTTGGATGACACAGGTATCATGGGGAATAGGTTGGTCTTCAGGGATAAGTCAAGCTGACTGCTCCTCAGGGATGACTCCTCATCAGGCTTGGCTGTTGTGGTGAGAAGTCAACTTATTTCTTGCCTAGTTGCACTCCTCTGGATTTTTCCATCATGCTACAGGGACCTCATCATCCTGCAAGATCACTTCAATATTAGAACTCACAGCTTACCAGTACACAGGTCCCTGGGGCCCCTCCCTCTTATTAAAGAGGATGTGGTTGGAGAACTCCCAGAATCTCCATTTAAGGAGAGCAACCAGGCCAGCCATCTCTTCCTGGCTGTACCCTTTTGGACTTAACATAAGAATCCCAGACTGGGTTACTTTCCCCTCCCCCTTTCACCTTTCTTTGTATGCTGTCTCCCCACATTAGATTGCAAACTCCTTGAGGACAAGGACTATCTCTTTCTTCCTTCCTTCTTTTATTTTTCTTTCTTTGTTTCTTTCTTTCTTGCTTGCTTGCTTGCTTGCTTTCTTGCTTTCTTCCTCTTTCTTCCTTCCTTCCTCTCTTTATTTCTTCCTTCCTTCCTTCTTTACTTTCTTTGTCTTCCCAGTGCTTAGTACAATGATTGAAACATACTCTATGTTTAATGACTCACTGACTGACTGACTAACTCTTCTATGTACTCCAGTTACTAGACCTCTGGTAGTTCTTCTGACCTTTTAAAGCCCAGAAATTCATAGTCTGTACATTTCAACTCCAATATTCATTCTTCAAAGATCATGAAAGAATAGACATAATAAAGACAAAAGAAACATGGTCAACATCCTTTCTTCATGGCTATAAGGCAACTGTAGCAGTGCCTTCAGCTACTACTGACACTACCTCACTCCCTACTCAGAGTTTCACAGAATTTTTTCTTCCTCATTTAGAAGTCATCAAGGAGTGTGAAAGAAAGAGAAGAAGAAGAAGAAGAAGAAGAAGAAGAAGAAGAAGAAGAAGAAGAAGAAGAAGAAGAAGAAGAAGAAGAAGAAGAAGGAAGAAGAAGAAGAAGAAGGAGGAGGAGGGAGGAGGAGGGAGGAGGGGAGGAGGAGGAGAGGAGGAGAGGAGGAGGAGGAGGAGGAGGAGGAGAAGGAGGAGGAGAAGGACAAGGAGGAGGAAATGATGATGATGATGATGATGATGATGATGATGATGATGATGATGCACATTTAGCATGCAAAATGGTTTAGCAACCTTTTAAAAGTTTGGTTATCATCATTCAGTAAGCTGATAGGAAATAGTCATAAGATTCAAAGTCCATGCTTTGAAATTGGAGATGTGGAGTCTCTCATCAAGCCTCCACATATGTTGATAGCAGTCAGAATATATTGAACCTGCTCCAAGGACTGGACTATAGTTGACTAGTCCCCTGTTCCACTTATAGCCATCTTATTGTACATTAACTTGTTTCCATCTTCAGTACAAATCCCTTTTACTGTTTTTTAAACTAAGCTGGTTCATGAATTTTCCTGAACAGTCACATCAGTCTCTTTAGACTGATTTTGTCTCTTCAGTGGAATTTTCTCTCCTTTTGTATTTAGAATTTTCATTTATGATAATTTCCCATTTGTCCTAGGCTGCCTTCTATGGTAGAATTTTAATTTATAGGACCTTTCTTTTAAACTCTTTGAAAATTTCTTTCCCACTATCCAGTATATATGGCAGACCAGGAGTGTGGAATCTATGGCCTTGAGGCCACATGTGGCCCTCTAGGTCCTGGAGTGCTGCCCTTTGACTAATCCAAACTTCACAGAACAAATTCAGTCAAAGGGCCTCACTTCAGGACCTGGAGGCCCACATGTGGCCCTGAGGTCATAGGTCCCCTCGCCCCTGAATTATGCTATCTATTTGGTAGGTATACAAAAGTAGTTTTCTCAAAAGAAGGAAATAGTTTATTTTGAAGAGATTATGGGAAGATATGCTGGTTCATTGTTGGTAGAGCTATGAGTCAGTAAAACCATTTCACAAAGCAATCTGGGAGTAAATAAAAGTGCCTGACATGCCCATTTGATCCAGAGATTGTACTGCTAGGCATATAGTTCAAGGAGAGAGTGCCCATATAAAACAAAATATGTCTAACAGTACTTTTTGTGACAGCAAAGCATTAGAAACTCTGTCTACCCCTTTGCAGAAATGGGGAGCCCACAAACCTGAGGCATCGCACAGATTCTCAAAACTTTCCATGTCCTCATCAGCTTTGCTGATTTTTTATACTTCTTTTTGTTGGTTTCTTTTAAAAAAAAATGCTATTTCTTATATGCAGAGGGAAGAGGAAGGATAGAGGTCCTGGGAGAAATATTGGTGTTATTTTATTAAAGACCATATTTTTTTAAATGTAATTTTCTTCTTCCTCTAACCTTTTTTTTTTTTAATTAAGGCCTTTTGGGAGAAAAAGCCTAGCCCCACAGACACTTCCAATGAATCATGCATATTCTGGCTCAGTCCTGAAGGACTGGGTGATTTGGAATGATACAGCAAGCTCAGTGTTGTACTTTTGTCCCATGATGGCAGGGGTAAAGGGGTGGGTTTGGGGAATTTGTAGGCAGGAGAACAGAAAGGACTGTATCAAAGCTATGTCAGAGAAGATTAGTCTTGGAACCAGGGAGAAAAGTCCACTCAATGGGCTTTAAAAGGGGTAACTATCTTCTGGAGTCCTTTTGTCCTTCCTGTCTCTAGAATGCATGGATTGTAGCTCACTATGTCTTTGTTTGTCTTTTTGTCTCTCTAACTGTTCCTCTATGTCTGTCTCTTTTTATCTCTTTATGTTTCTTCCCCCGCCTCCCCCTCTCCCTCTCTTTCTCTATGTGTGTCTATCTCTCATTTCTATCTGTCTCTCTACCTGTCTCTCTCTGTCTCTGTCTCTCTATCTCTGTCTGTCTCTCCATCTCTTTCTCTGTCTCTCTGTTTCTGTTTTGTCTTTCTCTGTCTCTGTCTCTCTCTGTGTGTCTCTCTTCCTGTCTCTCTCTTTCTCTGTGTCTCTCTCTGTCTCTGTCTCTGTGTCCCTCTCTGTTTCTGTGTGCCTCTCTGTCTCTCTCTTTCTGTCTGTCACTCTCTTTTTCTCTCTGACTTTTTCTATGAGGAATGGGAGAGAGGTTCCATTCCTCCATCCTGTCAAATATGGGGACTGTTTGCATGTGACAGCTGTACCAGGGCTTGACTTTCCTCTACTTTGTTTTTTCCCCTTAAATTAAGTGACCAAACAGCAATCTGAAGGTGGATTTTTCCAGTCTTGGAGGTAACTCTGTGAGTTCCAGAGGTTGGTAGCTCCTATATCCCTTTGCCAGTGCTGGAGGCACTTTGGAAGGTGGTTAGGGAGGTTCAGGACTGAGCCAGAACACACATGATTCATTGGAAGTGTTTGTGGGACCGGAGGCGCCTCGGGAGGTGATGACCACTGTGGAGGGAGAGCCACAGTGCACAACTGAGTTGAGGGTGAAATGATGATTCAGCAGTTTCACCAAAAAGATTCATATTTTCATGTGCTGAGTCTCAGTCAATCTCCTAGGAGGTACAATTAGAAATTACTGATTCATATTTAAGTTTTTGTCAATTCTATATTGAGTTTTTTCAAATGTCTTAAGTATTTCTTGTTTAATATAGAAAATAAAAAGTATTTCCTACTTGTTCTAAACTTCATATTTAGTACCTTTTCTATTCCCTTATGGGAAACCTTAGACTTGGGCCAAACTAAGCTGTAAATGATTTTTCCTATGACTCTGGGAGTGGGGACATAAAGGACCAGAGAAAAGAAAAGGAGCCTGAATCCTCTCTCTAGAGGCCAAGATCCCCCAGGACTAAACCTGGTTTGCACAGGTGGGTCCAGAGCTAAAGTCTTCTTTAGAGGGAGAAAGTAGCTCTGGTCTGTGCACCCAGCCACAGTTCTGTATAGTTACAATTAGATTTTCAAAATAGCAGACTTTGTTAGGCTTACTCCATTCCTGACCAGAGTCAGGCATCTCATATTCTTAGGTATTTAATTCCCAAATCATTTTTTGCTCTTCTGCAACCTTTCCCTTTAAAGGGGAGGTGTGAAGAAAACACAGTCTAGGCCCCTGTATCCTTCAGTTTTCTGCTCAAGACTTTTGGCCATATTTGGTAATCCTTTCTTATTTATTTGGCAGGATCATTTGTACCCACACAAATACCCAGAAGTGGGTAGCAGGGTTTTAAAGTATGTAAAGTCCTTTATACCCATTATTTCAATTGAACCTAACAGCAAGTTCATTAGGCAGTCATTATATCTCCTTTCCCAGATAAGGAAACAGAGGCACAGAAAGATCTCAACCTGACCATAATTATTACATGGCTATTAAGTGTCAGGAGCATGATTTGAAGCTGACTCCTCCTGACTTCAATGGTAATGAATACCAGGTTGGTGATATAGGTGCTACATGACTACCATGAATCTTTTAGGCCAAGATTACTGGCACAATGAAATGACTATTCATTGAAAGGTGGAGTAATGTTCAGCCAATATAGACCCAAGCTGGACTTGAACCAATGACTGGAGGGAGAAGGTGAAAGTTTCCATGTCTCCTTTTTGGTTGTTATTTCTCTCCGGCACATGTGGGATTTATTTTGTGTGGGCTTAAATATTACTTTCAAAATAAACTCAAATGGCCTAAATGTTTCATTGAACAATTCTTAGTAAAGATAAAAAACCACCTGCAGTGGAGAAGAAAACAGACGGCCAAATTTAAATTGCTCCAGTGTTTAGAGTTTCCTGAATGGAATTCTCAGGCGCTTTGTCAGACGATGTAAAGATCACATCTGTCCAGAGTTGATTAGAACTATCCCAAGATGGAATTGCTCTTTCTTCAATCCAAACAAAAGAAGTAGAAAGGGAAAAGAAAGTCTCCTAAATTGAAAAACAAAAATCATAGATTTAAATGACCATCACATTCCTGATTCCAGTAAAGAACTAAATAGTCTTAAATAAGCAATTGGTCTGTTTCTCTAAGCATTTACAACTATGTAATCTCGATGTAAGGCCATGACCCTTGTGAAAATAATGTAATGTAAGGGATTTTTATGGTCATTTTAATGATTGACCTCATAAAATAATACAAGTGATGTAAATGCATGTACACACAGCCCATATTCTCAAACTTACACAACTCTATGGGAATTCAGTTATATTGGTTGAGAATTTGGCCTAGCGCCCCTTATTATGGAAATTCCCATAGACTAACATGCACTGGGAATCTACTCACTATTGTCACAAACCCTTGCAGAATGAGAATCTGGCATACAGTGCACAGAATAAAATCCATCTCAACACTGATGAACACTTTATCTTGATTTTGTCATATGAGGGGATGAAAAAGGTGCCCCTCCCCACACCCCTCCAATGGTAGCCTCTAGAGCCCAATGAATCAGTTTATTCCTAAGGTTCCTGCCCAGCAAGACATGGAAAGTTTTCTGATTCCTGTGGGGTCTAGAAAAGGCAATTTCCCTGCTGGCCTCAGTTTCTCTGGCTATAAATTGAATGGTAGTGCTCTTTGTTACTCAGCCCTCTCATTGAAGATGATGTCAGTAAGACAACAGGCATGGAAAACACAGTATGTATTCAAGATAACAGTCACTGAGAACTGGAGTTTTGCAGTAACTTGGTTACCAGGCCAAATACACTCATTTGCTAGGTTAGCAAATGCCAACAACACTAATTGAATTTGTACCAAAACATAACATTTGAAAAATGTTAGTCTGTTCCACTCATTATTTATAGACCACCTAAGGGCAATGTACTTTTCAGAAGCCAACATCTCATCCTGCATTTTATCATAAAGCAATTGCAGAGTAGGAGAGGAGGTAAAGGAAATGAGAAGAGTGGAGGGGGAAAATCTCAGGAAAATGAGATTTCTATAACAAATCCAAAGGATTTATTTTCTCCACAGAAGAGGTGCCCACAAAGTGATTTTGAGAGCGGTCTTCAGGCATATGGATAGCGAACATTCTCTCTCTGCTAAGAACACAAGGGGGAAAAGAAAGACTTACATTGCAATATGAAAAATTTAGGTTAGCTCAAACAAGAATTCTCTGGGAGAGAAAGTTGTTAGGTAAAATGAATAGCTGAGAGCCAATGTGTAATCCTGCCTATATAACAATTGCTCCCATCTATATAGTGAATGTGTGAGAGCTGCACAGCACTTTTATAGACATTATCTCATGAGGCATAGAGCTGTATAAAAGGCTGATGTTGATGGCTGGGGAACTCATCAATAAACTCTGATTTAAAGCAGAAATGGCTACAAGATGAAAGTAAGTCCAAATAACTGAGTGTAGTAATAGGATCATAGAATCAGAGCTGAAAGAGATATTGAAATATTCCCTTATTTTACAGTTGAGGAAATCAAGTCCCAGAGAGGTTAATTAATTGACTTCCCTAATGTTGCAGTAAGGATTTAAAAGCAGGTCCCCAGACTCTAAATCCTGCACTCTTTCCAGTTATGGTTAGACTGAGAATAAGTTCATCTCAGACTTTTAAAGTTGTTTGAGGTATTCAGAGTGGATGGGATAATAATTGAGAAAAGGCAAAAGTACTCAAGTTTTATTTTGTTTCTAATTTTGTTTCCCTCTGAAGACAACAGAAGAAAACCTTGTATCTGGTTTTTGACCATCACTTACCTCTCCCCCCTCCCAAAAGAAATTGATCAAAATGTATCCTTAAAGGCCCTCCTCTAACAAGATGATTCCTAAATAGATGGTAAGAAGACATCATTTTATTTGATAGATGCAGTAGCAGACATAAGTCTTTTTGATGAGCCTCTGGTTATTCCTCTGGCATAGAAGCCCAGAGGCAATTGCTATCAGGACTCACAGGGTTCAGAATACCTGCCATCCCTAGTTCTGTACCCAATCATGCTCATTGTACTGGGGATGTCTGATTTCTCAATAGGGGAATTAGGTTCCCCAGTGCAGCCAATCTCAGATTCCCAAGAAAAGTCGCTAATATAAGTAGCTGCTAATTTTAGAAATAGTTATGTGCTTTTTTTGCCATCAAGGAGAGAAAATGCAAACATACAAACATGAATCAGGTACTGATCAGGAAGTTTATTTTCACAAAGAAGAAAGAATGCTAAGCAATAAAAAAAAAACCAAATCACTAGAACAAAATCCAGCAACAACACTCCTAGTACAAATCAGTTGGAAGGCTGATAGTTAAAGCTATTAGGACACAATGTATATAAGACTACTGTTCGGTTATTTTACATTTCACCTCTGCACTGACATCAAATAGCCAAAGAAGCCACAAGCAAGATTTTCTTTTCTGGACAATTCCATTTCTGATGTTGATGTTTTCCTTTTCAAAAGCCCATTCCTGCTACTGCTGCTGTAACCAAAATTGTGTGGGCAGACACTGCCCTTGTTACCAGCATTCACAGGCCTTCTTATCATTAATCATGTGCTTCTTCACAGACCCTTTCTATGATCACAAGATTGATGGCAAAGAAAAGGAAATACAAAAGAAGAGGCAAATCAGTCATGGGCTTCCTATACAAGCCAAGCTCACTCAGTCCATGTTCCATATTGGAAGCAGAAACCAGAATTCCCCATTACCAATATTTTCCCAGGCCCAGATAGAGGAGGACCCTTCCTTCACCTGTTTCTGTTGGCATCATATTTTGTCTCCTTGAAAGCCATCTCCAGGAGACCCTCCCAGCAGAAGCTCCCAGGTGTGACATTTTTGTCATCAGCTTTGTCACAGTTACTGAGGATATCTATTATACAGCTCAAATAAAAGAATTTTACATAGATGGTGATGTCTTCCAAATGGTTCTATTTGTAGATGGCCTTGATAAGAGTGCATCAAGTCTTGGGGCATTGCAGATTCCCTTAAATGAGATTCACAAACATTCAAAAGAATTTGACCAAACAAAGCACACAGAAAAAACCAAATGGTTGAAAATACCTATTGTGCAGATTCCATTATGCAGTCATCAGCACATATACCTTTTGACACATACATTAGATGGACACTCAGCTAGGTCCATAATTAACGAGGGGAAGAGCCAGCTGGATTACCTTTGATATCTTATACAACACTTTCAGGAATATCAGCCTTCTTCCTGAAACAAATACCCATCTTTTTAATAGCAATATTTTCCCAGTGATTATTTAAGGCTGTGAATCATAGCATCACAGTGTCCAAAAAAATCAAAATGGCACGTCACTCAAAGAGCAATGGAAAGATGTATTACAAGTATAAATCAGCAGTAGCATGTGATTAATGATAAATTGCACATAAGAAGCAACACCCAAAGAAGATGAGTTATATACTTAAGGTGATAAGTATCAAATGGGTAGCCTGTGTGTTACAGTGGTAACTTTATAATATGGTGAGGACTAGAGAAAGCCTTCAGCATGATGGGTGAACCGTCTGTGGAGAATATATGGAAGGACATAGACGTGAACAAAAGGCACATGGGATGAGATGACATGGTTAGGTTGGCATCTACATTATGGGAGAAAACACCGAACTGAAACTGTTGATTGCCAGAATTAATAGTCTTTTCTCCAACCTCATCCTTCTTGACCTCTCTGCAGTCTTTGACACTGCCAACCACTTTCTTTTTCTTGGTTGTCTTTTCTCTCTAGGTTTTTGTGGCACCATTTTTAACCAACTCTTCTCTTACCTATCAGACTACTCTTCCTCTGTCTCCTTTGTTGGCTCTTCATCCAGGTCATGTCCCATAACCTCAGATGTGCCTCTAGGCCCTCTTCTCCCTCTATACTATCTCATTTGGTGATCTTATCAGTTCTCATGGATTTAATTATTCAGTTATCACTTCTATGCTGATGACCTGATGATCTAGCTCTAACTTCTTTCCTAATATACTGTCTTACCTCTCCAACTGCCATCTGGATCTGAACAACTGAGATGCTTCAAATGGGTATCTCAAACTGGATATCATGTAGACATCTTAAACTCAGTACGTCCAGAAATGAAGTCATCTTTCTCCTCAAACCCTCCCCTCTTCCCAATTTTCCTATCACTGTGAAACATATCACTGTTCTTCTGGTAACCCAAATTCTAGGTGTCATTTTTAACTACTTCCCTCTCTGTCTCTATCTCTCTGTCTCTCTTTGTCTCTGTCTGTGTCTTTCCCTCTCTCTGTGTCTCTCCCTCTCCCTCTCCCTCTGTCTCTCTTTCTGTGACCCTGTCTCTGTCTTTCTCTGTCTCTCTCTCATAATAAATAGCCAATCTATTGCCAAGTTTTATCTATTTTTATCTTTGAAACACCTCTCATTTATGTCCCCTTCTCTCTGACACTGCAATCACTCTGGTGCAAGGCCTCGTCTTATATCTGGACCATTGAAATAGCATTCTTGTTGGTTTTCCTACCTTAAATATTCCAGTCCATTTTCCAGTCAGCTGATAAAGTGATCTTCCTAAAGGGCAGATCTGACCATATCACCCCATCCTGCCCCCTACTCAATGAACTCCAGTGGATCTCTCTCACTTACTGAATCAAATATAAAGTCCTCCATTTGGCATTTAAAGCCCCCATAAGCTGTCTCCTCCCTATTCCTAATTTCCTATCTTTTAAGCAGCTAAGTTGTACTATGGATAGAGTGCTGGGTCTGGAGTCAGGAAGACCTGAGTTCAAATGTAGTCTGACATGTACAAGCTGTATGACACTGGACAAGTCATTTAACCTCTGTCTTCCTCAGTTTCTTCAACTACAAAATGGTAATCATAATAACACCTACCTCACAGGATTGTTATGAGGATGAAATGAAATTATATTTTTAAAGCATTTAGTACAGTGTAGCTAGCATGTAGCAGGCACTTAATAAATGTTTTCCCCTCTTCCAGTCTTCTTACTCTTCCCCTTTTCTCCCCATATTAATATATTTTATTATATTATTATATTAATCAATATAACATATTATAATATAATATCAAGAAAACCCTGGTTTTCTTGGTTGTTTGATTTTTTTCAAACAAGAGATTCTACTTCCCAGCTCTACATTTTCATTGATTGTCTCCCATTCCTGGAATTTTCTCATTTTTCATCTCTGTCTCTAGGCTTCTCTGACTTCCCTTAAGCCTTGTGCAATAAGCCTTCCCTTAATGCTATGGCCATCCCTCTCTTGCTTATCTCCAATTTATCTTGCATGTAACTTGTTTGTACATAACCATGTGCACATGTCTCCACCATCAGATTGGGAACTCCATGAGGTCAGGAACTATCTTTTGCTTCTGTTTGTACCCCTCATGCTTAGTACAGTGCCTGGCACACAGTAGGTGCTTAGTAAATGTTCATGGAACTATTGACTTGACTCAGGTCCATTTAAATCTTAAAGAGTTTTTTTCCCAAGGAGAACATTCTTTGGATTAGAAATGTTTGACAAAAAATGGTTAAAAACCATAGATCAGAAGAAACCCATAGATCAGAAGAGAATACTAAGCTTCTATCAAGGTATTCAGTTCACCAGATCTACATGAATGACATCTCAGCTTACTGAAATATTTGACAACTGTGATGTCCAGGCCACCTTCAGTTATCATTAATAGATAGTAGAGAATGGAATAAACACTACAAGAATGAAGCGGGGCGAGAATTGTCCAGATTTTCAGAAAAAGAAAAGAGAATGTCATCTGTAGACTTGTGAACTTGACATTGATTCTTGCAAAAAAAAAAATGTGGAATATATCATTAAATAGTTTGTTTTTTGAGTATTTAGAAAGGGAAAGAATAATCAGCAAGAGTTAGCACAGCTTCAGCCAAATCAGGTTAGGCCAGATGACCCTCATTTCCCTTTATGACTGAGTTACCAAACTCACAAATCAGGGGAATGCTGCTGACACGGTTTGGATTACAGCAAAATATTTGACAAAGTCCTTCAGGCTTTCTTTGTGGAAAAGATGGGGATATGTGGACTAGATGAAAGAACAGTAAGGTTAATTAGGATGACTTGCCTAGAGTAATCATGAGTTGGTTGATAGCAAAGTGCAGAGAGATCTCCAATTAACCAATCAATCAAAAATGTGTCGAGTAACTACTACACGCCAAACATCACTCTAGGCTGTGGATACAAAAAGAAAAACAAAAAAGTCTTTGCCCTAAAGGAACTTAAACTTTGGAAGAACAAACAACATAGACACACTTAAGTGTATAGTGCATAAACATAAAGTAAATATTAGATAATTCCAGTGAAGAGACACTAGTCGGTGAAGAAATCAAGAAGTGGATGTTGAGCTGCGCTTTGAAGTAAACTAGGGGCACTACAAGGGTAAGATGGGGATATCTAAAGTATATCTAAACACAGGAGATAACCTGGGCAAAGGGGGGGAGATGAGAGGTAAAATGTCATATGTGAAGAACAGCCCCCCAAAAAGCCAATGTGGCTACACAAAAGATTCATGAAAAAGAAGCCTGCAAATAAAGTTTACTGTTAGATCGAGAAGAGCTTTAAATGCTAACCAGATGAGTCAGGTTTAATCTAGAGGTATGAGGGAGCCCTTGGAGTTTACTGAACAACTGAGTGATGTAATCAGCTTTTTGGCAGCTATATGAAAACAGAGAGGGGAGAGACCTAAGGTCAGGAGGTCAATTAGGAGGTTATTACAATGGTCCAGGTGAGAAGTGATGAAAACCTGAATTAGTGAGGTGACTTGAATGAATGTAGAAAAGGGAATGGATATGAAAGATGTGGAGATAGAGTCAATATGATTTTCATGAATGAATGGATTGTGAGATGAGGGCGACGTAGGGTGTAAACACCTAAGGGATTGGAAAGACAGTGATGGGAGGAGCCAAGGAATCTCTCTTGTTCTATATTTTTCAACATTCTTATCAGTGACTTGGAAAAAACCATGAATGGCATATTTGCCATTTGTAGGTGACACAAGGATCAAAATTAAAATTATCCTTTAGATGGAAAATTAGTATGCAAAACAGTCTTGTTGGCTTGAACAAGGGGCTGGACAGCACTAGGTTCAGAGAAATTTTAATTGGGATACATACATACTATAGATAGATAGATAGATAGATAGATAGATAGATAGATAGATAGGTAGATAGATAGATAATTCTTAACTTGGATTAAAAATGTCAACATCTTAAGTAGAGGATGTGATTACCCCTGACTAGCAACAGTTCATGTTGAAAGGATAAGAATATCTGAGTGGACTACATACATTGCAACATGGTAGTGATAAAGCTAATATAATCTTAGGCATTTAAAGAAGTATAGTATAAAGGACGTTTGAAGAAAGATGCTATCTGCATCCAGAGAAAGAACTGATAAATAGAAGCATGTAAAGAATAATTGTCCATATACAATAATTTTATATATATATATATATATGTATATGTGTGTGTGTATATATGTACATATATATATATATATATATATATATATATATACACACACATCTAATAATAGCCCTCTCTAGGGTGGTGAAGAGAAGGGGGAAATAAGAAATTTACATGATAATGTTGTATACTTGAAAGGAATAGCAAGTTGTGCTTAATAGATTTATTTTCTTATGTATAATCATCTTTTTTTAATTGTACTTTGTTATGGAAAGGCTTGTTTTATTCCATAAATTAAAAATAAAATTTAAAAAGGAGCTTTATGTCCAGAATATTAAAGTATTAAAGAGTCATCTCTCTCTCTCTCTCTCTCTCTCTCTCTCTCTCTCTCTCTCTCTCTTTCTCTCTCTCTCTCTCTCTCTCTCTCTCTCTCTCTCTCTATATATATAATGTATCCACATATGTATGTGTGCATGCATGTATGTGTATACATGTGTAGATAGATCACACATATACACACATAATGTGAATATATTTTTATGAATGTTATAGTTAGTAAGCTTTTTCAGTACAAAGCATATCTCTAGCTCTTTAAACCTTCTCCACCATCTACTTGGGTGTGCTATAGTTAGCAATGATAGTAATAATAATAGCTAATATGTACATATACCACGTTGAGATTTACAAAGTGCTTAACAATTATTATTTCATTTTATCCTCATGCAACAACCCTAGGAGGTACACGCTGTTATTATCCCCAAATTTAAAAAATGAGGAAACTGAAGCAAGTGGGGATTAAGTGACTTGCCCAGGGTAGTGCAACTGGTAAGTATTATTTACATAATATATACATGTATATACACATACATGTACTGCACACTCATCTATTTTTTTCCAAGTACTGATAAGAATGTTGAAAAGCATAGGACAAGAGAGATGCCTTGGCTTTTCCCACCACTATTTCAAAAGCTAGTCAACAGAGAGATATAGAAAGATATAGCTATAGCTATAGCCTGGTTAGTTTCATGTTTATCTTCCCCTGTTAGGAGGTGAGCTCCCTGAGGTAAGGGATTGTGTCTTCTTTCTCTTTCATCCCCAGTTCTCAGCATTTACCATGAAGCTGCCTTTCCGTAGCTTCTCCCAGGCTTCAGATGCTCCCAACTGGTATATAGGCATGTTATAAATCTAAGAGTTTCAGGCAAAGCATATTTCTTCTCATTTAGCTCTATCACTACAACAACTTCTTCTTGAAATGAACAAAGGAATGTAGGAAAGACAATAGTTTTCCAAATTTTAATCAATTTATGTCTTCCCATAGGGGTCAATGTATATAGATCAGAGGGTTGGGAAATGCCAGCATCACTAATTGAATTCATGCCACTTTTCTGCTTATAATTCTTCATAGACAGCAACCTCAGATCCTCTCTCTATTTCAATATTCATTGAGTGGGATTATTCAAACCATTTCTCTAAGTTTATTCATTACTAATAAATTGGTAGACTAAAGGCATGGGCAGACCAGACATGGAATGAGACTCTTTCTACCTTGATCTTGCCTTATCTGTCCCCTGGTTTGTGAACTTTGTCCTTTCTTCTTGTATCTTGATGAGAAGTGTACCGCTTCCCTCTGAATCTATTCCAATTGGCACAAGAGCTTGGTAAGACAAGAGGTTAACCAAGAAGCTAAAAGGGTGGGGTACTTCAAAGAAGATTTCAAAGAGTAAACATAATCTTAGCTCAAGCATTACTTCTCTCTGATCAAAACTCTGAGCTGTTTGGCATAAACTCCTATGAACACCTGGCTGAGGGGGGAAAACTTTAAAGTCATAAGATGAGAGAATAGACTGAGAACTATAGCTGTTCCATCAAGGAAGAGGCTTACTAACCATAGCACCCTCCCCTGTGAATGAAGGACAGAGTAGCAATGGTCCTGAAGATATCAACTAAGGCAAAGACTACAAATGAGGTCCAGGGTGAAGCTGAAGGAGTAAGGTGAAAATGCCATAGGAGAGAAGTAATAGTGTTAAATGAATACTATAGGAGGTATAATAGTGGATAGAATGCTGGTCCTGGAGTCAAGGAGATCTGAGTTCAAATACAGACTCAGATACCTACTAGTTGTGTGATCCTAGGCAAGTCACTTAATCTCTATCAGTTTCAGTTTCTTATTTGTAAAATGGGGATAATAATAGCATATACCTCTCAGGGTTTTGTTGTTAGAATAAAATGAAATATTTGTAAAACACTTGGCATTATTTAAGTGTTATTTATACGTGTTAATTACTCCTCCTCTTACTACTACTACTACTACTACTACTACTACTACTACTACTACTACTACTACTACTACTACTACTACTACTACTACTACTACTATTACTACTGATTCACTATAGCACACCCAAATAGATGATGGAGATAGTTGAAAGAGCTAGAGATATGCTCCATAAAGGAGAGGCTTACTCACTATGACATTCTTAATGTTTATTATCCAGGTTATTAGTTGTCTTTGAAAATATGTTAGATAGCTGAAGATCAGATAAAGTGAATAGAAGAAGAACTGAGACAAATACAACAGAGAACTGTCAAGGAGCATGCCTAAGAGAGATAAGCACAATGATATTACCAAAAGACACTGACTAGTGTATAACATTAAGTCCAGGTTTTCCTTGTGCCCATGTCATGCATGCTGCTTACATGTGTGTGTTCACACATTAGTTTTGTCTATTTGATCCCTTCCATGCAGGCACCCTGGTCATATGTTTTCTTTATGTATGGATGTCCCTCACGATCCCTATATATGTTCACTCTTCACCCTAAGGGTGTATTATTTGTAGGAGAATAAGTTTAGGGGCATATAGTAGAAATGCTCTGCTGTTACTTTTTATAATTATCATAGGTATGACTAGAAAGTGAACTGGCATTATGCACACCCATGATCATTTTATTAATGGGTTAAGTGACCTTTCTTTGAACTTTGTCCTCTGGCTAACTAGTAAAATGAACATATCCATAGAAGCTCATAGGGTATGGTCTAAAGAAAATCCTGATCCACCAAGTACCAAGAACTCAGGGCATCTTTCTTGAGTGTTTTCTGGCAGCTTTGTGGAGTGAAGGGGATGGGAACTACACAGGAAAGATGTAAGCATTCTCAAACTTAGGTGAAATGACATAACTTAGAGACGAAAGCATCTAGGACCAGATCTATAGCGAATATGAGGTGAATGAGATTTTGTCCTTGGGATTGACATCCAAAGAGTCATGCTTCCTTTCTAGGAGGACAGTCTTCTTCCATATAGTAATCATGGTATCTAGGGCTCTAGGAACTAAGCAGAGAAACCACCCCTACCACCTCCAAGTTCCTATCACTTAGTTACCCTTCTTCTCTTACCCCTGGATTTCTTCCCCAAACCCCTGCCCTTAGGTAAGGACAAGAATCTTTGGGGGATAGTGCAATTACACCAGAGGTCAAACTGTTCTCTGAAGCAATGCTGCCTCCCCTCAGCTATTGGATTGTACTCTGCAACACAACCCCTTCCTACTCAACTGATTTGCCCAAGGTAAAAGAATCTCTACTTACAGCTCTATACAGATTTTTGAACTGATAGGCAGGAGGAATAAGATATAATTTTGGCTCTTTCATAACCAGCTGTGGGAATGTCAGTAATTTATTTAATCTCTTTGAGTCTCAGTTTCCTCATCTATAAAATGAGGGACTTCTATTAAGTTATAGAGAGATTGTGATCTTTATCATTGGAGAATATGCCCTTTATGGCAAAATTATAGTTCTTTTGAAGGATGGAAGTATTATTTGAAGACCATTCCAAAGTCTGTTGTATTTTCCTGTAAAGGCAATTTGAACTCTCCTGCCATCATATACAAGCTGCTAGATTCAGCTTACTGGTAATAACTTCATGGTTGATCTGATAAAAGACAGATTCCTCCAGGGAGTTGCTGACCTTTTAGTAAAAAATTAATTTAGGGTAAATCAATGTTAGGCTTTGTTACTGTCCTTCATTAGCTATGCCTCCAGGTTGGACTTCCTTTTGCTATACCAAGTGGTCACCACGATTTTATCATAAGCTGATTACACATGCAACCTTGCAATACTGACATAAAGCATTAAAAATCAAACTAATAGTTCCCTCAAAGCAATGGATTATAAATAGTTTATTTCCTTTTGAGTTATCCCTTCTTTTTCCCCCTACAGGGGTTTGGGGATCCTAGGTGGATACATTGTTCAGTGGGATATCAACTGCTGCCTATTCATCATAGTTAGCTCTCCAAGGGCCCACCAACTTTGAATAATTTATCATTTCAAATTATATGTGTTCACACAGACATGTGCATATATGAATGTGTATGTGCATGCTTATGTCAAAATAAATCACAGCAGCAAATGTCAGATGCTCTCTCATCACATAGGCTGGAATAAATTTATTGAGGGTTTACAGAATTATTATTAGTCATACCAATAGAATCTATGTGTTTTTCTCTGGGTGAGGAACAGCAGGGATGGTGATTTCAATCTTTTGAACCAAAGCAGAAACATATTAGGAGAAAGGCACAGCTCCCCATCCACTACCACCCCTGGGAAAGGCAGTAAATGAGCCATCTTTCTTGTGCTGTTGCAGAAGGTGATGGAGTTTCCTGAAAAACAATACTCAAGGCACATCCTCCAACATGCAGCTCTGCTTTTGTGACCTCACTTCGTTTTTGCCTGCAAGTCAAATACTAAGTTGTCGGTGCTCAAGAAGAAGCTGCTAAATTTAAAGCCATAAATTCAAGTGAACTCTAGGCTTACCTTCCCAAATCCCAAATGAGCTCTTTCCAAGCCCAATCAATGAACTTTTAAAGTCCTCTACCAGCAGATTTGCATGCATATCCACAGGAAAATTCCCTAAAAACAACTTTCTCGGTTGATTTTTTTTCTTTCTTTAACAAAACAAATATTTCCTCTAATTGTTATTTTCTTTCCAGCTGATTTGATACAATTTTCCTATGGTAAGTGTCCCTGAATATCTGCTTCCCTTCTTCTTTCTCTAGTTATTTTTCTTTTCCTCACTTCCTGTATTCCTTCCTGTATTCCTTCCCTTTTTCCTTTTCTTTCTTTCCTTCCTTTCTTTGTTCCTTCCACCCTTCCTTTCTTACTTCTTTCCTTCCTCTTCACTAGTGTTCTTTGGATTAAATGAAAGAATGCAAAGTGGCACATGACCGTAATGTAATATGTAAATGTAAACTATCACCATCAACCACCACACTGTTGTTGGGAAGCTAATTAGCCTGGCAGTAAAGACACAAGCTTTTCTCCTCTTAAGATAATTATCAACAGAAGCCTAGGCTCTCTCAGAAGAAAGGACTAAAGTTAAGTTGTGACTGCATTGTGACTGCATTCTAGCTTTAAGAGCTGACCATTGTAACTGTTTGGTCCCCATATAAAAAAAGAAAGAAAGAAAACATGCTCCATTTGTATGAATACCTATGGTAACCATAAAGAACGACCCCACCAAAAGTAGATCAATTTATTATAAATGAATGTACCTCTTCAGAGACTGACTTCATGATAAGCCACCTTGTTTATAGAACTGGTCAAAAGTTTACATCACTGTCTTTCAATTTTCTGTGGCATAGTGGATCATTCAAATCCAAAGTTAGTTAGATCTATCATGGCCTACACTAATTTAGAACAGAGGGAGTTTGTAAAATATGCCAGTTTTCACTGAAGCAAAAAATCAGATTTTTAGGATCTTTTAAGGGATAAATTACTCTCCAAAACATGCCAAAATTTATCTTGCTCTATTGTTTCAGTTATTTTTAGTTTAATTATATTCCAGGCAATAGATAGGTATGTAGGCAACCAAGAAACAAATACATCCTTGAGTACTCAAAGAGCCATTCTGTCCAATTCCTATCTGTATCCTCTCATCAGTTTGTGACAAGGGGTCTATCCTACTTATTTAGAGCCTTCTTTGAGTTCTTCCATCATCATGAGGCCATGGACTGGCTACACAAGCTATTATAATAATATCTCACTCTTTTCTACATAAATTTATTTTTGTTTTTATTTTTGATTATACATTTATTTGGTTATGACCTTTATGTTGCTTCTCCTTCATGATTCCTTCTTTGCAACATGTTGCCCCCTATGAATCTTTCCATTACTATCAGAGAAATATTCAACTTTAGTTCTTTTAAGACTGTACTATTTCATGACGACATATAATATCACTAAAAGAACATATATGAGTTGATGCTTAAGTAGTTGGTTTTTTTATTTCAGGGAGGAGGTTTGGGTAATTGAAAAAACCTTTCAATTTCCCAAAGACAATTCATTAAATAAACAAATAAAGTGTATTTCAGGAGAAACCAATAAGGATGGCAAAATAGGAGAAAGCAGTGCAGTTCAATTCTCTGCAATTGCTCACACAAAAGATTTAAAAAGAGCCCCAGACCAAGTCATGATTGAGAAATCCAAGGAAAAAAATATTGTGAATTGTTTTTCTAGCTCATGTTAGCATAGGGAAATAGATCAAGATCTACAGATAGTAGAGACAGGGTCTAGCCAGGAATGTGCTCTTAACAGTGCTTTCCAGCACAAGGAATGAACTAGACTTTGCAGCTGTGTAAGGTTGCAAGAAACAATTATTGATCCTACAGAAACAGGCCTGAGGCTTTACAAGGAGCAGGAACTGTATCCAGTTGGAAACTCTCATGCTGGTGCCCCCAACATGAGTTGGAGATCCAGTGGGCACTAAGAAGGTGACTTACACCTAAAAGTAGAGGACCAAGAAATTAAAGAATACAAAATAGGACAAAGAAAATCCCAGATGTTCCCTTCAGAAGTGCAGAGATTGACCTTAAAACAAAGTCCCAATTCTATGTGTAAGTTTGGAAGATTGAATTAACAGGAAAATAAGCTGCTATAGTGACAAGGATACTTAACACACAAACACAGAAGAAAAGAATGACTCCAAAAAAAATCTGCAAGCAAAGCCTCAAAGCAAAACACAGTTAGATATGTTTAAATAGATTTGTTGGAAGAAATAATGCAAGAGTCTTCTTTTAAAGAGTTAAAATTATTTTATAAAAGAAAATACAGCACTAGAGAAAAGAATCAGAAAAGAAATTAAAGTTTTGAGGGGAAGAGTTGAAAGAAAACTAATTAATAGCTTAATACAAAAACTATAATTACTAAACAATGGACTCCTTAAAAATTAGAATGTATCATATGTAAGTTAATGATCACATAAGATAATAAGAAACATTGAAACAAAGTAAAAAAATTAAAATGGGAGGAAATTAAAATATCTCATATGAAAAATAACAAATCAAGGAGATAGAATTTAATAATAACTAGACTAATTGAAAGCCCTGACAAAAACAAACCAAACCAAAAAAGAGCATCAATATCATATTTCAAGAAGTCATGAAAGACACCTGCACAGTTCTATCAGAACCAGAGGGCAAAGGGAAAATAGAAAGAATCAACCAATGACCCCCTTGGAAAAAAAAGAAAACAATAAAACTCCCAATGATGTCATCGCTAAAATCCAGAAGTTCCAGGAAAACAAATATATTTTAAGCAGCTAGAAAGAAAGAATTTAAATGCCAGGTATTCATCATAGGGATTACACAACATTTAGCAGCTAATATTATGAAATAGTAGACATTTGGGAATGTGATATTCCAAAAAGGAAAAAAAAAGATACAGATTTACAACCAAGAATAACTTGCTCAGAAAAACTGAGTATAATCCTATGGGGAGGAAATGGACCACTAATGAAATAGAAAGTTTAAAAAAAACTCCTGATTTTAAAAAATGAGAGCTGAATAGAAATTCTAAAAGTTAAATATATAGATCAATAAAAAACGTAAAAAGGAAGTATTTGAAAGTAGTCAGAAAGGACTAAGATAAGAATTTAGTGTTTACATTCTAATTCAAGGAGATGATACAAATTTTCCCTGATAATCCTGATGTCATCAGGACAATGATTCATGGACAGTGAATTAATATCAATAATTAACACATATGCACAAAATAGCATAGTATCTAAATGCTTAAAGGAAAGGTTAAATCAGTCACAGAGAGAAATAAATACTAAAACTGTAATACTGGGCAACCAATTTACCCCTCACAGACCTAGATAAATCTCACTAATAAATAAGCAAGAAAGAGGTAAAGGGCCTGAATGAAAATGTACAATAATAATTTAAATTAAATCAAATGGGATAAATATCACAAAAATATAAAATTTCTAGAATGACAAAATAAGAAATAGAAGATTTTAATAACTTCATTTTAGAACATAAAATAGAGCAAATTTAAATGAACTTCCAAAGTGGGGGGAACTGGGACCAGATAGATGTACAAGTAAATCCTATCAATTTAAAAAAAATTAAATCTGATATTATATAAACTGAAAATATAGGAAAAAGAGCACCCTATCAAATCTCTTCTAGGATACAAATATGGACTTGGGAGCTAAATACTACAGGGAGAATTAGAACAGAAAAATAAAAATATAGGTCAATATCCCTCTGAATATTGATACAAAATTACAAGAAGACTATAGCAACATATTTTCAAAATTATATACTATGAATAAGTAGGAATTCCTGGAAATAACCAGGAATACAGGATTGATTTAATATTAAGAAAGCCAAAAACATTCTTGACCATTTTAACAAGAATGGTTAAAAGCATATGATTATATCAATAGATAGAAAAAAATTTTTATAAGATATAATATTCATCCCTATTTAAAAAAAAAACAGTAGAAAACATAAGAATAGATGGGTCTTTTATGATAAATATTACTTATCTTAAACCAAAAATCAACAACATTTCTAATGGGCACAAACTAGAGGCTTTTTCAATAAGATCAGGATAAAGCAGAGATGTTCATTATCACCATTACTAATCATTATAGTACTAGAAATTCTAGCCATAGTAATAAGACTAGAAAAAAAGAATTTGAGAAAATAATCATGGACAAAGAGGAAACAACTTTATCACTTTTTGCAGATGATATGACAGTTTACTTAGAGCTGTGGTGTCAAACTCAAAAATAAAGGAACCATTAAACCATATATATGACCTAAAATCCCATATATTAACATTATCTGTGGATTATATTGCTTTCCCAGGAGGTAGGAGAGGAGGAGGGAGGGAGAGATTTTAGAACTCAAAAATTTTTTAAATTATTGCTAATTTTTTACAGGTAATAGGGGAATAATTAATGAAATAAAAACATTTTAATTTTTAAAAATATGTTTTAAAATATTTTATTTATTTTGTTAAATATTTTCCAATTATATTTTAACCTGGTTTGAGAAACATTAGGGAGTGTTGCAGGCTGCAATGACAGTTATGACTCAGAGAACTCTAGAGAGTCATCTGAAAAACTAATTAAAACTTTTAACAACATCATTAAAATTGTAGGCTATAAAATAAATCCACACAAGTCATCAATATTTTGGTATATTACCAACAAAATTCAGCAGGAAGAGAAAGAAATTGAAATTCAATTTAAAATAGCTACAGGAGATAAAAAAAACTTGGGAATTTCTCTGCCATGTGTATATGTATATAACTACAGAATACTCTTTACACAAATAAAAATAGGGGTTCATCATCACCATTACTAATCAATATAGTGCTAGGAATGCTAGCTATAGCAATAAGACAAGAAAAAAATTTAGGGAATAAGCATGGGCAAAGAGAAAACTATCCCTTTTTGCAGATGATACAACAGTATACTTAGAGTTGAGGTGCCAAACAAGGAGTCATAATTCAAATAATTGGAGAAATATGCATTCCTCTTGTTTAGGTCAAGCCAAAATAACAAAAATGACGATGGAACTTAAATCTGTCCAAACTTACCTCAAATTTGATGCCAGTCAAACTACCAAAAGATTACTTTATAGAAGTAGAAAAAATAATGATGAAATTCATCTGGAGAAACAAAAAGTCAAGAATATCAAGGAAATTGGCAAAATGAATGAATGAATAGATACATAAAAAAATACATGACATACAGAAGCACAATAGGCCAGTGTTTGATAAACTCAAAGATCCTGGCTCTTGGGGCAAGAACTCCCTATTGTTGATAATTGTTGATAAAAATAATTGTTGATAAAACTAGAAAGTTGTCTGGCAGAAACTGGGCCCAAGTCAACATCTCTTACATATATCAAGAGAAGCTCCAAATGGGTACATGACTTAGATACAAAGGATGACATCATGAACAAATTAAAGGCATAAGGAAGAAATGACCTGTCAGATCTATAGGTAGAGTGAAAGTTCATCACCAAATAAGAAATAGAAAGGCTCACAGAGGGTAAAACAAATAATTTTTATTCCATGAAGTTAGAAAGTTGTTGCATAAACAAAACCAATGCAGCTATAGTTAGAAGAAAAGAAAGCAAATGGAAGGGAAAACTATTTTGCAGAAAATTTCTCTGATAAAGGTTTTATTTCTAAGAAATATAGGGAACTGATTCATATTTATGATAAGAACTATTGTTTATTGTGTTTAATGAAGTTTATTAATAGAGAAGTAGACACTCCCCACATTAGTACAGGAACTCCAGAGCTAAAGGTAGTACTAGTTTTTCAAGAAATCACGAAAGGGGTAGCTTCAGAGACACATAAAAAGGCACATATAAAATTACGAAGAGTTAAATAAGTGAACAGGCCCAAGGGAATTTTATATGCAATAACAACATTTTAAAAACAAAAACATCAAAAGATACAAGAACCCTGATTCCAGAGAACTCATAGATGAAACAAGTTATATTTCTGATAGAGGAGGATAGCCTCAGAGTGCAGAATTTATATTTCTATTAATATATAATATTTATGTACACACTTGAATTCGTGTATATAATAAAATATGTATTATATAATTAATATAATCATATATTATATAATGCATCTATAGCATACGTTATAATTTATTGTGATAATATATTTAATATAAAAGTATGTAAACATAAATATTATATATATGTAATTCTACACTCTGAAACCATCACCTCTCTCTCCACACACACTTATATGCATAGAGACCAACATCAATGATATTACGTGTGTGTGTGTGTGTGTGTGTGTGTGTGTGTGTGTGTGTGTGGAAACATATTTTAACTTGACCAATGTTGGGAATTGTTTTGGTTGACCACGTATTTTTGCTATAAGTGTTTTGCTTCTCTTTTTTTTTTTCCAAAGGACATGGGAAGTACAAGGGAAGGAAAACAAATGCTTGTCCATTTAAAAAATAAAGTTTAATTCAAGAAATAAAATTTTTCAAGAAGACTTTTTCATCATGAATAAATATAAGAAGCTGCCTGAAGGAACCTGTCACAACTGCTCCACCAGAGGGACTCCAGTGTCATGAAAAGAGCTCTGGACCAACTACCAGGAGAATTGGGTTTGTGTTCTGGCTCTGCCATTTACTGGTTTCATGACATTGGACAAGTCACTTCAAATCTGAGTCTGAAGTTCAGCCTCTCTTCTCTAAGGATCAGGTTGTACTGGGTGATTTCTCTAGTTCCACCTAGATCTGTGATCCCCTGGTTGCTTATGTATCAATGATGACTGAAGTATCATCGCTACAATTTCTATTCAATGTGTTAATAAAGCAGATAGAAATAATTGAATTGATGCTTACTTTTCATGGGTTGAGAGGCACGGGCCAGACTGATTGCCAATAAACTCTTCAGCAATATAAACATCATGACTGTTAGATAAATGGAATAAACTAAAGCTTAGTTGAATGCAGTAGAGGTACTCAAATATGATCAGTTTTTTCTGAAATTGGCCTTGTATATTTGACTTTCATATCTCCCTAGGTGACATGAACCTTTTCATCTAATGAATACTGGATGTCCTATTATTTGTGCTTTCTTTCCAGTCGGTGATTAAAGGTACCAATAGAACGATGTTCAGTTCCATTTCATTCCATGTCACAAGTAGTAGAGAAGAGAACAACTGTTAGTGTGACTCCTGACATTTATCACTTGCTGCTATTCCACTGAGCTCCTGTAAACCAGCTGGAAACACCGAAGGAAGAGATGGGACAGAACCTGGAAAGCTTCACTACAAAGACAGAGACCTCGAAGTAGGGATGGGACCAAGACATCATGGTGGCAAGACAGACCAGGGAGCCAGTACTAAATAAAATACCAGCAGCCAGTGAGCTTGTGCAGGGAGACCAATCCCAAGCCATGGCTAGTCCCTCTTCTTTCCCCATTGCTTGCAGAGTCCATTATGGCAGTTCCCAAAAATTCACATTCACATAACCTGCAGTCATAGAAGAGTAAGTTTGGTTGGAATGAAGAATCCTGTGAAAAATGATTACTTGACAGCACCTTTGTGGTTTGTGTGTGTGTGTGTGTGTGTGTGTATTTTAATTAAAAATGTAGTCAATTGCCTAAGTTTTATGAATGAAGTTCATTGATGGAGAGTTACAAATTTTCCACATGAGCATAGGTACTTTAGAGCTATAGGTGGTACAAATAAATATACATGTATGTATGTATGTTTGTATGTATGTTTGTATGTATGTATGTATGTATGTATGTATAGATCACTGATAAATCTAGGGCCAGCTAAAGTGCCAACGATCATCATGTGAGTCCTTACAGGTACTCTAGGTAAATGCTGACCATTGGACAAATTACATATTATACTGTCTTGATGGTCAATGAATGGATGGATGGATGGATGGATGGATGGATGGATGGATGGACAATCTGAAAAAAGGAATCTAATTGATGTAGATTTCTAATGCAGCCTCTTCAGTATCACCTGGGATACCCAGGAAGTACTTGCCCAGTTTGCTACACTGTGATAAAAGGTCCATTTTTTAGTTGCTTTTTAGCTTAAAAAGTAGTACCAGTGGATTTGAAAATTCCTCAGCAAAAAGCAGACTCGTTCAAATTAATTGCTTCACTTCAATTTTTAGTAATAACCATATGCCCTGTATTGTCTGTGTATGCATGCATTCCTTTTTATATTAATTTTATGCAACATAGCTCAATAAATAATTCAATTTGTTTTGCTAAGAAGAATATTTGATGTCCTTTTCGGTTCTGACAATCACAGAAGACTGCCGTTTCATTTTTTCGTGGCAAGGCTTCACTTTTTTCATGGTCAGAGACAAATAGAACAGCAGTGATTTTTATCCAGGGTCTCTGTCAATAGGATCCAATCTACCAGCGTGCTGGTGGTCCCAGTTTCATTAGCAAAACCAAGGCCATTACCAGGCTAGTACTAGCTTTGCTAATCAAAAATGCATCTTCACTACATAGGTCCTTTTGAGTCACTGCAGGTTTAGGCAGCTATTAGGAAGAAGGTTCTTTTCTTTCTCTGCCAGATTTCTTTCAGCTTTGCTACAGTCTAGTTCCAACTCTGTGGCTCTGAAACCTGCCTACAAAAACACCCTCCCAACTGTTCCCTTTGGCTCAGAGACTTCCTGTAAGTTTCATATGAATGAATTCAGTCAAAGGAACTGTTGTTCCAGTGGCTGGTGCCCCAACCAAATGGGTAGCAGAATGTACCCAGTGTGCCCACCGAACCCATCTCACCAAGCTACTTCTCCTGGTCACTGTTTTTTGTAAAGAACATTCTGGGGAGGAACCTAAAATTTTGAATGCTAATGCCCGAAGATAGTAGAGGCAACTGTGTTATAGTAGCAAGGACATTGCATTGGGAATCTGATGAAAACAGGGAGAACAATGATGAATTCACTTCATTTTCTGCCTGATACAATCACAGACAGAAGTTCAAATCCCAGCTTTGCCACTTATTAGGTGTGTGACCTTGAGGGAGTCGCTGTATGTGCCCAGTTATTTCATCTGTAAAATGGTGATGATGGCAATAATAGTAATTTGGAAGTATCATTGCGATTTCTATTATTAGTAGTAATACTATTAATTAAATTAAACACAATGAATAGCTTTGTTGTAAGAATCAAATGAGATGCCGTATGCAAAATACTTTACTTGTCTGCTATTATTATTATTATGGTGGAGGGGGGACACTTTATTAAAGACACCCAGCAGTCATGGTGGCTATACATCATTCAATAAACATTTATTAAGCATTAACCTACTGTGTGCCAGGCACTGTCCTAGGCATTGGATGAGTGTGAAAGGATAATGCCTTGAGTGGTAGGAAGAGAATGACAACCTAGATAAATTAACATCAAAAATGAAAAAAGGAAAAATTTATTTTGAATAGCCTCTTAATAGCTATATATAATAATTGTGATATTTAATAATTAAATTCTTTTAAGGGATTTAAAATATTTAAGTGATTTGTTTGTTTTTGTAATCCTGATTCCCTTTCCCTAAAGTTTTCCACACATTGTTGTGAAGTCAGTTTTAGTTAAAAATATTTTATTGTTGAATTTATGGAGTTTGCACTTTCAGATTTATTGTGAATCTTGGACCCCTTCCATGTAAGCCATGTGGTCACAACAGGAAGAGACAGCAGATTTTCCAGCAGTGTTAGCTCACTGAGGGAAGCCTTTGTCTCTAGTATTGAAGCATGGAATTCTTTCCTGGAGGTCTGCACTGCCATCTGGACATGACAACAGCTATCAGATGGCACCACAATAGTGGTATCCAACGGTAGCATGTGCTGTGCTGTCTAGGCACATATCTAGGAAGTAGAGGCCTCCAGGTATACTTGTGTTGAAAGTCATTAGTTACTGAGATTTATTTAGCATGCCATATGTGCAAAGCACTGTGTTAGACAGTATATGGGGGATAGCAAAGGAATAGAAGACATCAAGCCTCCCCTCCCCCCCCAAATAATTGCCTTTGCCATATTTTTTCCCTCTTCTGGTTCTTCTATCCTCCCTTTCTATACTCTCTCCTCTCAAGGGAATTCACTGTTCTTGCCTGCCACCTATACGCACACTATCACTACTAGGGGTTCCCAGGTTCCACCCTGTCCCTAAAGAATTACTTGGGATCTACATTCTGGGTGCTACAAAATCCAGGTTTTTCTTGACTTACTTTTACACCTGATTATCAACATGTCCTGAGGTGGGGGAGTGGGGGGAATGTAATCAATGTAAAACAGTCAACACAACAAGGAGGCCAAAAAAGCCTAGAAATTTCCTTAACCAGGAAACACTGACTCTCCTTGCCAGGCAGAGAGATGTATAGCCTAGAACAATAACTATTTAGAATATAAATCTCTTTGCAAAATTCTAGGGGTGAAATTGGTAGAAGGGTACACTTAAACGCACCTTAGACATCAGTGAAAAGTGGTAAAAGCAAAGTGAGTTTATAGAAAGCTTAACAGGAAACCAAAATGAGTTGCTTAAAAGAACAAATAAATGTAAATGGGGTGTGTCTGTCATTTTCTGTAAAAAGATAAGCAAAGGGTGGCTATGTGGCTCAGTGAGTAAGAGTGCTGGCCAGAGGTGGGATGACCCAGGATCAGTTCTGGCCTAGGAAAATGAGCACCCACACATAAATAATGACTGGCTGTGTAACCTTGAGCAAGTTACTTAACCCCAATTGCTTAAAAAAAAAAAGGTGAGAAGTAATAGGTAGACTTTCACAAACAATTCTCAATAGTAGGTCATTATCTTTATGATTGTACAATTGACTGAAATGTACAAAGAATATGAGATTATCTTTATTGTTTGTTGATTAAAATAAAATATTTGACTCAATTCCCAAAAATAGAACTTTAAAGTCTTTCCTCCAACAATTAATTTCTTTCTTTTATGTGCTGAGTACTGTACTAAATGCTTTATGCAAATTTTGTCTTGTTTGATCCTTGCAACCACCCGATTATTATCCTCATTTCAAAGTTGAGGAAACCTGGGCAAACAGGAGGTAAGACCCAGTGTCACACAGCTAGTAAGTGTCTGAGACTGGATTTGAACTCAGGTATTCTTTTTTTTTTTCTTAATTTTAGACGCAAATGCCGTAACACAAATAGAGAATAAAATTTAAAAAAAGAAACAAAAACATATCAAAAACTTAAATACTGGAACTTAAATACAAAGTTAGGAAGAAATAAAGGCATGTCATGTGCACAGCAAAACATGAGAGGATTCAAAATATGTAACAATAAATTTTCATTTCAAGAAATCCTGTATGATAAATAATACTCATTGTGTGGAGAATTGTCCATCTTTTCTTTGCTTCCTTGTGAGTTTTCTTTTGCTCTCTGCTGTGCACTTTTTTACTTTGTTCTTTTTACCCTCTCCCCAATCCCCCCCAGAAAGCCACAATAAAGCTTAAATATATTTCTCCATAGCTATAGATATGTACATAGACAGATGTGTATATACATTCATATATACATTCCCTAACCTATTCTATTCTTGATCTTTGTTTTTGTGTATATGCATATTTCTTGTTTTCTATCCCTCCTGCCTCCTCTACTTTATTTTTACCCACTACCTTGCCCTCCTATGACTTGCCTACCCCTCTCCAAGGATCTCTCCCCATCCTTCTGTTGCCATAAATCTAAACACTCTTCTATACCTCTGTTTACCTGTTCTCTCACCCTCCCCTCTAAAGATTCTTCCCTTGTCCTCTTCCCCCTCCCTATGACCCTACTATTTTATTTTTTCCAAATTTAGAAGACTTCTATACTCTTCTAAATATATATATGTATTGTTTCCTTTCACACCCATTCCTGATGAAAGTAGGTCACCAGAACTACAAGCTCTCCTCCCCCATCTAATTCTTCTGCATCAGTTCTTCCTCTTGCACCTCATTTGTATAAAATAAATACCCTTTTTAGCTGTTCTTAAATAGCTTTACTTTTAAAATTCATATCATAGCAGCTCTCCCCAGTCTTTCTTATGAACTACCCAATTATTCATAAAATTGTAGACATAAATCTTACATTTCACATACATAAAAAGTAAACAGTCTGTCTTTATAGATCCCTTATAATCAGTCTTTGTTGTGTACTTTATATTTATTTTGGTTCTTGTATGTTGAATTTTCTAATAAGTTAAGTTGTTTTTTTTAACAACCAGGCAACCCTGCCTGACTCTCCTTGCCAGAGAGATATATATCCTAGAGCAATAACTATTTAAAATATAAATCTCTGCAAAATTCTAGGGGTGAAATTGGTAGAAGGGTACATTTAAAAGTGCCTTAGACATCAGTGACATGTGGTAGAAGCAAAGTGAGTTTATGTTACATATTATGACAATTAATTTCTAATGGATATGTGGAGATGATAAAAGTTCCTTTGTTAAATAGAAATATTGTGCTAATTCTGTTCATAGAACTAATCATGAATAGTAGGAAAGGCACAGAACAAGGCTGTGGATTTTTGCCAAAGATTTCTCTGCTATTACCTGCAAAGTCCAAATGGAAGAGGGATTTTCTAAATACGCTAACACCTTCCAATTGCTCCTATTTGTTTTGACATTGAACAAAATTTCAATCAAACTCCAAAACATTATAGAGCCTCCATGATTAGATACACAATTAAAGCAAAGATAATGATCTAATAATCTATATGCAGAAAGCCCTAAATGGATGAAAAATATCTGTTGTAGAGAATATTATATGCAGTTGGATAGCCCATCTATTGAGGTAGGACATCAATGAATAAAACTGGGATACACACTTGAGATGGACAAGCATGGGTCTAAAATTGAATAGAAGGGAAAGAATGGACCTGATTATATTTCATAAATTGTATAGTGCTTTTAACAACCTTAAACTTCTCTCTACTACAAAGATCCATGGTTTCAAAATGGGTGTTCTCCTAGTAATGCTTAATGTGTGAACTCAAAGTATCTGTACTGATCCATATTCTTTATTCTTTATCATGATGATCTCATTTACTACCATAGTTTAATGATCCTTTTGTGTGTATTTTAAGCACCCAGCCCCTGGTATTTAATAAATGTTTATTTAATTTAATTGAATGTCTATGCTGATGATTCCAAATCTATATATCCAACTCAAATTTTCTGCCAATCTTATGTCTCCAAATGCCTGTTGGAAATCTCTATTAACCAGTTTCCACACCACGCCTTCTGCTTTTGGTCCATCTTCCTCCTCTCCTTCCCACAAGAAAATTGAACTCTGACCCTGGGTCTCCTAGCTCTTACAAGTGAACTTGTGCTTTAACTGACCAGGAGCCAGGCTTTCATAATGTTCTCTGTCACCTCCTCTATGTCTTCACCCAAAGGAAATTGAACTCCTTGTTGGCAAAGACTATCTTGTTTCCCATAATTGTATACCCAGAGCTTAGCACAGTTATATAGCACAGAGTAAATGTAGAATAAATGCTTTCTCTATCTAGGTATCTATTTATGTTTCTATTTATATATCTACCTACCTATCTAACATTAGCCGTTCAAAATGAATATGTCCCAAATTGAACTCATCATTTCCTCTCCCTTTCCCAAATTTGCTCATTCTTCAAAGTTTCCCAGTAACCCAGATTCATAAAGGCAGAATTATAAAAAGTGATAACATTTCTATAGTGATTTAAGATTTGCAAATCACTTTACATAGATTATTTCACTTGATCCTCACCCTGTGACATAGATGTTACTATTATCCTCATTTGCAGATGAGGAAAAAGAGGATGAGAGAAATTAAGTAACTTGTTAGAATAGAGCACTGGACCTGGAATCAAGAAGACCTGAGTTCAAATCTGATCTCAGATATTTACTAGCTGTATGACCCTAGGCAAGTCAGTTGCCTCAGTTTCCTCATCTGTAAAATGAGCTGTAGGAAGAAATGGAAAACCACCCTGGTATCTTTACCAAGAAAACTGCAAATGAGGTCACAAAGAGTTGTACAAGACTGAAATGACTGAACAATAAGGTGGCATGATTTGAACAACTACAACTCTTCACATTAATTCACTTTCATATCCAATCCAAGTCCTATTAATTTTTGCTGAATAACTTTTGCCCCTTGCCTCCATCCACATAACTATGAACTATTTCAGTTCGGATCCTTATCACCACTTATCTAGCCTATTATAATAACTGCCCAACTGGTCCCCTGGTAGCTAGTCTCATCTCTTACTAATCCATCCTGCACAAAACTGTAGAAATAATCATTCTAAAGTAAAAATCTGATCTCAACACCTTGCTAAAAAAAAAATCCAGTGACTCTTTATTGCCTTCAGAATAAAATTAGATGGCCTGATTTGAAATTTAAGTCCCTCCAAAATTTGTTTCCATTTCCCTTTCCAGATTTATCTCATGTTTATGAATCATAAACTCCATGTTGCAGTTAAACAGGAAGTGTCTTTCTTCCCAAAGCTCACCATTCCTTCTCCTATTTGAGTGCATTTGCTCAGGTCATCTTTCCTTTCAACAATGCACTGTCTCCCCAGTCAGTTTCTCTGAATCTTTATATTCCTTCAAAGTTCAACTGAGTTTTCCATGAAGACTTCCTTACCTCCGCACTTCTTAGTGATCTCAACACCATTAAATTAACCTTATTTATCTGTATTTGTTTGCCTAAGCACCACAATAGAAAGGAAGCTCTTTGAAATCAAGGAATGTCTCGTCTCTGTTTTTGTATCTTCAAGGCCTAAGTGGTGTTTTGCAATGGGCAGTTTCACCCATTTAAATATCTTAAAGAATCTGAGGTTCTGAAAGCCTGAATTCTTTCTTCCTCCTAGAAGGCTAATCTGTATAGGAGATGGTTCCAATTCTCAAAGGGCATGCCTTTGGCATTATAAGATCAATTTCTTGAATATTTCCAGTGTAGAAGTCCTTCCTAACCAACATGATATACTATGAATTATTTTCCTTAATGTTCTGTCCATCCAGAACCTGAGGCTTCAGATTTAGGCACCATGTTAAGTTCAGAACTGCCAATGTACATGAAGTTGGCACTAACTAGGTAGTTGAATGAGACAGGAATAATAAACAAAAATCCATTCAATGTTATATCATTATAGTTTTTGCAACATAAAAAAGATTTGTCCTTTCCCCCACCCCTCAAAAATGTAGGAATAATATTTTCTGAGAAAATCTCATTACCGAGGCCAATTGTATTCTTCAATATTTGAGAGGTGGCTGCTTCAAGCATCATTTTACTTGCAACACTAGAATAACATACTCTCTGAAATCCCTCTTTTCTGTCGGGCATTACTAAAGTGATGTCTGAAGTTAGTTAGGCATGAGAAAATGTAATTTACCTTACGTGGATTTTTTTTTCCCTGAGGGGGAGAAAAACAAAAAGAATTTAAGAGAATCTAAGCATCATTCAACCACATTATTTAGAAACAGAGAAACTGCAGACACTAATTGGTTTTGATTGCTATTTATGTAATGAACCACTGGCATGGATATAGGCTGTTCTTGAAAGAAAGTGCTTAAAATTTAAATTTGATCCAGAAGGCAATGGGGGCCCCAATCTTACATAAGGTGGGAGATGATATAATTTTGCAAAGGAGACAAAGGCAGGAGATATAATTCCCAAGTCTAGATACAGTATGGACAGAAATGTAGGGTAGGCAAAAATTGTCATGGTGTTTTCCATCATGCTTTTCTGTCAGTTTTCCCTTTTTCAAACATCCCCTTTTTCAATAAATCTTAGAATTCAGCTTGGCCTATTTTTCCTGAGAATGATCTCATTTGTTTCCTTCCTTCTTTCCTACTCTGGCCAAATTTTACCTGTTTTCTGTTTCATTACCTTAGTGTTGTATTAGACGACTGGATAGTCTTAGTGACTGATAAACAAATTCACACTAAAGTATGAATGACTGATAAATCCTTAAGTGGTCACCCTTCCCAAAAGATACAATGTTGGTATGCCTACAAGTCAATTAAAAGAATTGGTCATTTGAAGGGGTATGACTGGTATGCACCAAATGTTAAGTAGAAAAGGAAGAAGGAACATCCAGTCAGCAGAATTTCTGCACAGAAAGATGACAAGTGGCATGATTAGAGGATATGTCTAAAGTCTGAACACCAGCAAAAGGTAGAGGTAAGAAAAAGTGAAAAGTTCCAGAAAATAAATTTCTGCTTAAGAGCTGAGGACAACAATTGTATATATGTATGTGACTGTATGTATGTGTATATATACACATATAATATGTATGTATGTGCACACACATATATATATATATAATTATATTACATTATGTGCCTATATTAGGAAATTGCAGGGACTCTGAAAACTTTATAAGTTCAGTTCAATAAAGTAATATCTTTTTGTGAGACTGGGGCCCATTATAAGCTAGACCTCACTCAAATGTCACAAGTACAGTGAATGAAAGCAGAAAATGGGCAATTTGCTGTGACATTTAGTTACAAAAGTTGGCCAAAAAAATGGATAATTGAAGATTCCACCTAAATGTGGAGGGCAAATTTTTTTTTTTATAGTACGCTTACAGCAACCTGTAAGTGTACTATAATTTCTATTTCTATCTGTGCCAAGTATAGGCTTGTACTAGAATCCATTCCTACAGGTCAAGGGGAGATTTCAAAACTATTGCATGGAATTATGGTATTTGTAGTCTTCCTAATCTGGAGCAAGAGTAAGCATTAAAGATGTGTGATCACTATCAAGTGATGCTTTGCATTGTGTCTGTTGCATATATTATCGATGTGTATTTTCTTTGAACAGTGCCCGAAGTTATTTATCGGCCTGATCATTTTCCTTTTTATTTATTTATTTTTTTAAAGCAATTGGGGTTAAGTAACTTGCTCAAGGTTACACGGCTAGTCATTATTTATGCGTGGGTGCTCATTTTCTGAGGCCGGATCTGATCTCGGGTCATCCAAACTCCGAGGCCAACGCTCTTACTCACTGTGCCACCTAGCCGCCCCTTTAGGGCAATTGGGGTTAAGTAACTTGCCCAAGGTTACACGGCTAGGTTTTTGTTTGTGCGCATTAAGTGTCGGAGGCCGGCTCCGAACTTTCTGATTCCAGGGCCGGCGCTCTATTCACTGCGCCACCTAGCCGCCCCTCATTTTCCTTTTTAAAGTATTGATGTCCATTTGGATGCTGTAATTGTGGTATCAAGTTTACTGCCACTGTTATGGCAAATTACTGTGAATTTCAAATCTTAGGGAGGAATGCAATTTTGTATTGAGATCTATTGCTGTAGGTCAGACAGAGATTTCAGAATATCTACAGAGACTTCTAGTCTTCCCAGCCCTAGAAGAGAATAAACTCCAGGGAACTTTGAATTGGAAGCCGGGGTTTCTGTGAAAGTACCTATTTCTAATCACCTGGAAAGAGACCAAATAGACAGCAATCTGTCTGAGGGGGGTATTAAGCAAAGCAGAGGAAGAAGGACAGAAGTGGCATTGCTATGCCACCTGGAACTATGAACTGAATGTGACAAACTGGACTGTCTTCTCAGGCTTTCTTCAATTTTTTTTTAACATCTGGTAGGCACTTCTCTATATAGAAAATGGATTGGCATGTTATTAAGAGTACGGGGTTTCTTCCTGATTAGTTCTCAGAGATCGAGGATGCCCCAAGATAAATTGGCTGATTTGATTCGTTCTTTGACACTTCCTATTGGACAGGTTTCAGTGATCAGGGCAGCCTTTAAGATGATTTGATTGAGTAGGACTCTTGTAATGACAAGGTAGCTAAGTGGGACAGTGGATAGGGTACCAGGTCTAGAATCAGGAAGACTTATCTTCCTGAGTTCTTATCTGGCCTCAGACACTTAGTAGCTATGTGACCCTGGGTAAATCACTTAACTGTTTGTCTCAGTTTCCTCATCTGTAAAATGAGCTGGAGAATGAAATGGCAAACCACTCCAGTATCTCCACCAAGAAAACCCCAAATAAAGTCATGGAGAGTTGGGTACAGCTAAAATGAAGGAACAACAATAAGAACTTCTAAAGAAGACTCTTAGTGAAGAGTTCTGGTCTGTAAAAGAGCCAATAGACTATTCCCATCCCCTTTTGCCTTTAATATCTTTTTCACCTTTCCTTTGCACTCTTCTTCCAGTGAGGAACAGTAGGGGAATAAGGCTAAGGGCTGCCTTTCAGTGGAAGCTGGTGACAATCTGTGTGCTTTCTTTCAGGTGCCCTGAGGAGGTGAATTCATGGACTTCACACCTTCTACCTTTCAGTTACTCTTTCTGAGCACAGATCAGAGACTAGAGCACAGACAGTTGAGAACAGACTTTTTCAACCTAAGAAATGGCAGTAGGGTGGCTAGGTGGCACAGTGAGTAGAGCACTGGCCCTGGAGTCAGAAGGACCTGAGTTCAGATCCAGCCTCAGACACTTAATGCACACACAAACAAAAACCTAGCTGTGTGACCTTGGGCAAGTTATTTAACCCCAATTGCCCTCCAAAAAGCAAAAAAAAAAAAAAAAAAAAGAAATGGCAGTAGTATCTGAGCAGGAACAGAATCTTAAAAGAAGTTCCTGATGAAGCAAATGGTAGAAGTTGACATGTGACCCTACATTGCATGTTCAGGAGTGGATTCCACTGCCAGCTTTCTTTAATCCCAACTTCCTAGTTAGTGGAAGAAGATTTTGAATTTCCAGGTAGCATGATCTTGGAATCTATTCTAGCAGAAATGAGAGAACTTGCCTAGACAGTTCCAGTTTTGGGGATACCAATGCAAAACCACTGCTAGGGAAATAAGACTTGGCCCCAGAGTCTTAACTATAAGGAGGTTTGCTAGAGTTCTCTTGATGGGTTCAATATGATCAGGTTTTAGAATAAAGTTGGCCTTTGTTTGGAACATCTGATAAGTATGGTGGAGGCCACCATGTGGGATAAGTAGGAAGTAAGATTTTGCACAGCTTTTGTTCACTTAAATCCAAACCATGTGCAAGTCAAGACATCACTCTCATGATATTATTGGTTCTCTTTTTTTTTTCTTTTTTTTTATTAAACAAATGCTTTATTAACTTCTGTTTTACATCATTCATTTCCGCCAGATTTTGAGTTACAATCATTTTCCCCCCATTATTCCCCTAACCAACCTCCCTGAATAGCAGTCCCACAAGATATCGCTTCCTCCAATCTGCTCTCTCCCATACCTTCTCCCATACCCCCATCGACTTTTCCATTAGAGGAAGATGAATCTTTGTGTCCCAATGCCTGCACATCTTATCTCCCAATTATAGGCAAAAGAGTATTAATAATAGTATTTATATATATATATATATATATATATATATATATATATATATATATATATATTTGAAACATTTAATGTTACGACTCGAATTTCAGATCCATTTCCTTCCTCACTCTGTCACCCATTCCTTCTTGGGAGATAAGTAATTCAGTATATGTTGTACATGTCTAGCTATGCAAAACATTATCATGGTAGATATATTGTACAAGGCTGCTTATAATTCCTCCCACTCATCCCACCCCCCACCTGGTCCATTCCCTACATGATCCTGTCCCTCTTCTATAGTGGGTACTTCCAACCTCCCCTCACCCCAAGGATGCCCTCCCATCCATCATCCCTCCTCTCATCCCCCTTCCCCCTATCCTGCTGAAGGTTGAGATATCCCATTTAGTATGTATGTCATTTTCTCCCTGAACCAAATTCAATGTGAATGTGGTTTTGCCTTTTTAGCCTTCCTTATTCTCCCCCTCCTTTGCAACCACTTCCCCTACATGGGATAGTTTACCCTACCCTGTCTCTCCCCATCTCCTCTTGCCACTTTCCTCTCTCACCTCATAATTTCATCCCTTGAGTATTCTCCCTTCCCAACAAATTCAACCTATGCCCTCTATCCATATATAACTGTAACCATATACACACACATTCACATATGTATTCATATGACCACACCCCCTTCTTCCATTATTTTCATAGTGAGAAAGATATCATCAGTCACAGATATTGCTTTTCCATATAGGAATGTAAATAGTTCAACTTTGATAAGTTCCTTTTGATTTCTTTTCCTGATTACCTTCTCAGGCACTTTACTTGCATCTGGATGTCAAATTTTCTATTCAACCTGGTTTTTTCTCAAGAATGCTTGAAAGTCCTCTATTCCACTGAATGACCATATTTTCCCCTGAAACAAAATACTCAGTTTTGCTGGGTAGGTGACCCTTAGGTTCATTCCCAGTTCTTTTGCCCTGAATATCATATTCCATGCCCTTCGATCCCTCAGTGTAGAAGCTGCCAGGTCCTGGGCTATTCTGATTGTGTTTCCACAATATTGAAATTGTTTCTTCCTGGCTGCTTGGAGTATTTTCTCCTTGATCTGGGGATTCTGGAACCTGGCTATAATATTCCTGGGAGTTTTCTTTTTGGGATCTTTTTCAGGAGGTGATCTGTGGATTCTTTCAACCTCTATTTTGCCCTCTGGATCTAAAACATCAGGGCAGTTTTCCTTGAGAATTTCTTGAAGGGTGATTTCTAGGTTCTTTCTTTGATCATGGCTTTCAGGTAGTCCAATAATTTTTAAATTGTCTCTCCTGGATCTATTTCCCAGGTCAGTGGTTTTTCCCATGAGATATTTCACATTGCCTTCTAATCTTTCGTTTGTTTGGATCTGCTTAACAGCATCTTGATTTCTCATAAAGTCATTAGCTTCCATTTGCTCCAGTCTAACTCTGAAGGAATGAATCTCCTCAGTGAACTTTGAGATTCTTTTTCCATCTGGCAAATTCGACTTTTTAAGGCATTCTTCTCCTCATTGCCCTTTTGGGCCTCCTTTGCCATTTGAGTTAGTCTATTTTTTAAGGTGTTGTTTTCCTCAGTCAGGCTGTTGACCCTCATTTCATACTTTTCCTGCATCCTTCTCATTTATCTTTCCAATTTTTCCTCCACTTCTCTTATTTGATTTTTAAAGTCCTTCTTAAGGTCCTCTATGGCCTGCAACCCACTCATGTTTTCCCCTGGGGCTTTTGGAGCAGGACTTCTGACCTCACAGTCCTTTTCCCGCTCTATGCCCCCAAAATAGGAGTCTAGGGTTGCATTTTTCTGTTTCCTTTGCCTTGGCATGTTGCCACTTAATTGCTTGACTTTTGGGCTTGTTGCCACACTATGGCTTTAAGGCCAGCTAGAGGAATTTTCGTCCGAACGTGTGGGGGGCAACTTCCGTTTCTGGCAAGCTGTAAACCCACCCACAACTTCCACCCTAGATCACAATCCAGATCCAGGGAGGTTAAAGCAAGAGCGATTACCCCCCAAGACTGATCGCTGGATCTCCCCAAGATTTGTAGGCTGGGAGCCGGAAATGCCTATGAAAACTACAAAATGGCGTGTCTCCTCAGCGGCTTCTAGCTCCCAGGGGAGGGAGCTGACGCATTCCCCAAATACAGGTCCCAAAGTCCATAGGACACTAACCTCTTACTTTGTCCTAGGCATGTCTATGTTGATAATTCTGGAGTCGACACAGCTCCTGGTGTTCTGGGGTTCCTCCAGCTGGCTGCTGGCCCTGCCGCCCTGGGGCTAAAACCTCGGCTCACGTGGACCTGGGCTCGGCTCGGCTGGGCTGGGCTCCTGCGCTCTGCGCGTTGCCAGCTCCCAGACCACTGCGCTGGTCCTTCCTGCAGGGCTGCTGGGCTGTCGTCAGCGGGAGGTTAGCTTCTCTGTGTCGTTCTGTGGGTGCTGGGGCTCCAGAAGTTGTTCAGAGTCCTTTTTTACATAGTTTGTGGAGAATTTGGGGGCAGAGTGGCTTGGAGGAGCTGTTTCTACTCCGCCATCTTGGCTCCGCCCCCCCTTATTGGTTCTCTTCAAGAATGAAGGACCAACAACAACAATAGCACCTAATTATTCTTTGAAAGTAAGTGCTAAGCTCTGCTGTTTCTATGCTGCTGAAAAATGGTAAATGCTATTTGCCAGCCTCAACCACAGCTCTGGAAATTAGCAACCTAAAATTCAAAATCCTTCTCTCAACTTACCCAGGGGGGTAAATTACCCAGGGAAATCGTGGTGGCTTTTGGGAGAGAATGAGGTGCTTCTCCCTGAGACTCTATAGCCATTGGGAGAGAGGGGATACAAATAAATATAACTGAGATTTACAGAGTGCTTTAAAGTTCCCAAAGCATTTTGCATAGATTATCTCATCTGAGGCTTACAACAACCATTTAAGGTAGATACTACAAATAAGATTAACCAATTAAATTAAAACCAATAGAGGTTAGATCATGTATCTACAGCCCCACACCTTGTAAGTGTCAAGGTGAGATATGAACCCAATTTTGATTACATAAAAAAGGTTTTGCACAAACAAAATCCATGCAGTCAAAATTGGAAAGAAAACAGGAAACTGAGGTGGGAGGGGATTTGAAACAAGTGTCTCTGATAGAGTCCTCACTTCTCAAATATATAGGGAACTGAATAAAATTCATTTAAAAAGAGCCATTCTCCTATTGATGATCCCCAATGGTCAAAGGATATGAACAAGCAATTTTCAGAAGAAACCAAAACTATCAATAGTCATATGAAAAAATGCTCCAAATCACTATCAAATGGAGAAAGGCAAATTAAAACAACTCTGAGGTACCATCTCAGACCTAATGAGAGCAGCTAATATGAAAGAAAAGGAAAATGATAAATATTGGAGAGAATGTGGAAAAGTAGGGATACTAAGGCACTGTTGGTACAATTGTTAACTGGTCCAATCATTCTGGAGAACAACTGGAACTCTGTCCAAAGAGCTATCAAACTGTGCATACCTTTTGACCCAGCAATACCACTACAAGGTCTGTAT
>WOXC01001303.1:0-141263 GCA_011680675.1 Gymnobelideus leadbeateri | reverse complement strand
TATTTTTTTTTTAAACAAATACTTTATTAACTTCTGTTTTACATCATTCATTTCCGCCAGATTTTGAGTTACAATCATTTTCCCCCCATTATTCCCCTACCCAACCTCCCAGAATAGCAGTCCCACAAGATATCGGTTCCTCCAATCTGCTCTCTCCCATACCTTCTCCCATACCCCCGTTGACTTTTCCATTAGAGGAAGATGAATCTTTGTGTCCCAATGCCTGCACATCTTATCTCCCAATTATAGGCAAAAGAGTATTAATAATAGTATTTATATATATATTTGAAACATTTAATGTTACGACCTCGAATTTCAGATCCATTTCCTTCCTCCTTGTCACCCATTCCTTCTTGGGATATAAGTAATTCAGTATATGTTGTACATGTCTAGCTATGCAAAACATTATCATAGTAGATATATTGTTCAAGGCTGCTTATAATTCCCTCCCACTCATCCCACCCCACCTGGTCCATTCCCTACATGATCCTGTCCCTCTTCTATAGTGGGTACTTCCAACCTCCCCTCACCCCAAGGATGCCCTCCCATCCATCATCCCTCCTCTCATCCCCCTTCCCCTATCCTGCTGCAGGTTGAGATATCCCATTTAGTATGTATGTCATTTTCTCCCTGAACCAAATTCAATGTGAATGTGGTTTTGCCTTTTTAGCCTTCCTTATTCTCCCCCTCCTTTGCACCCACTTCCCCTACATGAGATAGTTTACCCTACCATGTCTCTCCCCATCTCCTCTTGCCACTTTCCTCTCTCACCTCATAATTTCATCCCTTGAGTACTCTCCCTTCCCAACAAAATCAACCTATGCCCTCTATCCATATATAACTGTAACCATATACACACACATTCACATATGTATTCATATGACCACACCCCCTTCTTCCATTATTTTCATAGTGAGAAAGATATCATCAGTCACAGTTATTGCTTTTCCATATAGGAATGTAAATAGTTCAACTTTGATAAGTTCCTTTTGATTTCTTTTCCCTGATTACCTTCTCAGGCATCTCTTGCTTCTTGTGTCTGGATGTCAAATTTTCTATTCAACTCTGGTTTTTTCCTCAAGAATGCTTGAAAGTCCTCTATTCCACTGAATGACCATATTTTCCCCTGAAACAAAATACTCAGTTTTGCTGGGTAGGAAACCCTTGGGTTCATTCCCAGGTCTTTTGCCCTCTGGAATATCATATTCCATGCCCTTCGATCCCTCAGTGTAGAAGCTGCCAGGTCCTGGGCTATTCTGATTGTGTTTCCACAATATTGAAATTGTTTCTTCCTGGCTGCTTGTATTATTTTCTCCTTGATCTGGGGATTCTGGAACCTGGCTATAATATTCCTGGGAGTTTTCTTTTTGGGATCTTTTTCAGGAGGTGATCGTGGATTCTTTCAACCTCTATTTTGCCCTCTGGATCTAAAACATCAGGGCAATTTTCCTTGAGAATTTCTTGAAGGGTGATTTCTAGGTTCTTTCTTTGATCATGGCTTTCAGGTAGTCCAATAATTTTTAAATTGTCTCTCCTGGATCTATTTTCCAGGTCAGTGGTTTTCCCATGAGATATTTCACATTGCCTTCTAATCTTTCATTTGTTTGGATCTGCTTAACAGCATCTTGATTTCTCATAAAGTCACTAGCTTCCATTTGCTCCAGTCTAACTCTGAAGGAATGAATCTCCTCAGTGAACTTTTGAGATTCTTTTTCCATCTGGCAAATTCGACTTTTTAAGGCATTCTTCTCCTCATTGCCCTTTTGGGCCTCCTTAGCCATTTGAGTTAGTCTATTTTTTAAGGTGTTGTTTTCCTCAGTCAGGCTATTGACCCTCATTTCATACTTTTCCTGCATCCTTCTCATTTCTCTTTCCAATTTTTCCTCCACTTCTCTTATTTGATTTTTAAAGTCCTTCTTAAGGTCCTCTATGGCCTGCAACCGCTCATGTTTTCCCCTGGGGCTTTTGGAGCAGGACTTCTGACCTCACAGTCCTTTTCCTGCTCTATGCCCCCAAAATAGGAGTCTAGGGTTGCATTTTTCTGTTTCCTTTGCCTTGGCATGTTGCCACTTAATTGCTTGACTTTTGGGCTTGTTGCCACACTATGGCTTTAAGGCCAGATAGAGGAATTTTCGTCCCGAACGTGTGGGGGGCAACTTCCGTTTCTGGCAAGCTATAAACCCACCCACAACTTCCACCCTAGATCACAATCCAGATCCAGGGAGGTTAAAGCAAGAGCGATTACCCCCCAAGACTGATCGCTGGATCTCCCCACGATTTGTAGGCTGGGAGCCGGAAATGCCTCTGAAAACTACACAGTGGCGTGTCTCCTCAGCAGCTTCTATCCCCCAGGGGAGGGAGCTGACGCATTCCCCAAATACAGGTCCCAAAGTCCATAGGACACTAACCTCTTACTTTGTCCTAGGCAAGTCTATGTTGATAATTCTGGCGTCTCCACAGTTCCTGGTGTTCTGGGGTTCCTCCAGCCGGCTGCTGGCCCTGCCGCCCTGGGGCTAAAACCTCGGCTCACGTGGACCTGGGCTCGGCTCGGCTCCTGAGCTCTGCCCGCTGCCGGCTCCCAGACCACTGCGCTGTTCCTTCCTGCAGGGTGCTGGGCTGACCTCAGCAGGAGGTTAGCTTCTCTGTGTCGTTCTGTGGGTGCTGGGGCTCCAGAAGATTTTTAGAGTCCTTTTTTACATAGTTTGTGGAGAATCTGGGGGCAGAGAGGCTTGGACGAGCTGTTTCTACTCCGCCATCTTGGCTCCGCCCCGTCCCATCTTCTTTTGACAAGTCTAAAAACAACTGCCCGATTTTTTTCCTTTTTTATTTTTTATTAATTTATTTGTTTATTTTTAGTTAACAAGATTCAGTTCCATAGTTCCTTGAGTTTTAAATTTCCTTTCCCTCCCTCCCTCCACCCCCCAGGACAGCATATAGTCCAGTATAGGATCTGCAAATACTTCCATATTAGACATTAGTCAAGTTACAAAGGTGGAGAAGAGTATGCAATCATGAAGGAAGGAGAAGAGGGAGTGGGGATTTTAGGAAAATCATTCATATCTGAACCAGCAAAGTAAATTTGAAGCTATACCCATACATGTATTGCGCATACACATCCACACATAGTTTGAAGAAAAAGCAAGTAAACTCAACACAAATCTTCAGGATACTTAATGTTTTTTTGTTTGTTTGTTTGTTTTTTAGCTTTTTGGAGGGCAACTGGGGTTAAGTAACTTACCCAAAGTCACACAGCTAGGTTTTTTTTGTTTGTGTGTGTTAAGTGTGTGAGGCTGGATCCGAACTCAGGTCCTTCAGACTCCAGGGAGGCGCTCTACTCACTGCACCACCTAACTGCCCAACTGCCTGATTTTTACTTTTTACTTTTTACTTTCCATTTAAACACCCATTTTGATCAACCCTACAAAACAGGATTTTGTTTTATTTGTGAATATTCTCACCCCAACTTGATGGTGGGAAATGTTTCCTACAAATAGCTTTGCACATTTTTCTATAGTCTCTTTGTTACTTTCCCGGTTTCTTCCTTACTTGATCTTATTTACTATGATTAAGTCAAGGTGGAGGGTAAATTGAGTACAACAATTACACCATCCCACTTAGCTCTGATTTATTTATCAAGTGAGAATTTTCACTGAATCTATCAACCAAAGACATGAAGCAGATGTTAAAAGGCTTATATACCTCCCTACTTCTAGTAGTAAATTTGAAGTATTTACTTATACCATGGAGTTTAGTGAAAAAACCAGGAAGATAAATTGGAAATAAAGATTGTAGCACCAAGTAATTTAAAGTGGAAGACTGCTAAACCAGTACCCAGGAAGGAATTAACAATTGAAAAGGAAGTCCAAGGGTTGTGCTTTTCTTAGTTGGATTTCTCACCAAGATTTTTTTTAATTGACTCATTTTTTTTTCCTACTCCACTGTTTTTAATGTTTTATAATGCAAAACTAATGAGAAATTAGGAGTTAAGTAGCAACATAGTAATACATGAATTGGATGAAAGCCCACAAGCACATTGGGTCTATATCTTTTAGTGAACTTCTGATTCACTAAAATCAGAAGGATTTTATAGGACTACAATATGTATTGATGGAGGGTATAGCCAAATATCTGAGATCAGAGAGATATTTGGGTGTTTTGAGTATAGGTGTGAGGAACTTAATTAGAGCTTTTCAATAGTAGAATATTGCCTTTATACTAATGAGTTCCTTTTTCATTTTGAATCTTCAACCTGAGGCTGTATTCTATTTATGCCAACTTTTTGGCTTTAAGTAAAAGCTAAAAGACTAGTTCCCTTTTTGAGTGTTTTTCTTTTTTAAACAGGTATGTATTAGACAACATGGATACTGAGGTCTATACCAATTTTATAGTTTTGATAATTTGGTTTATTAGTGACAAAACAAACTTTCAAAAGGCATGTTTTTCCCCTTTCACTATGATTTGCTGTTTTATAAGACAAACAAGGCTTATGAAAATTCCACCATCTTCCTCTGCAAAATTTTATGAATTATTTCCTATTTTGAACATATGATTCTATTGGCCCCTATTTCTCTGTGCTGGCCAAGAAGGTCAAACAAGTACTGGCTGAGGTGGACACTGGAGTTTATGTGATTTATACCTAATGCCAATTACTCTATGTTGTTTAAATATTTATGGAACATTCTAGTAGTCTGTGCTGTTCTTTTATCTATTTTTCTATATTCATTCATTTATTATTTTTATTTATATTTATCAATTATATTAGTCAATTTAATTATTGATATATTATTATAAATGTGAAGAGATATATCTATGTTCTCTATTATATTTAGTATTACTTTTTCTACCAAGATATTTTATAAAAACTATTTGAAATTGAGACTATTAGAATTGTCTAAATCATCTTTTTTTTCTAGTTTATTTTTTATTATGAGCTTAAGCTAATAAGTTAATGGCATACAGGTAGCAATTTATGAATGAGTCTGTCATTGGTAACCAGTCATTTTCTGTCTTCTGAGAAATAGAAAATTTCTTTATAACAATATTACTTGGCACTTTCTATGCTGAGGTCTTTTAGTTAAGGAAAAAAAGAAAAGCTTTATGATACATCATATGTTTCAGGCACTTAGGTGTTTTTCTGGGTCTGGAGTAAGGAATACCTGAGTTCAAATCAAGCCTCAAGATACTTACTGGCTATGTGACCCTGGACAAGTCATTTAGTGTTTGTGTGAGCCAGAGCAAGTCCCTTAATATCTATTGGCTGCAGTTTCTTCGATGTAAAATGGGGATAGTGGCAACACATGTCATAGAGTTGTTGTTAATGACATAAGTATGAAAAGTTAATTAAATAAATTTGTAAAGCGCTTCATAGCACAGTGCCTGACATATGGTAGGCACTCTGTAACATCTCATTCCTTTCCCCTTTGACTTCTTTCATTTATTGATTTTGAACCATTTTCTCCCAACATGTTTTTCAGCATTCTTCACAGAGCCAACTGATTATTACAGTAGGTATTGATTTAGGAAGGAGGATTGTCTTGAGTTTTTCATGGAAGATATCTATCCCTTTCATTCTCTTCAATAGCTACAATTATCTTCAGCTCACACTATAATGTTGTCACCTCTTTTTTTATTTGCTTCTTCATGGAGAACATTTGAGTCATCCTTCCACATGTCTGCAATTCCCTTATTTCATTTGGTTTCATTTACATATAGGACAATGTTGATGCTAAGCAATTCCTCTGGAAGCACATCTACTTGGTGTATACAATAAAAAGGCAGTGTATATTTTACAGACCTATGGGCCAAATTAAAGTTTGTATACAGACTAAGAACCACCTGATTTGTGGGATCTGCTACTTTGCTTTTTGCTAATATGATTATCAGTGCAAAGGCATTATATATTGGGACTGATCTACATTGTGTATTCTTTGCTTCATAAATTGCCGTGAAAAACCAGCCAATCAATAAGTATATATCAAATGCTTTCTATGTTTCAGATGCTGTACTAGGCATTGGGGATGCAAGGAAAGGCAAAAATATTGTTCACAAAAGAGTTTGTATTCTAATGAGGAAGCAATTAAAAGTTAACACCTATTGCACTATTTACTCATTATTGGCTTTGCCATGCTTAGTCTGGCTATTTCTGAAAGAGGTACAGTTTCAGTTAGTCAACAAGGCTGTAATCAAAGGTTGTGCAGTTTGAAAGAATATACCAGAGTTTTGACTTTGCTGGAATAGTCTTTGAGAACCCAGGGTCAAGTTGCTATCATAATAAGGTATCAAAACATGACTTTTGAGCATGAGCTATAAAAAATATTAAAATTACACAAAAAAACTGTATAGATTTTCCTACCATTGACAAAAAGACGAGAAGCAGGAATGAAAGCTTGTTATTACAGTGACAATGCTTGTAGCACTACAACCTTCAGACCATCTGACAATGGGAGATTTATGAAAGGTGTGTAAACAATGAAAAAACTATTGAAATATTATTGATAGGAAAATTTCCAAGACTCAAAACCACCTGCTTAGGTATCCATCAGCTCCTTGTAAAATTATTCTAAAATTATATTAATTTCCCAAAATGTAGCCCTTATTTATGCATTTCATACTCTCAATTTAAAAACCAAGTTACTATTTAGGCTACTGAAAAATGTAATCTAAAATATATTTATTTTTTTAATTAAACAAATGCTTTATTAACTTCTGGTTTACATCATTCATTTCCACCAGATAATGAGTTACATTTTTCCCCCATTTTTTCCCTACCTGCCACCCCAGAATAGCAGTCCCACTAGATATCCCCTCATCCAATCTGCTCTCACCCATATCTTCTCCCATACCCTCTTCGACTTTGCCATTAGGGCAAGGTGAATCTCTGGGCCCCAATGCCTGGACATCTTATGAAATATTTAATTTTAAAACTTCAATTTTCAGATCCTCCCTTCCTCCCTTGTCACCCACTCCCTCTGAGAAGATAAGCAATTCAGTATGTGTTGTACATGTATAGCTATGCAAAATATTACCATAGTAGATATATTGTAAAAGACTGCTTATATTTCCCTCCCATCCATCTCACCTCCCAACTGGTCCATTCCCTACTTTAATCCTGTCCCTCTTTCATAGTGGGTACTTCCAATCTCCCCTCCCCCCAGAATGCCCTCCCCTCCATCATCCCCCCTCTCATCTCCCTTTCCCCTACTCAGGAGAGTGAGTGAGGTAAGATATTGCATTTAGTATGTATGTGATTCTCTCCTTGAGCCAACTTCAATGAGAATATGCTTTTGCCTTTTTGCCTTCCTCTTCTTCCCCTCCTCTGCAGCTACTTCCCCTTGCCTCTTCTACATGAAATAGTTTATCCTACCCTATCTCTCTCCATCTCCTCTTGCCACTTTCCTCTCTCACCTCTTGACTTCACCCCTTAAGAATCATCCCTTCCTTGGGGCGGCTAGGTGGCGCAGTGAGCAGAGCACCACCGCAGGAGGCAGAAGTACCCGACCTCGGATCCAGCCCCAGACACCCAACACACAAACAAAAACCCAGCCTCGAGACCCCAGGCAAGTCACCCAACCCCAATTGCCCTCCAAAAAAAAAAAAAAAGAATCATCCCTTCCCATCAAATTCAACCCGTGCCCTCTATCCATGTATACCTGTGAACATATGCATGTACGCTTCCTCAATTATTTTCATAATGAGAGAGGTTTCATCAAGCACAGTTATTGTTTTTCCATGTAGGAATGTAAATAGTTCAACTTTGATAAGTTCCTTTTGATTTCTTTTTCTTGACTACCTTCTCAAGCATCTCTTGGTTCTTGTGTCTGAATGTCAAATTTTCTATTCAACTCTGGTTTTTTCCCCAAGAATGCTTGAAAGTCCTCTATTCCACTGAATGACCATATTTTCCCCTGAAACAAGATACTCAGTTTTGCTGGGTAGGTGACCCTTGGCTTCAATCCCAGCTCTTTTGCCCTCTGGAATATCATATTACATGCTCTTCAGTCGCTCAGTGTAGAAGCTGCCAGGTCCTGGGCTATTCTGATTGTGTTTCCACAATACTGAAAATGATTCTTCCTGGCTGCTTGTAGTATTTTCTCCTTGATCTGGGAGTTCTGGAGCCTGGCTATAATATTCCTAGGAGTTTTCTTTTTGGGATCTTTTTCAGGAGGTGATCAGTGGATTCTTTCAACCTCTATTTCCCCCACTGGGTCTAAAACATCAGGGCAATTTTCCTTGAGAATTTTTTTAAGGATGATGTCTAGGTTGTTTCTTTGATCATGGCTTTCAGGTAGTCCAATAATTTTTAAATTATCTCTCCTGGATCTCTTTTCCAGGTCAATGGTTTTTCCTATGAGATATTTCACATTGCCTTCTATTCTTTCATTTGTTTGGACCTGTTTAATAGTATCTTGATTTCTCATAAAGTCACTAGCTTCCATTTGCTCCAGTCTAACTCTGAAGGAATGAATCTCCTCAGTGAGCTTTTGAGATTCTTTTTCCATCTGGCAAATTCGGCTTTGTAAGGCATTCTTCTCCTCATTGCCTTTCTGAGCCTCTTTTGCCATCTGAGTTAGTCTATTTTTTAAGGTGTTATTTTCCTCAGTCAGACTGTTAACTGTCATTTCATACTTTTCTTGCATCTTTTTCATTTCTCTTCCCAAATTTTCCCCCACTTCTCTTATCTGCTTCTTAAGGTCCTCTATGGCCTGTAACCAGCTTGTATTTTCATTTGGGGCTTTTGGTGCAGGAGTTCTGACCTCACAGTCCTCCTCTGTGCTTTGAGCCTCTTTGCCCCTAAAATAGGTGTCCAGTGTTGAACTTTTCTGTTTATTTTGTTTCATTTGCCTAGGCATATTGCCACTTAATTACTTGATTTTTGGGGCTTGTTGCCACAGTAGGACTCTGCCACCAGACAGGGGAGCTTCTGCCCAAACGTGGGGTCTTCACAACTTCTGCCAGTTTGGTGGCCTCTGTAAAGCCTCCACCCACTCTGTCAAGTTGGATACCCACCCCAAACTTCCCCCCCAGACCACAATCCAGATCCAGGCAGTTTAAAGCAAAAGTGATTAACCCCCAGACTGATTGCTGGATCTTCCTACAGTTTGCAGTCCAGGAGCTAGAGCCACTAATGAAGCTGCAAAATGGCTTCTGTGCAGCTGTTTCTTCAGCAGCTTTTCTCCCCCACGGGAGGCAGCCTCGAGTTCCCCAAATACTGGTCCCAAAGTCCATAGGGCACTAACCTCTCACTTTGTCCTAGGCATATCTGTGCTGATAATTCTGGAATCGCCACAATTGCTGGTGTTCTGGGGTCCCTGCAGCCAGCTGAAGGTTTGGCCGCCCTGGGGCTAAAACCGTGGACCTGGACTTGGCTCTGCACGATGCACTGTTGGCTGGTTCCCATCGTGCTGTGCTGCCTTCTCTCAGAGCACTGCACTGGCTGCTTCCTGCAGGGCTGCTGGGCTGTCCTCAGCAGGAGGTTAGCTTCTCTGTGCCGTTCTGTGGGTGCTGTGGCTCCAGAAGTTGTTTGGAGTCCCCTTTCACATTATTTGAAATTTGTGCGGGGCAGAGCACATTGGAAATGCTATTTCTCTAAAATATATTTATTAAAGTAGTTGAAATAAGATATTTATATTGATCATGAATTTATTTTTCTATTATCATTCCCTTATCAAAAACAGTATGTAATTAAATTTCATATATTAAATGAACTGGTTTTTCACAGTGTGTGTTGAGGGGCTGACCTTAAAGATAGGAGGAGCAGAATTTAAGTATTGCCTCTGATATATATTAGCTGTGTGACCTCAGCAATTCTCTCAAAACTATTAGCTGAATTATCTGAATTGATGGAGGGAGTCCCCATAGCATTAAGTACCTATAACAATGAAATCATAAATTCAGACAAAAATAGTAAATACATAATCCCATTCACAACTATGCTACTCCAGTATAAGATAATATGTTCTATATAATCCTGTGGGAGATATTAATTATTGATTTTCTCTATTAGGATGTTAGCTTCTTGAGGGCAGGAACTGTTCTTTTTCTATTTGTTTCTCTGGCACTTACCATATTACTTCAGGCATACTAGGCATTTAATAAATATTACTTTGTTGATTTATTCATTAGCTGAACTCTTCATAAGAAAACCAAAATAATTTTAACATATTTATAGACATTTGATTAATATAATTTTTAATAATGATGCCTTAATTATCTCCTAAATTTGTAGATGCCTATATTCAGCCAGGTACTTAACTGCTATTTCCCAATAGTGTTTAACAAAACTCTATTTAGAAAAATTTATGTTAAAACACTGGTAAATAAGATGGATATTTTTTTTCCTTTTTTCGGACACCTTCATATTTCTTTGCTAAATGTTTACGTCTCCATAACTTCTCATAAGATGAAAATCAGGCTGCAAAGATTCTGCAAAGAAATTGACTAATTTTAATTGTTCATAAATAATTATATTTCATATCACTCTTATATTACCCAGAAATAAAATATTATGTGTTTTTTTTTCATTCTGTAATTTTATCTTTGTAAAAAAGTACCATCACTTCTTGGCAAATAGAGAGAGAAGAAATGGAAGCAGTGTCAATTTTCATATTGTTTGGCTCCAAGATCATTGCAGACAGCAACTGCAGCCATGAAATTAAACAATTAATAATGATGCTTTAATTATAGTTGGATGCTAACAGTTTAAAGGGACTGTTTTTGTCCAAGGTAAAATTTGACCACAGTTTTTCACTGATCAGGTCTTTGTTCACTGGCTATAGTTGCTTCTGATACACAAAAACTATACTTTATATTAGCTATTTGTGTGAACGCCTTGTTTTTCCAATAAATCATAAACTGCTTGAATTAAGAGTCTTTGACTTACTTATATTTGTTTCTTTTCTCAATGCCTAGTGGAGTGTATTGCTCATAGAAAGTATTTTAAAATATTTGTAGAATTGAATAAGTAGATATTTAAAAATTATAGACTATGGAAGTCATTTGGCATTTTTATAAAACATGAAAAGGTAAGTTAAACTATATTCCAATTCTAAATATTTTAATTAGATTATTTTATTAAATTCAAGTGTACTGATAAGAATATTTGATTACAGATGGTAGACCAATATATTTAATGCAAAAACCCATGTTACTTGAGGGCATTGCAATAATCTTTATTTATGACCTTAATCCTCATTTAGATTAGGACACACTCCAAGTTTTCTTACTTTCCAACTCATTATTATAATTATACTCTGTGGGTCTGAGAGCCTAGGGCTTTTTTGTAGCTAGTACTAATAATAGCAACTGGATCCATAATTTTACTGGTGAAAATCACCAATGAGGAATTCCCTTAAAATATGTAGTTGCCTTCTCTGCAACTTATCATATTAGAAAGATATCTAGAGTACTGGGAATTTAAATGCCTTATTTAGGGTCACTCATCCAATATATGTTAAAGACAGTACTTCTTGGCTCCAAAAGCAGTTCTAAGATATTGGATCACAGAATGATGCTTCTCAGTATTAAAGAACCTTTGTGGGAAAAGGTGGGGAAAAAAACATTGTGCCATAATTTTATCATTTCCATGTTCTTATTATTGGGGATCTGTCTTGCTTTCTTGACACTTGTTCCTTTCTCCTGTGAAACATTCTTGCTCCTTTCCAAATCTATTGCATTTCTGGTTTCTAGACCACTGAAGTTATTCTTAATATGGAAAATAGGAAATTCTCATCCTCTGTGGGAACTGTTTGCTTTCTACATCCTTAACTTTTTCTGACTTTTGGTAACTGTTGTATTGTCAACTTTTTACTTTCTTACCACCACCACCACAATATCAACCACCTCAATGGTTTTTTTGGTCCAAGACCCACTCTGATCATAACCATCCAGTCATCATATATCATGGCTGAAGAATCATCTTTCAAGATCCTTCACCTAAAAACTATGGTAAAAAGGCACAATTCCCTCTTTTTCTATCTCTCTCACTCTCTCAGACAAACACACATGCACTCATATACACATACTTCAGAATAAAGAAATGACCTATCTCCAGGATCCTGGAATCTTGCCTGTTCTTTATGCTTTCTCAGAAATTGCTTAGAGCAGTCCCATGACCATGAGTAAGTAATTTCATTATTATAAAATATCATTACACCAGGAGTAAAAATTAAAATGTATTTCAAAGTTCTAGAAGACATATTTTTGTTTCTTTAGGTCTTTCCAGTGCTTTGTACTCCTTGATATAAGAATTATAAAGGTGAAAGAATTAAAGTTTTTAGAATGTATTTTGTTGTATTTATCTTTTTCTGGGAGGAGGGAATGGAAAAAGGGTCTGGATCAACCTATAACCCACTCTTCGTTTTAGTCTCCTTGACACTATTTTACAAGCCCCTGTAAGTCTTTGTTATTCATTTTTGGTTGTGTCTGTTTGATTTTTGTACAAGCTTTCTTCTTACTCTTTAATTTGAGTTCATCAGAGGAATTATGATATAACTTCATGGCTTTCTTTTTCTCTTCATTCTTATCAGGATTATATAATTAGACACTGACTTGTTTTGGAGTTTCCCCCCACCCCTATTGAGCTTTATAATCTTTTAGAATTAACTGACTAATGACTTTGTTTTTCCTTGTTGATGATTTAATTATTCATATGACTTTGGTCTGTGTGAGAAAAGGACAAAAGGCAATAGAGAGCAAAGAGAAAATTCATATCAAATCTCTTCAACCTTTCCAAAGGCATAAGTAATGCCCAAGCAACCCTTGCATTGAAAAGCAAAAGATATGAATTAGTTATTTTACAATGAAAAACTTTTAAGGGGGGCCATACATTTGCAATTACATTTTATTTCTGGTCCTCAATTCTAACAATTCTAATCCTACAGACAATATCTATTTTCTTTCTGCCTGTCTTTCTCTGTTTCTCTTTCTCTCTGTATTTCTCCATTGTTGTCTTTGTCTCTCTCTATCTCTCCATAAATAGATGAAGATTGATGATTTAGATATAGATGAAATAGAGATAGATGTAGAGATAGACATATATGTGTATATGTATATGTATATACACACATATTTTATGCACATGCATATGTGTGTATGCTAAAATGTATACATTCATAAACATATACATACATACTATAACTATGTTAAGATTTATAGTAAAGAAAAGCAAGTCATATCAACAAGTATTTATTAAGTGTCCATTATATTGCAGTAATGGTGCTATATTAAGCAATGGGAATGCAAATAAAGACAAATAACCCAGCTCCTCAAGGAACTCCTAAATCTAACATGTGGGATAACATACAGATAATTATGTGTAAACAAGATCTATATGGAACAAATTTGAAATCACATCAGAGGAAAGGTAACATTAAGGGTCTGAAAGGTAAGATTTGACCTGAGAATTATTGGAAGCCAGGACAATGAGAGGAAGAAAGGAGAGAAATACATGCTTAAGGCATGTGAAAATCAACTCTGAATATTGTCTTTTGTGAAGAATAGCAAAGAAGATAATGTCAAAGAAAATAATTTATTCTTCTGTGGTAAGGGTAATTTTTAATTGTTTAATGAAGGACCTTCATTCATTAATGAAACAAGTAAATATCAAGCACTTACAATATTCCAGGAACTGCATTATGTTTTTGAAATTTCATGTACTTTAATTTTATAATTTTCATCTACTTTAATTATATAAAATATAAGGACTCATATTCTGTCAACTCTTCCTGGTAATACAAAAAGACATAATACGACCTTTGTCAATATAACATGATTAGTCTTAAAAGCAGCTAAAGTGAAATAGATTTATTTCTCTTTTATGTATTAATTTTTGGTTCTAGGCATTTAGTTGTGCCCAGAGTAATTGAATATGCACGTGTACCTAAAACCCATATGTACATGAACATATGTACACAGATGTACATGTACATATACTACTAGCCATGTGTTAGTCTTTAATTCTACTGAGGGTATATATAGACTTCAAATGGTTCATCATGTGTATGAAGGAGCAAGCAGATCAATATGGCTAGATCACAGAATGCATGGAGTTGAGTAAAGTATAAGAAACCTGGAATACTACCATAGTGTTATGAATGGAAGAATTATAAATGCCAAAGAGAGACCTTTTTTATTTTATCCTTGAGGTAATAGGGATGTTTGGAATTTATTGAGTATGTGAATGACTTGGTCAGACCTATCCTTTAAGAAAATCATTTTGGCAACTGTGTGGAGGTTAGAGTAGAGTGGAGAGAGGCTTGATGCAGGGAAGCAATATGTATTGCAATGGTATAAGCATGAGTTAGTGAGGGCCTGCATTAGGGTGGTCTCTGTTAAAGGTGAAAAGAAATAAATATAAGTCATACCGTAAAGATAGAAATGACAAAATATTTTGACAGATTTGATTTATGTTGTGAGTCAGAATGAAAAGTTTAACATGACACCAAGTTTGTGAACATAGGAGTTGGGATATGCTCTCCATGATAATATGAAGTTCAGAAGCAGGATGTGCCTCTGTTTTTTTGTTTGTTTGTTTGTTTTTTTACATTGGTGACTTTGATATGTATATAAAGCTCCCTGTTAAAAGTACCTAGTAGGTAATTGGTGATTCAGAAAGGAAATTCAGGAGATAGGATGGAGCTCGATATATTATAGTGGAAATCATTTGTATAGAGATGAAAATTGAACCCACTGGACTTATTAAGATTTTAAAAAATGAGAGTGTTGAGAGAAAAGAGAAGTGGGACAGGACAGAGCTATAGAGGACACTTACAGTTAGCAAGAGTAACACGGAAGAACATTAAACCAAAGACACTGAGGAGTGGTCAGACAGCTGAGGAGAGAAGCAACAGAAAGAGACAAGAAAATTCAGGGAGAGGCAGCTAGGTGGCACAGTGAATAGAGCACCAGCCCTTGAGTCAGGAGGACCTGATTTCAAATCCAAACCTCAGACACTTGCCAGCCATTAACTTTGGGCAAGTCATTTAACCCCCATTACCCTGCCTCCCCCACCCCACCAAAAAAAAAAAAAAGAAAGAAAAATAAGAAAAGAAAATTCAGGGATCGCTAATCAATACTGTCCAATTGAAATTGTTTCACAATAGTCTCTAAGGTTCAAATTTTGCAAAAATTCTCCAATTAACTACACAGACAACTACATGGACAGGAACATATTTTCTCCTTTGCCCACCCGTATCTCCATACCTTTATTTGTTGTTTTTGTTGGTGTTGTTTGTCCTTCATTCTTTCTCTTTTTTTTTTTGGAGGGCAATTGGGGTTAAGTAACTTGCCCAAGGTCACACGGCTAGATTTTTGTTTGTGTGTGCACTAAGTGTCTGAGGCCAGATCTGAACTCGGTCTGCAGTTTTAGCCCCAGGGCGGCCAAACCTTCAGCTGGCTGGAGGAACCCCAGAACACCAGCAATTGTGGCGATTCCAGAATTATCAGCACAGATATGCCTAGGACAAAGTGAGAGGTTAGTGCCCTGTGGACTTTGGGACCAGTATTTGGGGAACTCGTGGCTTCCTCCGCAGGGGGCGAAAAGCTGCTGAAGAAACAGCTGCACAGAAGCCATTTTGCAGCGTCAGTAGTGGCTCTAGATCCTGGTCTTCGAATTGTAGGGAGATCCAGCAATCAGTCTGGGGGTTAATCACTCTTGCTTTAAACTGCCTGGATCTGGATTGTGGTCTGGGGGGGAAGTTTGGGGTGGGTATCCAACTTGCCAGAGTGGGTGGAGGCTTTACAGAGGCCACCAAACTGGCAGAAGTTGTGAAGACTCCACATTTGGGCGGAAGCTCCCCTGTCTGGTGGCAGAGTCCTACTGTGGCAACAAGCCCAAAAATCAAGTAATTAAGTGGCAACATGCCTAGGCAAATGAAACAAAATAAACAGAAAAGTTCAACATTGGACTCCTATATTAGGGGCAAAGAGGCTCAAAGCATGGAGGAGGACTGTGAGGTCAGAACTCCTGCACCAAAAGCCCCAAATGAAAATACAAGCTGGCTACCGGCCATAGAGGACCTTAAGAGGCAGATAAGAGAAGTGGGGGAAAATTTGGGAAAAGAAATGAAAAAGATGCAAGAAAAGTATGAAATGACAGTTAACAGTCTGACTGAGGAAAATAACACCTTAAAAAATAGACTAACTCAGATGGCAAAAGAGGCTCAGAAAGGCAATGAGGAGAAGAATGCCTTACAAAGCCGAATTTGCCAGATGGAAAAAGAATCTCAAAAGCTCACTGAGGAGATTCATTCCTTCAGAGTTAGACTGGAGCAAATGGAAGCTAGTGACTTTATGAGAAATCAAGATACTATTAAACAGGTCCAAACAAATGAAAGAATAGAAGGCAATGTGAAATATCTCATAGGAAAAACCATTGACCTGGAAAAGAGATCCAGGAGAGATAATTTAAAAATTATTGGACTACCTGAAAGCCATGATCAAAGAAACAACCTAGACATCATCCTTAAAGAAATAGAAATTCTCAAGGAAAATTGCCCTGATGTTTTAGACCCAGTGGGGGAAATAGAGGTTGAAAGAATCCACTGATCACCTCCTGAAAAAGATCCCAAAAAGAAAACTCCTAGGAATATTAAATCCAGGCTCCAGAACTCCCAGATCAAGGAGAAAATACTACAAGCAGCCAGGAAGAAACATTTTCAGTATTGTGGAAACACAATCAGAATAGCCCAGGACCTGGCAGCTTCTACACTGAGCGACTGAAGAGCATGTAATATGATATTCCAGAGGGCAAAAGAGCTGGGATTGAAGCCAAGGGTCACCTACCCAGCAAAACTGAGTATCTTGTTTCAGGGGAAAATATGGTCATTCAGTGGAATAGAGGACTTTCAAGCATTCTTGGGGAAAAAACCAGAGTTGAATAGAAAATTTGACATTCAGACACAAGAACCAAGAGATGCTTGAGAAGGTAGTCAAGAAAAAGAAATCAAAAGGAACTTATCAAAGTTGAACTATTTACATTCCTACATGGAAAAACAATAACTGTGCTTGATGAAACCTCTCTCATTATGAAAATAATTGAGGAAGCGTACATGCATATGTTCACAGGTATACATGGATAGAGGGCACGGGTTGAATTTGATGGGAAGGGATGATTCTTTTTTTTTTTTTTTGGAGGGCAATTGGGGTTGGGTGACTTGCCTGGGGTCTCGAGGCTGGGTTTTTGTTTGTGTGTTGGGTGTCTGGGGCTGGATCCGAGGTCGGGTACTTCTGCCTCCTGCGGTGGTGCTCTGCTCACTGCGCCACCTAGCCGCCCCAAGGAAGGGATGATTCTTAAGGGGTGAAGTCAAGAGGTGAGAGAGGAAAGTGGCAAGAGGAGATGGAGAGAGATAGGGTAGGATAAACTATCTTATGTAGAAGAAGCAAGGGGAAGTAGTTGCAGAGGAGGGGAAGAGCAGGAAGGCAAAATGGCCAAAGCATATTCTCATTGAAGTTGGCTCAAGGAAAGAATCACATAAATACTAAATGCAATATCTTACCTCACTCTCCAGATTAGGGGAAAGGGAGATGAGAGGGGGGTGATGGAGGGGAGGGCATTCTGGGGGGAGGGGAGGTTGGAAGTACCCACTATGAAAGAGGAACAGGATCAAAGTAGGGAATGGACCAGTTGGGAGGTGAGATGGGTGGGAGGGAAATATAAGCAGTCTTTTACAATATATCTACTATGGTAATGTTTTGCATAGCTATGTACAACACATACTGAATTGCTTATCTTCTCAGAGGGAGTGGGTGACAAGGGAGGAAGGGAATATATCTGAAATTCGAGGTCTTAAAATTAAATGTTTCATAAGATGTCCAGGCATTGGGGCTCAGAGATTCACCTTGCCCTAATGGCAAAGTCGAAGGGGGTATGGGAGAAGATATGGGAGAGTGCAGATTGGATGAGGGGATATCTAGTGGGACTGCTCTTCTGGGGTGGTGGGTAGGGAAAAATGGGGGGAAAATGTAACTCATAATCTGGTGGAAATGAATGATGTAAACCAGAAGTTAATAAAGCATTTGCTTAATTAAAAAAAAAATAAAAATAAAAAGTTACTCAGATATCTGTGCCTTTTGACCCAGGCGTCAAGCCCACCACTGGGTGTGTGTGCCCCCAAAGGTCAGAGACAGAGATGAGTCCTTTACACACCGAAATCTTAACTGAGGCACTTCTTGTGGTAGCCAGGAACTGAACACAAAGTAGAGAGATGCTCTTTGTTTAGGGAGCTTGGCTAAACATTGTGGTCCACACGTGTGATGGAATATTACTGTCCTGGAAGAAGGAAGGGTGAATGAAGAATTCAGAGAATCAGGAAAGACAGTACAGATTGATTTAGAATAAAGAAAGCAGAACCAGGTAAACTCTGCACAGTGACTACAGCAATATTAGTGGAATCATGTGGGATTATCATGGCCACACTCAACCTCAGGGAAATACTGAAGAAATGAATCTCCCTCCTCTCATTACATAGAGCCTGATTCTACTCTTCAGAGAATAATTCTGTCTTTTCCACCTTGTAAGAAATGTGTCCTTGGGGGCGGCTAGGTGGCGCAGTGACTAGAGCGCCGGCCTCGGAGTTTGGATGACCCGAGATCAGATCCGGCCTCAGAAAATGAGCACCCACGCAAAAATCAAATGACTAGCCGTGTAACCTTGAGCAAGTTACTTAACCCCAATTGCTTTAAAAAAAAAAAAAAAGAAATGTGTCCTTGTCTGGTGCAGAGAAGAGCCCCAAGTGTGCAGTAACCATCCCTCCCCTCCGTACTTGTGGGTAGCCTCGTCCATTGTTTTCCATCAGCCTTGGGAGGGCTACAGGCTGGCTGTGCTGGACTGTGCTGGATTGCCCGTGTGGAAGATCGGCGTGTGGCCCTTCTGAACCAAGGCTATGGGGTCAAGGATTTGGTCTTCTGGGGTCCATCTTTGGAAAGGATAGTGCAATAAACCAACCAAACAGTGTTTTTGGACTTATATTTTATATACTACAGCTGTTACTTGGCATGACGGCCAGTGCAGTTGCAGCTTTAATCCTCATGACTTCTTCCATAGTGTCTGTGGTAGGGTCCCTGTACCTGGCGTACATTCTGTACTTTGTGCTGAAGGAATTTTGCATTTTTTGTTTTTTCACATACATGCTGAAGTTCTTTCTCTTTATCATCAACTATAAACGACTCGTTTACTTGAATGAAGCCTGGAAACGGCAGCTGCAGCCTAAACAGGACTGATACAGCCTGGCGAGATCTGAACGGACAGTCTTGGAGACCCTTTGTCCATTCAGTTTATTTTGCAGTAATTTTTTTTTATTCTTCATATCAGACACTTTCCCTAAGAATCTTAAACCGATTTTTAAAAAAAATCCTGTAAATTAGAAGGGGCCCTGTCTATTTTCCTTGTCAATCTTCCATTTGAATATGGATACAAAAGAGGATACTCCGAGCCAATCAAAGACAAGCTTTAACTTTCCTTTGCTGATGTTTCTGAAATAACGAAGTATGGTTTTTTCTCCCCAGTCCCTGATTGTCAAGTGAAGCAACAGTTGCTAGAATTTTCTTACATGTATAAATTCAGTTTCAGGTATTAAAAATGTGATCATGACATGAGAATATTTAAGAATAGATACTATATTAAATATTGCCATGTTTACAGGATGTAATACATTTTTAGCTGATGGATTGAAACATGTAGATTCAACTAGAATCCATTTATGTGATATTGTCAATAAAGGTAGAAATATTAGGAAAAAAAAGAAGACGGTGGCATCAGGAAGCTGATCTTTCAGGCTCACTTTCTCCTCCACATCCATTTGAGTCGAGTGATGAGTTATAGAACAGGGAGTCTGGAGATGGCCCCATAGCCCTGCTGACCAAGATGTAAAATCCCTATTCTTCCAAACTGCAAGGTCCACATCAGTGACACCAGGGTGCTAAGCTAATTTGGTCTTCTTCACACACTGAAATCATCAGACATGGAGTGTTTTATGTCATGGCTTTACTCCAACCACACTGTTTCAACAAGAACTATTCTAACAGGGAAGCCTCCTGTGCAACAGATCCATAGGATTTGGAGCTTAAAGGGGCTATAGAGATAATTTAATATGATCCCCTGAGGAAACTAGTACCAAGAGAACTGACAATATTCACTCAGAGCCCTACAGCAAAGTCACGGACCCAGGCAAGTAGGTCACAGAGGAATAATTAGTGCTTGGATCAGCTAACGCCTGATACACTACTCAGCTACATTGTCCCTGTCTCCTCCCATAGAGTTTGCTCCATGGTTTTTAGAACATATCTTCATTCCTTTCAGTTTCATTCAAACTCCTAGCATTAGCACCTACATCTGAACAGATAGCCTGGCCATTAAAGCACAGGCAGTTTTTGTTTTTGTTTTCTTACAGGTTTTTTTTTTTTGCACTTTTATTTACCTATATGACACTGATATTGTCACCTACATTTGCTATTTCTTCCTCCACCTGAAAAACTTCCCTCTACTCTCAATAAAGTTGGGGAATTTGAGGACCTAATAGAAATATAGAGTCAGATGGCAAACTTCAAAATAAAAATTATTGTTTTAAAAAAGACTTTCATCTCAGTTGGTAAAACAAATGAAATAGTAAATGAAAGGCAAAACACTTGTCAGACCTGATTCATCATTTATTTTTTTCTTTATTTTAGTCAATGATCTGTAATAATTGTGCTCATGGAATGAGAAATGAATACTGGCATCCATTCAAGAATTGTTCATTGACCCGTTTTCAGGGGACCCATAGTCTTAAACTACTCTGCATTAGTGCTGTGATTAGTAAGCCTCAGAAAACTATAAGTGGAGATTTTATGTTTATTATATATTTGTATGACTCCCTTGACTGCCTTCTTCTGGAATAGCACTCTTGTGCATTTTCTTAGTGATACCAAGTATGATGAACTCCAGGTGAAGGTTTCTTAGAATTGCTCAGTTGATGCATGAGGTCTCCACAAACAAGGGAGACAAGGGAGTTGTGGAGGAAAGTTATTAAGTGCTGGTGCCTTGGTCTTGATGGGGCTTATATAACATGTTTACAACATGCTTTCCAAAGACTACTCTCTGACTCTATAAGAGCTCTGGAGAACTGGACTCAATAAATGGATTATCCTAGTTAGCCATTATTTTATTTCCCAAACCTGGGGTATATAGCTTAGATGAGTGGAAGCTGGATCAAAGATCTTTAAAAAAAATCACCTCACCCCCCCCCCACTCTAGCAGTGAACAAGAACAACAACCAAAAAATATCCAATTCCTATACCTCCCTGTGGTATAATAAAGTAACCCAGGAATATCTCCTTGGAGGAAGATTATATCACTTGCAGAAACTCTGTAAAGAACCATGTCAGACATTCATTCGTTTGTCAGAAAATCAGGAAGGAGACCATCTGCTGAACCGTATATGGAACAGATGTATTATCTGCCTGAAAACAATCAGTAAAAAATTGAGTATTAGAAATGTATTTCTACAGAGCTGATTCCTGGGTCAAGATCTTTATGTTTACTTGGTCCTTCCTTAAGTAGAATGAAGTAAAATTAATGAATTTAGCTTAGAAAATTCCAGCTTCAAGTGTTCTTGACATTCATTACTGATGGTAATCATTAGTCACTGATCATGGTCTTTGAAAAGTTAGGAGAATGCTTTTTTGGAGGCCATACATTCTTTTTTTTTTTTTCATTTTCAGATCTGTCTGTTGGAGTCATTACTATTGAAATGTAAATCTTAATGTTTGGATGAAAAATCTCTTCAATAATATAATGAGCATATTAGAGCAGAGTAGGTGGTAGTATTTACAGTAACATGGATCAATATCTCATTTCCTTGAAGATAATTAAATGCGTGATACCCAGATTCATTCATTCATTCATTCACTGTTAATTTATTTAGGATTTATTATTTTAGCAAGATCTACTCAGAAAAATCAGTAATAATTACAAATCTCTCTTCTTTAGAAGAGCTTTAAATGGCTAATGAATAATTTGGTGTAAAGTTTATGTGTTTTGCTTATGATCTTTTGAAAGAAGAGAAATGAGGGGAGGTAGAGCCAAGAAAGCAAAGTTAAAGCAGGGACTTGCTTGAGCTCTACCTTAAAACCCCTCCAAATACCTGTAAAATGGCTCTAAACAAATACTAGAGTTGGAGAACTCACACAATGACAGAGTGAAACAAATCTTCCAGGCCAAGACAGCCTGGAATTTTGATAAAAAGGGTCTATAAAACCAGGCTGGAAACTGAGCACAGACTAACATGGGCCATACTGGCACAGAGGAGGCCAAAGCAGGCTTCAGGAGACTGAATCATTGACAACTGTGGTGGTTTCCAGACTTTTCAGCCCACAAATGCTAAAGACAGCTTACAAGGTCAGTGGGAAAACTCCTTCAGACCTGGGAGAGATAGGACATGATCCAGCCTGACAACCAGGGTGGCAGAGGTGGTGGTGGTGGCAGCAGCAGCAGCAGCAGCAACTGCTTTCAAATATCTTGGTCCACAGATGGTGTGGGGATCAAGCAGCTGATCAGAACGGGATTGCAGAGATCACTTTTCTGGCATTGAGGCAGCATTCTCTTGCTTTATTCTGCTTGGATCTAGGTCATAGACCTGGGTGGCAGTCTTGGGTTGAGGAGGAGTGCTATTGTGGTGGAGCTTATGGTGCAGTAGAGAGGGAATCCTCCTCACAGTTTCAAGGCAGAAAAGAGTGCTTGTTGTCACTAACACACCAGAGCATAGGCCAGAAAAGGAAGAAATACCTCTCCTTTGATCATACTACCCTGAAAAAACTGAAAATTTATAGACCTCTAGAAATATCCCTGAAAACAGCTACACAAAATCATTGAAGTTTAGGACAGGACACCCTATACACTGCAAGCAGAATCCTACTTTACCAAATAGGTAGAAAGACAAGTATTTGGCTGGGAAAATGAGTAAACAGCATAAACACTAAGACTATAGAATATTACTTTGGTGACAAAGAAGATCAAAACATACAACCAAAAGAAGACAAAAATTCAAAGTTCCTACATCAAAAGCCTCCAAGGAAAATATGAATTGGTCACAGGCTGTGGAAAACTCAAAAAGGATTTTGAAAATTAAGTAAGAGAAGTAGAGGAAAAATTGGGAAGAGAAATTACAGTGATTCAAGAAAATAATGAAAATGAGTCAACAGCTTGCTAAAGGAGACCTAAAAATCACTGAAGAAAATAACACCCTAAAAATTAAATTAACCTGAAGGGCAAAAGAGGTCCAGAAAGACAATGAGGAACAGAATGTCTTAACAAGCAGAACTGACCAAATGGAAAAGGAGGTCCATAAAATCACTAAAGAAAATAATTCCTTAAAAATTAGAATGGAGCAAATGTAAGCTAATAACTCAAAGAGAAATCAAGAAATTTTAAAACAAAACTAAAAGAATGAAAAAATAGAAGGTGATGTGAACTATCTCATTGGAAAAACCACTGACCTGGAAAATAAATCCAGGAGAGATAAGTTAAAAATTATTGGACTATCTCAAAGCCCTGATCAAAAAAAGAGCCTAGACATCATCTTTCAATAAATTATCAAGGAATACTTGCCTGATACTCTAGAACCAGGGGACAAAATAGAAATTGAAAGAATCCACCAATCATCTCTCAAGAGATCCCAAAAGGGAAAGCCCCTAGGGATATTGTAGCCAAATTCAGATTTCACAGGTCAAGGAGAAAATAATTCAGAATGCCAGAAAGAAACAATTCAAGTATTGTGGAAACACAATCAGGATAGTACAGGATCTAGCAGCTTCTACATTAAGGGATCAGAGGACTTGGGATATGATATTCCAGAGGTCGAAGGAGCTAGGATTAAAACCAAGAATCACCTACACAGAAAAACCAAGTATAATCTTTCAGGGGAAAATGGATATTCTATGAAATAGAGGACTTTCAAGCATTCTTTATGAAAAGACCAGAGCTGAACAGAAAATTTGACTTTCAAATACAAGAATTAAGAGAAGCATGAAAAGGTAAAAAAGGAAAGAGCGATCATAAGTGAATTATTAAAGTTGAGCTGTTTTCATTCCTACATGGAAAGATGATATTTGTAACTCATGAGATCTTTCTCAGTATTAGGGTAGTTGGAGGGTATATATCAATGTGTGTGTGTGTGTGTGTGTGTGTGTGTGTGTGTGTGTGTGTGTGTGTGTGTGTGTGTAGAGAGAGAGAGAGAGAGAGAGAGAGAGAGAGAGGTCAAAGGGTGAGTTGAATATGAAGGGATGGTATCTAAAAACTAAAATTAAGGGGTGAGAGAGGATGTTCTGTGAGAGGGACAAAGGGAGAGGTAGAATGTTATAAATTATCTCACATGAAAGAGGCAAGAAAAAGATTTTATAGTGGAAGGGAAGGGGATGAGGTGAGAGGGAATGAGTGAACCTTGCTTTCATCAGATTTCACTTAAGGAGGGAATAGCATACACATTCAATTGGTATTTTAGCCTATAGAAAAGTAGGGTGAAGAGATAAGAGATGGGAGATGATAGAAGCAAACATTTTTGAGGAGAGACAGGGTCAAAGGAGAGAAGAAAATAAATGACTGGGTGGAATAGAATTGAGGGATATACAGTTTTTCACAATATGACTGTTATAGAAGTGTTTTGCTTAACTACACATGTATAACCTACATGGAATTGCTTGTCTTCTCAATGAAGGTGGGTGGGGAGGGAAGAAGGGAGAGATTATGGAACTCAAAGTTTTAAAAACAAATGTTAAAAATTGTTATTACATTCAACAGAGAAATAAGATATACAGGCAATGGGTTATAGAAATCTCTCTTGTTCTACAATAAAGCAAAGGGGAGGAAATAGGAAGGTGATGATAGAGGGGAGGGCATACTGGGGGAAAGTGTAATTAGAATGCATACCATCTTGAGGTGGGGAGAGGGGAGAGATGGGGAGAAAATTTGGAATTTAAAATCTTGTGGAAATCAATGTGAGGACTAAAATAAATAAATTACTCAAAAATTTTAAACAAAGAGAGAAGAGAAATAGTCAATAAGCAAGGTGTAACCCTTTCAACAAAAAGACTTTGGATTATTATGTTGCTAAATAATCAAAATAATCTTATAAGATAGAAATGAATATTAAACTTAATTTTGCAGATGAAGAGGCTCAGAGAGGTTAAGTGACTTGACATTAACAACATATCCCTCAAATTTAATGCTTCTATCTCTCCTACCTGTTGACCACAGTACAGAACCTAAACTATTTTGTTAACATTGAAGCATTTTATTATAAAAATTCTGTATATTCAGAACAATAAAGGCAAGTTATTTATTAATTTGCAAGTCTTATAAACTTTTTAATTATTTTAATAAAATATTTATTGCTTCTGATTGCTTATTTTAAATTGAGTTTTCAAAAATAAAGGTAGATGGATTTGTGAGCATGTATATAGCTATAAGTAGCATTAAGAGTAGAAATGCATATACTAATTTACATATGATTTTGAAATAATTTTTCTTTTTTAATCGTTTATTCTTAAAATATGGTGTGTAACTCCACAGACTAAATTATTTGTGCACATTTATTTCAATCATTATGATAACAAGCTTAAAGAGATAAAAGCTGTTCTATTTCTTACTCTGCATTGTTTAAAACAGTACAAGTGTTTCAATTACCATAATTCTGAATTCTTTTATGGCTTCAAAAATTCAGAAGTAATACAATCCCCTTCTTGTGTGCAATTTAATTTGGCATTCAGTCTAACATATTTGACAGCTGCCTTTGAATGTATTATGTAGGTATATGAAAAGCAAAAAAAAAAATAGAATGCTAAAAAAGGCTAGAACAAATTTGGTGAAAACCTATCATATGAAAAAACTATGGAATAATAGTATACATATTTCTGCTCTTTCTTTAGAACTTGGTTAAAGATCTTACGAAGATAAAATTTAAAAATATACATGTATGTATGTATGTATATGTAAATCGACATATAGATGAGAAGTCAATGTTTATTCTATATCTATACAAATATCTATATGTGTATATGTGCATATGCACATAGATTTATATTAATAAATATGTAAATATACACAAATGAATGTGCCTAGATAGATAATAGACTCTTGGATTTAGATCAGGTGGCTATAGTTTAAAATCTGTCTGTAACAATTGTTAACTCTTAATATTTGTGTATTAAGTATTCTTTGGATTTGCCTGTGTCACTGTGTGTGTGAGTGTGTGTGTGTGTGTGAGTGTTGTAAGAGATAGAGCATGAGAGAGATGGAGAGATAAAGAAAGACAGGGTAAAGGGGGTGAGGAGGAGGAGAGAACTGGATGGGACAGAAAAGGACAGGAGTCATTTTTGCTGTAATTTGCATAATTGACAGCCTCATGTCACTGTGGATGGAAGGATTCACTTCAGTTGCCTTTTCAAACAATGTGGCATAGACTTTCAGTCTTTACCACAACACATACATAAAGATCATCCTTCATAATACCAGGTTGGTATGCCTGAGGCTGTTTCCATCTTTCTAACAGTCAGGGATACCACCTTTAGTGTCTGTTCCACTAATCCTTATCTTAACCCATGTGGTTTCCTTAAAGTCCAGTAGCAGATTGATTTAAGAATCTTAAGGAATCATATGCATGTGTGTTTGCATTTCTTCACACATACATACATATATATATATGCATGTATTATTATATTTCACATAAATGTATTTAATTTATCTCTTTTTTCATGTCTCTCAAATCCAATTAAATCTCTCTTATTTCAATTAATTTTTTAATTCATACAGATGGAATTTTTTATGTCAAGGTAGTTTTTTAGTTTGGCTTACTCTGTAGTTACCCCACATGTAAGTTTCTTCTCTCTTACTGACAGATTTTTGGTACTCGGTAACCCAGGGAGTCTAAATTGCTTATGCAAGGTTACAATGATAGTATTAGAGGTGGATTTTGAAGTTAGATCTTCTGACTCTGGAATCAATACTCTTTTTAGTTTACCATTCTGCCTACTAATGTGGAACAAGTGGTGGAAGGAAAGCAAGAAAAACTAACTATGCCTCTGTGTGTGTGTGCATGTATGTGTAAATACACATATATGTATGTATGTATGTATATATACACACACATATATATATAATTATGTATACACATAAACATACATATTGTGTGTGTGTGTGTGTATTCTCCCCTCATCTTTCTTCCTACAGTTGCTCCATATTAGTATAGTGTACTGGTATACTGGATAGAATATGGTATACTAAATAGAATACTATCTCTAGAGTCGGAAGATCTAGCTTCAAAACTCACATCTAACACTATGTATATTGATCTTGGGTAGAACACTTAACCTTCTTTCAGGCTTGGTTTCTTCATATGTAAAATAAGATTGGTTGAACTAGATGTCCTATGAGGTCTTACAAGTTCTCTTTTTGTTACCCTACATCTATAGTGTCCCAATGATTTAGCTACTCAGCTATCCATACTTCCCTTCTCCATGAAGTTAAATGAACATTACATCAGAACCAACATATTAGCTTTGTTTGATCACATCATTGTTAAAATAAAATCTATTAGATGTTATAGAGGCATTATTTTTATTGATGAATAAGTTCAAGAGATCATTGGCAGGGCCATATGTCCTTAAATGATGGTTCACTTTGCCTCAAAGGGTATCAAACACTTAAAACTTCATAGCATCAGGTCAAAATGTAATTGGAAAATGTTTAACAAAATAAATAGAAACACATTAAAACATAGGTATGGCTAATTTGCAATTTACGAAGTCTATATGAGGCTGCAGGAATCCATTTTTATTTCATTTTAATACCACTTGTAGAGCATTAGGGTAAACGCTCTATATTTTATATTTAATCTAACAAATTCCTAAAGGGAGTTGAGGCCTTCTTGATTTCATTTTCTGTTACTTTGGCAAACAGTGCATCTTGGGTTAGGCATCTGCCTAGGTAGAAGCATTCAACTACCTTAATTCAATGTGGTACAATGGAAGAATCTTGTATATATCTACTATTATAGATAAGCCATTTATTTTTAATTTGTATGTTTGTATGTATACACACATTATAGATAGATAGATAGATAGATAGATAGATAGATAGATAGATAGATAGATAAATTTTCCTGCCATGAATGTTTTATTTTAAAAAATGCCTTCCTTGAGCACATTAAAGTTTCAGCTTTCTTAACTATAGATGTTTTGTGAGATAACCAATCATAGAATTATCATCTCCTCTCTCCTCGTCTATTTGTATTTTTATTTATCCATAGAGAGGAGTAGCTATGAACCTGGAATACTTAGTATATTTGAAGATATGTAATCCCAGACATTGGGTTGCCATGTCATCCAAGGAACTTCTTGTATTATTTAAATGTTTTAATATAATTAATAACAATTGAAATAATTAATAGAGTTATAAGAGCTATGATATTACCTCAAAATCTAGAACATGTGGTTTCAGTTCTGAATTACATTGTGAGCTGGGCAGTCACTTAACCTTTCAATGTAGCTCATCTACCTAGGTCATTTTCAGAGAGGTTGTTCCTTGATATTGGTAGAGAAATTTCCTTACTGTGAGCTGCGCTCATCAACAATAATTATAGTTCTAGTAACAAAAAAGCACTAATAATTAGTTGTGCATGTGGAGCATCATATTAAGTTCTGGACTATACATGATTTGGGACACATTAAAAATAGACAGGTCTCCAACATGTCCAGGATGATGGAGGATCTAAAAATAGTGCCATATGAAGAACAGGGGGAGGGAAAAAATAATAATTTATCTGGAAGAAGAAAAAGATCACAGGTTGATATAGTTTTCTTCAGATATTTTAATTGTTGATATGTAAAAAATGTTTTCTGCTTTGATCTAGAAGACAAAACCAAGAACAAAAACTCAAAGTTTTTCTGAAACATTTTGAACTGTATAAAAGGAAGATTTTTCTTAACCAGTAAACCTGTACAACAATAGAGGTTAATGACCATTGGTCAGGGATTCGTTTTTTAATAACTATTTCTTTATTGGGTGTATGTTAAGTAAAATGACATCTCCTTCCTATTTCTAATATTCTATAATTTTGTGACAGACACCATGATCCTTAGTTTTAAATTAATCAAGGTACTTTATATATTTTTTTCTAATACAATACAATGTTTTAAGTAAGATGGTGCACTTTATTAATAATATAAGCATATTTATTTTATTTTTTTGGAGACAAAAGTAGATTCATTTTATTTGGGGAATGAGTCAACAGATTGTAGTATATGAATATAATAGAACATTGTTGTTCTGTACAAAAATATGATCACAGAGAACCTTGGAAAATCTCATGTGAACTGATGCAAAGTAAAGTAAGCAGTTCTAGGAATGTACACAATGACTACAGCAATATCAATAGAAAGAACAGTATCTAAAAAATATTAAAATTGAACATTGCAAAATCATTTAATAATAATAAGTTTGGCCCCAAATAAGATAAAGGAAAAGAAACTTCCCCACTTCCTTGTAGAGGTTAGGGTCTATGTGTGTGGAATGTTACATATAGCACCAGATACTTTTATATGTTGATGTTTTATTCATTTTTTCTCTTTTTCTTTTCTTTTTTGAAAAAAAAAAACTATCATAGGAGATGACACTCTGAGAGGGGGAAGGGAATGATACAAGAGGAAATTTGATGATATAAAAATAAAAAAATATTAATAAAATCTATTTTTAAAGAGGCCATAAGCAGAAAAAGTGTGGCTTTCCATTGGTATGTTGTCATCATCCAGGAACCCCATGTACTAATGAAATCAGACCCATCCCCAACCTCTAGCATTTAATACAGGGCTCACACATAGTGAGCATTTAATTAGTGATTTTTATTGGTTGATGTTATTGATTATAATGGCTTTTGAAATCTACAAATAAGCATAATCCATTACTTCATGTTGCAGTTTATTGACACAACAATTGGAATAAATCTTTGCAGGTGAAAAATGATACTTTTTCAATGTCCAGTGAAGCTATAAGGGACCCCAGAATGATACCTTAATAATTTGAGATAGATAGATGCCTATTCTTTTTTTTAAGATTTTCATAAGGATCATTCTAGGGCCCAAAACATTCTCATTCTCAGGATTTCTCTTAGGATAACCACTGAACATTCAAATAAGTGATCTGGAACTCCTACATTATAAATTGCAATTTAACTCTTTTGACCTCCTTTCCTCCAGATTAAATAACACATTGTCCTTAGTCTATAAGATAAGTAAATTTCATTTCTCACTCTTCTGAAGTTCTCTATACAATTTATTCTTGATCAATAGGCCCCTGAGGCCAATTCAGTATTCTAAGTAAGGTCAATCTAGGGATAACTACAGTAGAATGCTTAATGCCTTGTGACTGTTAAGATGTTAGATAGGAAGTGCTAAGTTTCCTTTTAAATATATTTTTTTTGCCCAGAGATTTATACCATTATAAGAATGTAGATTTAAATATTTTCTTTCATGTACATCATCCAAAGAGTTTTATCTGAAATGACTTGTATAGAGTATAGATAAAACCCTGGAACAGTGGAAAGAATATTGGCTTTGGGATCATAATATAAGCATATTTAAATATTGCCACCCTATAATTCACATCAGTGAGTCTCAATTTAAACACATATGTAAACAATTGCAATCAAGCTCTCAGTCTAACTTAAACTATCAAATGATAATAAAACTATGAGCAGATACAGATCCATGAGTCTTCTAGTTATTCTCCATCATGAACACTGGCTAGCATAATATTCCATCTTTACACAACATATACACAATTCAAATTAAAACTCCTGGATTTTCTATTTATTTAGTTTTCTCTTGAGATAAGTAATAGAGTGATGGGAGGTTTTGATGGATTGTGGCAAGCATTATTAAGTAGCTATGACAATAAGATTAAATCCATCTGTGTGCTATACAATTTTTTAGAGATGTATAAAGCACTCTCAGTGGATTTGTTAGTTCCTTTCAACAACACAAAGAGCAAAAAATGGCGTTATTAAGTGAAAGTTTAGCTCATGTGCTTCTGTGGTTCAATACTTCCATTAAAGATAATATATCAAAAAAGAATGTATTTTTCATATCAGCACATAAAAATCCTTTGGATAATTTCAGAGGAGCAAACAAAAGATTAATTTATTACTCAAAGCTTATCCAAATAAATCTAAAACTTTATCTGATAATCACACAGGAATTTTTCTTTTAACTTGCTTAAGTTTTCTGTGTTAGTGTTTTGGGAATTGTTTGCTTCCGGTGGTTTTTAGTTCAGTAGTTTTTAATTCAGCCCAGACACAATGTATTCTCCCCTATCTCTGAGCATTTGCAGATGCTCCAAACTTCTCCCATACCCCCAAAAATATACTGGAATGAACTGTGTTGCCCACATTTTGATTCTCAAGAATTTTATCCTTCCTTGGGCCTCTGCCCAGATACCACCTCAAAGTCTTTTCTGATGTTCACAGTTCTTAATTACCTCTTCCTCCTCAATTTTCCTTCTACTTAATTATCCATGTATGTTATATTGTTCTAGTAAAATATTAACTCCTTGAGGAAAGAAATGTGTTAAATGACTACTATGTGCTAGGTACCAATCTTTATAATAATTCTGTTTCAGAGGTACTATTATTATCCCCATTTTATAATTGAGGAAATTGAGGGAAACAGGTTAAGTGACTTACTCAGGTTCACACAATTACCATGTATCAAAAGTAGAATTTGAACTCAAAACTTGACTTCACAAACAGCATTTTATTCACTGCACCACATAATTACCTTGAAAACACAGACTAATTTATTTTGTCTTTCTATATACAGTACCTACAATAGTATATGGTATGTAGTAGAGACTGAATAAAGGAATGTGGAATTGAAAGGAAATCTAATGAAATTAGTTGGTCTTTTGTGATACACTTATTTTTGCGCTTTTTTTTTTTTTGAGAGCAATTGGGGTTAAGTAACTTGCCCAAGGTCACACGGCTAGGTTTTTGTTTGTGTGTGCGTTAAGTGTCTGAGGCCAGAATCGAACTCAGGTCCTTCTGACTCCAGGGCCGATGCTCTACTCGTTGTGCCACCTACCCGCCCCAGTGTGATATACTTTTTAAAAAATGTTCTCTACTGTCTTAACAAGCCTGAGAAAACTTTAGCAATAAAAAAATAAAGAATATATATTTGTGTGTACACATATATAAGAATGTGCACATATACATACACATATATATTACTCAAAGACTTGAAAAAGTGTTGAAAATGAATTGTAAAAATAGAAAAAAGTGAAATAAAATTAATTCCCTATTCATATATGTGCATATATAGTTATTTCACAATATGAATCTTAACTAAATATTTTAATATAATGGTCTTATAGAGGAAATGGATTTGAATGTAACCATTTCCTATTTTAATTACATCTCAACTATAAAATGAAGAGGCTTGATGAGGTGAATTCTAAGGTCAGCTCCAGTTTTAAATCCATGAACCAATGATCCTGATGAATGTTTGTATAAAACCCCATTGGCAAATGTATAAAAACATAATATATTTATTACTTCCATTCCATGTCTCTAGAAACAAACTAAAAGCTTCATATTTTAATTTATTTGCAAATCCTACAAGTAATATTTTCTAGGTCGAGATAATTTGCTGCATTGGCTTATTTGGTAGTTTCCCTAGAAGGACATTTCCTCCCTTTTATTGACAACTTTTCGGTATTTAATTGTGTAAATACGGGTATGGAAGACACACATAGGTCAAAGTTTTAATGATTCATCAATAACCTTTAGAATAATCAAGCCACCTTTTGTGAGGAAAGAAATGCGGTCTTTTATTTATGGGAGCATGACATTTCTGCCAGTTTATTGGATTCATAATGTCCACTGATGTTAGAAAACATTTTCAGAATATCACTTATATTAGAATTTTGCATATTTAGAATTAAGACTCTCATTTTCCAAATTTTTGAGTAGCACTTTTAAAAATATTTCTGAAGGTTGATAACTTGAGGAGAGTGATATCTCTAAATCATTTCCAGATCAATTTGCAACAATGATCACAAATGTGCTTCTATTCACTATAAACTGTGTCTTTTACACTTTGATACTATGAAAGTTTTTGAGGTTTAGGAGAAGGGAACCTGTACTTTGTGGACAATCGATAGAACTGAGTATAACACTTTGCATCAAGTTCAGAGGTACTAATAAAGCATCTATCATTTATAGAACACTATTCCAGGGACTGAATAGATGGAATTTTTTAAAATGAGTTTTCCTTAAATAATTTAGGATGTTTGTTCATTTCAATCTAATTGGAGGAAGAATATGCATATCCTATTCCCAAACTGAGTTAGAGTTAAACTAAAATAATTGTTAACGCCTGAATATATATATGTGTGTGTGTGTGTGTGTGTGTGTGTGTGTGTGTGTGTGTGTGTATGTGTGTATATATATATATATATATATATATATATATATATATAAAATACTTTCTTCCATATGCATTTAGTATATGCTGTTTTCTACCAATCAATCACTCCATTTGTAATCGTGCTCTCCCTGTCACCAATGGAATGAAATACAGCTGTGTGATTGCTCCCATGCTTTTTAGCAGGATGTTTTCAGCTATGTTGTCAAATGTTTTCAACGAGGATGAACATGGCATCAAGGTCAACTACTGCATTAATGATAAATTCTTCAACTTGAAAAGGCTACAAGTCAACACGAAAGTGGAGTGTTGATGCATAATTCTCTGTTTGCAGATGATTGTGTACTTGATGTAGCCTACATTTAACGTTGTACAGAATTAACTAAAATACTAGACTTGCTATTTTGTTTTACTCTAAAAAAAGTTATGTAGATTTACAAGTAAAATGTAATATATTTAAAGCTATCTTAAAAAAAACATGGTTTACAAAATTTTTGCAGTTATTTGCTTGACCCAGCAATAAAATTTATTGCTGTCCTTAAATGTTTTCATTTGAGGTTATGTTTGTATTAATAAGATTTTATTTTTCCCCAATTACTGTAAAAAACAATTTCTAACTTTTTTTAAAAAAAGTTTTGAGTTCAAATTTTCATTCCTCCCTTCCCCGCTACCTCCCTCACTGATATGTTAAGGAATTTTATATAGGTTATACATGTGCAATTATGTGAAACGTTTCTATATTAATCATTTTGTGTAGGAAGACTTGGAAAGGAAGAAAGATAAAGGAAGGAAGGAAGGAAGGAAGGAAGGAAGGAAGGAAGGAAGGAAGGAAGGAAGGAAGGAAGGAAGGAAAGAAGGAAAGGAGGGAGGGAGGGAGAGAGAGAGAGAGAGAGAGAGAGAGAGAGAGAGAGGAGAAAGAAAGAAAGAAAAAAGAAAGAAAGAAAGAAAGAAAGAAAGAAAAAAGAAAGGAAGGAAGGAAGGAAGGAGGGAAGGAAGAAAGAAAGAAAAAGAAAGAAAGAAATAGCATGCTTCAGTCTGTATTCAAAAGTTAGTTCTTTTGGGGGTTACATTTAGAGGAAAAAATTCATAATTTTTACACATAATTTGAGTGCAGTTTCTGGGAAGTACTTTAGATATTGAACTTTTGGACACAGACACAGAAAACTAAAAGGGATTTTTAGTCCAATTTTAAATGATCTTAGTGAGGCAGCATATTTGTTATGTGATGAAAGATATTTTAGAGCTGCTACAATTTTAATGAAATGAGTATTTAGAATGTAATTAAAAAAGGAATATCATTAGCTTTCACTTTCAGATCTAGGTACTCAAAGACAAGTTTGCCAACTACCTGAAAGTCTTTCGAGATTTTTTTAATTTACTGTATTAACATGCATCCAATAAAGAACAATTGTGTTTCAGTGTGCATGTGTGTATGTGTGTGTGTGTGTGTGTGTGTGTGTGTGTGTGAATGTGTGGTATTAAGCCCTTGGCTTCTGTACTTTTTTTTTTTTTTTTTTAAGCAATTGGGGTTGAGTAACTTGCCCAAGGTTACAAGGCTAGGTTTCTGTTTGTGTGGATTAAGTGTCGGAGGCCAGCTCCGAACTCAGGTCCTTCTGACTCCAGGGCCGGCGCTCTATTCACTGCGCCACCTAGCTGCCCCGGCTTCTGGACTTCTAATACAAAACTTCTATATTCTACATTGAATTTCAAAGGTTAAAGTGTATTAAAAAGGCTTTAATTTTCAGTAATCATTATTTCTAGATCCTTTGGAAGTTATTGTCAGAAAATGAAAAGACTATAATATATCACATTACACACATATTTATGTACATATTTCACCATATATACACATTATATATATGTGTGTGTGTGTGTGTGTGTGTGTGTGTACATATATATTAGTGAATGTGGATCTTTCAAGAATCACTCATCTTTTAAAATTAGTATGTACAGAACTACTTCCTTTAAAAATAATTTTGTTGGGAAAAAGATTTTACATACATCTTAAAATAATTCTAATCTTGTTTACTTAAATAAAAAGTTTGTTTTCTATGTCTACAAAACTTTTGTAGTCTTATGGAAATATTTAAACATATGCATTTTAATGTACTATGGCATAAAACCAAGAGAAAAATCTGCTGATTTCCAGAATAGAACTATCTGAAAATTCTTCAGTTTATAGATTAAGCATCTGTGCTTATTAAAGGTTAACACAGGCAGTTAGCACTGTAGCAATTTAGTAGTTCAGTGGATAGAGTTTTAACCTATTTCTGCATCAGTTTGCTCAGCTATCAAATGGGGATAATAATACCTTGCAGGTGTTTTATGAGGATCAAATGAGATGAAACTTAAGAAGTCGTTAACATCATGCATGGTACATGGTAGGTGTTTGATAAATATTGTTTCCTTCCTATGGCTACTATTAAAAAATCCAAATTATTTATCAGTTTACATGGAATACATTTAAGATGTTTTAATACATTTACTTAATTAAAGGCATTTAAAACATTTAAGTTTTGCTTCTTTTCATTATAGAGTAGATTCATCTACTAGCACCTATTTCCTAAATCCAAAGGTCTAGAAAGGTATTTCCCTGTGTTGAAGCACACTGAAAGGAGGACAATTGCTGTTCTATTTGAGTGACATTCTTGTGTGTGTGTGTGTGTGTGTGTGTGTGTGCCTGTGTGTGTGTGTGTGTGTGTGTGTGTTGGAAGGGGGAAGGCAAGGTGATTGGGGTTAAGTGACTTGACCAAGGTCACACAACTAGTAAGTATGTCAAGTGTCTGAGGCCACATTTGGACTCAAGTCCTCCTGACTCCAGAGCTAATGCTCTATTGACTGTGCCACCCAGCTTTCCCTTTTGTATTTTTCTCGAGGAAGCTTGGTTCAATGACAGGGCACTTGTTACAATTATAGTGCTCTGCAGTCAGAAACTCTGGGCTCAAATATCTATTCTTCTGCTTAGAGTTTTTCTGCATATTAACCATTTGACACAGAGCAAGTCACTTCAATTCTCTGAGCATCATTAGTTACATGACAGATTCGGACTATATAAACTTGAAAGTACCGGCAAGGTTTAAATTTATGATCTTATCATTTAATCACCACAAATTTGAATTAAATTACTACTACTGCTGTCTTATTAATCAGAAATAGGCATTATTTCATCCAATTTGCAGGGCAAGAAACTGAAATTTAAAGACAGTTTGTGACTTATCCAAGGCCACACACCTGGTTATTTGTGGAACTGCTACTCAGCTATAACTCTTCTCCCTCTAGATACAGTTTTTTTCTATTATAGAAATAATTTAAGATAAATATAATTTAATAAATGTTTTCTAAAGTACGATGGTGTGATGTTTACTGTTGTTAAGCATAAGTTTGGAGAAGATAATGGAGAAACTTCTTCTTGAACTTATAACCTCCTGTAATGTGAGGTACCATGATAAAGTTGAAATAATACTGGATTTGAAGTGAGACTACAAATTCTGCCTCTATCTCCTATTTCCTGTGTGACTTTGGGGAAGTCATTTATTATTCAGGAAATAAAAATTCTCATCTGATAAAAGAGGTTAGACAAAATAGCCTCTTTCTGGGGCGGCTAGGTGGCGCAGTGAATAGAGCGCCAGCCCTGGAATCAGAAGGCCCTGAGTTCGGAGCCGGCCTCCGACACCTAATCCGCACAAACAAAAACCTAGCCGTGTAACCTTGGGCAAGTTACTTAACCCCAATTGCCCTAAAGGGGCGGCTAGGTGGCGCAGTGAGTAAGAGTGCCGGCCTCGGAGTTTGGATGACCCGAGTTCAGATCCGGCCTCAGAAAATGAGCACCCACGCATAAATCAAATGACTAGCCGTGTAACCTTGAGCAAGTTACTTAACCCCAATTGCTTTAAAAAAAAAAATAGCCTCTTTCTAAGTCTAGTCCTATTATCTTCTAATCCTATGAACTCTAACAAAAATAATATAGCATAAATCCTTTAGCAAAATGAAAAGTAATGTGCTATCTGAGCACTGAGGATGGATGTTTTCATGGAAGATACATCAACTGAGCTGAGTTTTAAAGTATGCTAAGGAACTTAGGAGGAGAAGGAAAGGGACAAATATTGGTCTGGCCAAAGGTGTGAAGGCAGGAAAATCTTGGGTATGTTTAAAGGATAGAGAAGAGACTATTTTGGTGACAAGGCATAATATGTGGAAAGAGGTAATATATGATGGCCTCTGAGTTAACCTGCTAATGCAAATTCTGTAGTACTAATAAGGCTGGAAAGTGAAGGTAGCATCTAATTGTGGAGGATCTAAATTGAATGTCAGGCACTTTTTAACTTTAACTCAGTGGGCACTGAAGATTTCACGGTAGATTAATTGCATACCTACTTCTGTGTATAAAGTTAGGTAGATTATTTTGGAAGTGGTATTAAAGATGAACTAGAGTGGGATAGAAAGCTATTAAGACAGCTCCAATAGATGGTAAGGAGAGGCTTCACTAAAGTGATGATTATTGGAAATAGGAGAGGTTGAAACTGAGGAATAGTAGACATGGAATTTAATATTTCTTCAATTTATAAAATGTAATCATGCCTTTTGATTTTTGGTATTTATCTCAAACTCCAGATTGCTCAAACTAAATTAGCATAATTTCTGTTGAAAAGCTCATAATAACAGTAGAAGTGTGTTATTGAAAGTGAATTGAACTTGGAATGAAAGGATCTCAGAACTTACTCTATCAATGAAAAGCTATGTCTATGGGCAAGCCTCTTCATCTCATTGTATTTCAGAATTTTCATCTGTAAAACAGGGATAATGGCACCAGAATCTTTGGCATGGGGCTGCAATAATGATAAAATGAAAGTTGCGAGAGTGCTTTGAAAAAATGTAAAGGGCCATAAAGGGGTATTTTTATTATAAACTAATCCCAGGGTGATCATTTCCAAGACAATATACTGGGGGGAAATGTGACACACAAATGTAATTTCTACTGAATTTAATTTCCACATCAGATCTTTCAACATCTTGAATTTTTAAAATTTATTCATAACTGAAATTTTATCAGTAATTTAGTAAGGAAAAAATGCCATGTAGTACTAGGAACTTTAGCCAAGAGTTAAATATTATAATAATTATATATTATAAACTCAAACCTATATACATAGGAGAAAGAGACACAGGTAGTTTTATAGAATATAATAACTTAAAATGGTTAATCAGATCAGAATTTCATGATTAGATAACTTAGTCCAACCATCTTAATATGTAAATGAGAAAATATCAATCAAAAGATGAAGTTGTGTAGTAGATCATTCGATTTCAATTCTAGTAATGTGGTCTTATGAAAAGTAGCTAGTCCCCTCCAGGTGTGTGTGTGTGTGTGTGTGTGTGTGTGTGTGTGTGTGTGCATCACAAATAATTTAGGTGGGGGAGGGAATGGATCACTAACAACAGCAAAGGCCTGTGTATAACATGTAGAACTCCAACTGAGCTTGAAGCAAGATAGTAAGTTTTGAGAAGAATCGGTGAGAAAGGAGAATATGCCAAGGATAGAAAATCATTTATATAAAGGTTAAAGATAGGAGATTAAATGTGATTTTGAGGGAAAACAAAGCATGTAACTTAAACTGGAATGTAGAATGTGTTAGGGAGCCATATGTGGAATGAGTCTAGAAAGAAAGTTTAGACCCAGAATATGAAGGGCTTTAAATACTAATGAAGGAATGAAATGGAGGAGTGGAATATACTACAGTTATACTTATGGTGAAATGGGTTACCAAAAATCTATTGAGTCTAGTTGGGGCTAAATATCAAATGTTTTTAATAGTGGAAATTTCTATCAAGCATTAGGTGGTCTCTGCTCTTTGCTACTAACCACTCATTTGAGGGGATTTTCCTGAATTTATTGATAGTTTTGGTAATGTAGACGTCATTTGAAAAATAAAGAAAAAGAAAAAGAAAGACTTCAATTTGACTGATTTGACCAGCTCTCAAGAAATAAACAAAGCAGCCAGAAATTTTAATATGAGTATTTCTTGAATACTCAGATAATCTGTACAATTGAGGTTCATCATTTTCCTTCCTTCAGTCTCTCCAGAAGAGCATGTACCTGGGGAAAAACCTGCAACTACCTGCAATCAATTGATTGCTAAAAGTTATTATCCCACTAGGAAGCTCTCCTTTATTTACAGGATAGAACATTAAACTTAAAAATTAACCCTGCTGTGAAATTAACATGAATCTTTATTGGAAAATGTCAATGTATTTTATATACTCTCCAAAGAATTTCCTCTTTATCATTTTATACGGGCATATGCCCTGAGCATTATTTTATATATATATATTTGGTGGGGAGAGGGAAGAGGGAAGGAACAAGAAAGAAAAAGTCTAAATCCAAGCAGGATGTATTTCCTCTTGCTATCTCTTAAGTAAAAGCAGAAAATGTATGTCCCAACTTTTCTCTGTGTTGGAGTTTTCTTAATTCTCCTGTGAAAATTAGAGGAACTTGAAAACTTTTTGACAATTCTTCCTACTTTGTTACTTTCTCCTTTTTTATTGATTGATAATTTGTGCACCAGACATTGAAGAGAGTGGGTTTGAATATTCAACTAATAATGTGAGATGAATGAGAAACAGTTTGTGATTGCAAGCAAAAAAATAAAGCAATGGCACATATCTTTTGAAAACATATTCTAGGCTGCCTTCTGGGGTAGAGCCAAGATGAAAGAGTACAGGCCACTACCCAACTGAACTCTCCCAACATTCCCTCTAAATAACTTTAAAATAATGCCTTGAATCAAATTTTGAAGTACAAAGCCACCCCCCAAAAAAAGAGTAAAGGAAGATATTTTTCTAGTCTAATACAACTTAAGTGGTCCACAGGAGAGGTCTGTAACACCAAGGTGAGCACAGGCCTACAGCATGGCATGAGCACTAGGCATGGGCCTTGGAGACAGCCACAATAACAGTAATGGCAATAGCTTGAGAAGCTCTCAGCCCAGAGACAGTACAGGGTTCAGACAACTGGTAAGAAATAAATTACAGGGAATCCTTTACTGTCCTGGGTGTAGCTGGAGCTAATTGGAAACTATTATACTCATGTAGTTCTAGGTCACACTTTCAGGATAGAGAAGAGCATTTATGATTGGCAACAAGGGATCAGGGGCCCTGATGACAGTACCATGGCCAAGAGGAGCACTACTACTTGTGACTGCAAGGGAGCAAGGGCTCTGAGACAGACTAGGAGAACAGCTACCACAACTCTCCTGGGATAATACCCCATAGATGCACCAAAAACTTGCAGATCCCTAGAACTACTTCTGAAAACAGCAGTACCAAAACCCTTAAACTTGGCACAGTTTTTCTTCAACCTCAAATGAGTAGAGCCAAACTTAAACATAAAGTTCAAATTGAAGAAATGTCTGGGAATAAGAGGAAACAACAACATTATCAACAACAAAAAAATAACAAAAAAAAAAATTTACCATAAAAAACTACTATAGTGGCAGGCAAAACCAAGACATAAATATTGTATGAAAATAACTACAAGCAAACCCTCAAAGAAAAATGCTAATTGGACATAAAGCCAGCAAGAATTCTTGGAATAGTTAAAGAAAGCGATAAGAGTGGTAGAAGGAAAATTGGGAGAAGAAATGAGATCAGTGAAAGAAAAATTGAGAAAGGAGAATTAACAGCTTGGTAAAATGGAAATGAAAAGTACTGAAGAAAATGTCACTTTATAAAAATTGACCTCATGGCAAAAGAAGCACTGAAGAAAACAATTTCCTAAAAATTAGAATTGGGGAAGTGTAAATTAGTGACTCCATAAAAATTAAAGAAACCACAAAATAAAGTCAAAGGAATGAAAACATAGAAGAAATTATGAAATAGTTCATTGGAAAAAAATAGCTGACCTGGAAAATGGATCTAGGAGAAATATTTTTTAAAAATATTGGACTACCTGAAAGCTATGATAAAAAAAAAAGAACTGCAATCATATTTCAAGAAATTTTCAAGGAAAATTACCCTACTATCTTAGATCCAGAGTTTAAAATAGAAATTATAAGAATATACAAATCACCTCCAAAAAAAGATCTTCAAATGAAAAGTTCCAGGAATATGAGAACCAAATTCCAGAGCTACTAGGTCAAGGACAAAATATTAAGTGCCAGAAAGAAACAATTCAAATATCACTGAGCCACACTCAGGATCACATAAGATTTAGCTGCTTTCAGATTACGTGAGTGAAGGGCTTAAAATATGATGTTGCAAAAGACAAAGGATCCAAGATTATAAACATGAGTAATTTAACAAGCAAAACATCCTTCAAGGAGAAAAATAGATATTTAATGAAATAGAGAACTCCCCAAGTATTCTTGATGAAAAGACCAAAAATGAATAGAAAAATTAAATAAAGAGAAGACTCAAGAGAGGCACAAAAAGTCAAATATGAAAGCATAATCATAAAGGACTCAATGAGTTAACCTGCTTACATTCCTATATAAGAAGATTATATATATATATATATACATATATGTATACATGTGTATATATGTGTATACATATGAAGATTATATATACATGTATGTATACATGTGTATATATGTGTATACATATATGTATACATAAGAATATTATATATACACATATGCACATATGTGTATATATAAACTTCTAAGAACTTTATCATTATTTGGGCAATTAAAAGGAGTCTGCATAGACAGAGGGCACAGAGTGAGTCAATTGTGTTGGGTTAATCTCCAAAGAAATAATGTAGGAATCAGAAAGAGGAATGCAATGAAAAAAGGTGGAGAGGTAGAATGGGCCAATTTCTCTCACATAAAGAAGGTATGCAAGCAAGAGCTGTTATAGTGGATGGGAAAATGGTGGGGGTTACTGGCAAATCTTAAATCTCACTTTCATTAGAACTCATTCAAAAATGGAATATATGTTTCTTATTTGCATGTGTGTGTGTGTGTGTGTGTGTGTGTGTGTGTGTGTGTGTGTGTGTAAATAGGAGGGGGAGGGAATAAGAGATATTAGAGAGATTATAAGGAGGTGAGTGGATTGGGGGAAGTAGTGGTCAAAAGTAATATTACCTTTTGAAGAGAGACAGGATAAAAATAATGAGATAAGAATAAATAGAAGAAAACAGGACAGAGGGAAATGTACAGTTAGTGATCATAACTGTGAATATAAATGGGATGAACCAAACCATAGAATGGAAGCAGATAGTATAATGGATTGCAAACATGAATGAAACAATGTGTTGTACACACTTGGACACATGCAACGTTCAAATGAAGGGCTGGAGCAGAGTCTAATATGCTATGGTTTAAGTGAAGAATACAGGATTAATAATCATGATCTTAAAGTAAAAACAAAAATATATCTAATTAAAAAGAGATAATTAGGAAACTACATGTTGCTAAAAGTTGTCACAGACTGTGAAAAATATCAAAAGCTTCATATTTTCTCTGATGAAGGCTTCATTTCTCAAATATAATAAATTTGAATTGAATCAAATTTATTAAAATAAAAGCCATTCCCCAACTGATAAATAGTCAGAGTATATGAGCAGGCAGTTTTTCAGAGGAACAAATAAGAGCTATCCCTAGTCAAATGAAATCTAAATCATCCTGGATTAGAGAAAGGAAAATTAAAAATAACTCTGAAGTATGTCCTCACCTTTTTCAGAATAATAAAAGCTGGAAGGGGTGAAGGAAAACAGTTCCATTAATAAATTACTGGTGGAGTAGTGAAATGGCCAAATTATTTTAGAGAACAATCAGTAAATAGGCCCTAAGGGCTAAATAAAACCTGTCCACAACCTTTGATCCAGCAACAAAACTACGAGGTTTATACCCCACAGAGATCAAAGACAAAGCAAAAAGAACTATATGTACAAATTTCTTTGGAGCATCTCTCTTTTTGGTGGCAAAGAATTGGAAATTGAGGGAGTGGTCATCATTTCAGGAACAGTTGACCAAGTTATGACATATGGTCGAAATGTAGTAATATTGTGTTATAAAAATGACAAGTGGAATGGTTTCAGTAAAACCTGGCAAGACCTATGTGAACTAATGCAAAGTGAACTGAAAAGAACCATGTACACAGTAACAGAAATATAATGATCAACTATGAAAGACTTGGCTACCACGATAAATAGTGACCCTAAGATAATATCAAAGGACACATGATTAAAAAAAGAAATGCTATCCAATCTCAGATAGAGAACTGATGAACTCTGAATGCAAATTTAAGTTTAATTTTCTCTCTATTTTGTTTTTGTGTTATGTCTAATATGGAAATATACTGTATATGACTTCATATTTTTATATTGTATTTATGGTGGGGGAAGATTGGTAGGGAAATATAAAAATATAGAACTCAAACTTAAAATGAAAAGAATGCTAAAAATAGGTATTTTTAAAGTATATTCTGTGATTAGTTGATGACTTCCTACAGCTATTTTTTTGACAATATTTGTTGGGAGCAGTGTTTTGCTCACAAGTGTGACCCAAGAATTCCAGTGTGAACTCATATGACTTCCTTTCTGAGATGACTTGTTTCATTAATGCTCAGAAAAGAAAAGAACTAGCTCATCCATTTGTTTTCCTTATTTCATGTGATTCTGCGTTCGTTCAACCAATACTCGTTAAATGTTTATTATGTCTAATGGCTGATACAAAGTATTGCAATACTTGCAGTTTGTAATTTAATGCTTTAAATGACATGTATATGTATAATACAAGATGTCACATTATAAGGATCATCTTAATATGCTAAGGTACTTCAGGAAAGAGAGTGATCATAAGTAAGGGGAGTGATCAAAGACAGAATGAAGGAAATGTTAATGTAGGTTTAAAATATTGGTTTCAATTCTAGAAGGAAAGATTGCAAAGAATAAGAGAAGATGTAATAAGATGAGTAAAAAACAGAAAGAAAAGAAAAACATTCAAGAATAGCTAGGGGTAGAGATATATGAAGTTATAACAATATTGGTAATAATAACTCATTTATATTGCATTTATTGTTTGAAAACTGGAAGGCAATTTGGGACCAAATTATGAATGTCATGGAATGCTAAGCTAAGGAGTTTAGATTACATTCAGTAGACATTGTGAAGCATAGTTTCTTTTTGTTTTTGTTTTTGGAGGTGTTTTTTGCTTTTTTAATCAGGGGAGAAGGAGAATCATAGCTTGTTTTAGGGAAATTTATCTAGGAACATCATGAAATAAGGATTGGAGAGAAGCATGAATCCCAAGATTCTATAAAATGAGCCCTAAAATGAATTGCTTAAAAGCGATGCAAAAAGAAAAATGTGAAATTATTTTAATTTTAGCAAATCAAATATAACATGCAGTTGTTGGGTTGTTGTTTTTTGCAGTCAAGCGAGGTGCTTGCTTATAATTTATTACCAGATTCATAAATGTATAGTTTTCATTTTGCAGAAATTCCAAAAGTGATTCCACATGGGATATTTGGGATCAAAGGAGGTCTTGGGTCAAATACCAACTCTGCTGCTCACTACCTGTGTAAAATGAACAAGTTATTCAAAGTCAATCAGTCTCATTCTCCTCATTTGTAAATGAGGAGGCTCTATTTCATGATACCGAAGATCACTTCCAGCTAAATATAAGATCTTTCAACATTAATTCAACAAAGGTGTAACAAATCACTATTCTAGGAACTGTAAATATAAAACCTTTTTGAGGATAGTGACTGTTTCACTTTTTTTTTGTATCCCTAGCCCCTAGTACAATGCAAATCACTTAGTAAACCTTTCATAAATCCCTGTTAGCTACTCAGTGCAGCAGCAGCCCTTCTCTCTCCACAGTGGTCAGCTATGACCCTCGACACCCCAGCAACCATGTCAAAGGGACCCGCAGTTGGCATTGATCTTGGCACCACTTACTCATGTGTGGGAGTCTTCCAACATGGGAAAGTGGAGATCATTGCTAATGACCAACAGGACCACCCCAAGTTACGTCACCTTCACCGACACAGAACGTTTAATCGGTGATGCTGCAAAAAATCAAGTTGTAATGAACCCCATCAACACGGTTTTTGATGCCAAATGTCTGATTGGTCGCAGATTTGATGATGCAGTTGTACAATCAGATATGAAGCATTGGCCTTTTACGGTGGTGAATGACGCAGGCAGGCCTAAGGTCCAAGTGGAGTACAAAGGGGAGACCAAAAGTTTCTATCCAGAAGAAGTATCTTCTATCGTCTTGACTAAGATGAAAGAAATTGCTGAAGCTTACCTTGGGAAGACTGTCACAAATGCTGTGGTCACAGTACCAGCCTATTTCAAGGATTTCCAACGTCAGGCCACCAAAGATGCTGGAACCATAGCTGGTCTCAATGTGCTCCGAATCATCAATGAGTCAACTGCTGCTGCTGTTGCTTACGGCTTGGACAAAAAGGTTGGTGCCGAGAGAAATGTGTTGATCTTTGACCTTGGAGGTGGTACTTTCGATGTCTCCATTCTCACCATTGAAGATGGCATCTTTGAGGTCAAGTCCACAGCTGGGGACACCCACTTGGGTGGGGAGGACTTTGACAACCGAATGGTCAACCATTTCATTGCTGAGTTCAAGCGAAAACACAAGAAAGACATCAGTGAGAACAAGAGGGCTGTTCGCCATCTCCGCACTGCTTGTGAAAGTGCAAAGCGTATCCTCTCTTCCAGTACCCAGGCCAGTATTGAGATTGACTCCCTCTATGAAGGCATCGACTTCTATACATCAATCACCAGGGCCCGTTTCGAAGAGCTGAATGCTGATCTCTTCCGTGGCACCCTGGACCCTGTGGAGAAGGCCTTAAGAGATGCCAAGCTAGATAAGTCTCAGATTCATGACATCGTCCTGGTGGGTGGTTCTACTCGAATTCCCAAAATCCAAAAGCTTCTGCAAGACTTCTTCAATGGCAAGGAGCTCAACAAGAGTATCAACCCTGATGAGGCTGTTGCTTATGGTGCAGCTGTCCAGGCTGCCATTTTGTCTGGAGATAAATCTGAGAATGTGCAGGACTTGCTGTTGTTGGATGTCACTCCTCTTTCCCTTGGAATTGAAACTGCTGGTGGAGTTATGACCATTTTGATCAAACGTAATACCACCATCCCCACCAAGCAGACACAGACCTTTACCACCTATTTGGACAACCAGCCTGGTGTGCTTATTCAGGTTTATGAAGGAGAGAGAGCAATGACAAAGGATAACAACCTGCTTGGCAAATTTGAGCTCACAGGAATTCCTCCAGCACCCAGGGATGTTCCTCAGATCGAAGTAACATTTGACATTGATGCAAATGGTATCCTCAATGTTTCTGCTGTGGATAAGAGCGCAGGCAAGGAGAACAAGATCACCATCACCAATGACAAAGGACGTCTCAGCAAAGAAGACATTGAGCGCATGGTCCAGGAGGCTGAGAAATACAAGGCTGAGGGTGAAAAGCAGAGAGAGAAGGTGTCTTCTAAGAATTCTCTTGAATCCTATGCTTTCAACATGAAAGCAACTTTGGAGGATGAAAAACTGCAAGGCAAAATTGGTGATGAAGACAAACAGAAGATCCTTGACAAATGTAATGAGATAATCAACTGGCTGGATAAGAACCAGACTGCTGAGAAGGAAGAATTTGAGCATCAGCAGAAAGAATTGGAGAAGGTCTGCAATCCCATTGTTATTAAGCTGTAGCAGAGTGCAGGGGGCATGCCAGGAGGTATGCCTGGTGGGTTCCCAGGGGGTGGAGCAGCCCCATCTGGAGGTGCTCCTTCTGGACCCACCATTAAAGAGGTCGACTAAACACACTAGAAGAAAGAGCATTCCACACAGCTTTCCAAAAATTGAAGGACTCAAATTTGTAGCCAAGGCAATAGCAGTTTAAAAGTTAACATTTAAGCTACTGTGTAAATCTGGGCATTCTGAATACTTGAATGTGTGCAGAGGGAGAGAAGTGAACAACATTGCACTTTATCAGTACTATAAACAAGTGGAAATGCAATTGTCTTGGAGAATAAAATCTATTTAAAATTGGCACCATAAATCCCTGTTAGCCAGGTGTACTGTATAGTTCCAGGGGTGGGGAGTCACAGGATTCCCACTCCTGGGACCAGTTAAAAATGCTTTCTAGGGACAACTAGGTAGTGCAGTGAATACAACACTGGCCATAAAGTCAGGAAATCTGAGTTCAAATCTGGTCTCAGACACTTAACACAAAACTAGCTGTGTGACCTTGGGCAAGTCACTTAACCCCAATTGCCCTGCCTTCCCCCTCCAAAAAGCAAAAAACAAAAATCAAAAAAACAAACAAAAGAAAAACAACAACCTAAAATTAATGAAAACAAGCAAATTAAAATTAGAGGATTGGACTAGATGATATTAAATGTCTTATCTATTTTAACCTTAATTTTTATTTTGTGCCCTTTTTTATTTTGTTCTTTAGTTTTGTTTTTATTTCATTCTGGTAAGACAAACTTTCTTAGATAAATTTATTAAAATTTGCTTAATCTATTTCCTTTCTTTTTTTCTTTTTTTAGTTTTCACTGGAAAGATTTTAGCTAGGAAATTACTTCAGACTGCTTACTCTTAGAAGGATTGAATGCAGATCAGGTTTTGAGAGTGTGAAAGTCTATGGTTAAAATCTGTTTTATTACTTTACCCAACATGAGGATAGCATAAAAGACATTATGCACATTAGCAGAAGTTACAATACTAAGAAGTAGTGTTGTATTGTAAAAATAGAAGTGCCTTTCTCCCAGTTTTGCCATTTCGTTCTTTGAATGTCAGCCTACATTTGTAAACCAAATTGTATTCAGTCAGACTGAGCTCAAATTATGAGCTTGCACATTTGAAAACCCATTTCTTTTTTGAGGCATTTGCATATGTTATCCCTGATAGATGGAGCAAAAGAAAAGTAAGTATTCTAGTGAATTACAAGAATGGACAAGGAAATAAATTCACTACCAATCTGAAAAATAATCTGGATTAAAAAAAAACCTGCTTTTAAAAGACTTTATATGGGGACGGGAGATTGAAACTTCTGAGGTCTTTGAATTGTAGGCTGAAATATATAAAAAGAAAAAACTCACTCCTCTTTCTAGGTGAATGTGTAGATATTCATGTGTGGCATGATTTAAGTAGCAGTGAATTGACTCCAGACCCAAAGGATTACCGTATTGTTTGAAGATATTAAGCTTAAAAATGATACACTACTTAGGAGGTGGATAGCCTTAGCCCATTTTGAGTTAAACTTCTTACAATAAGACTTTGATGATGCATTGTTAAGGAAAGAAAAAGGGGGGAGTGGGAGGGATTCTGCAGCATGGATCCTAGAGGGTAGTGGTAGTATGACGCTATCTTGCTGTGGTGATAAAAGAGCGGAGCTAAATTTTTTTTTAAAAGAGGAGATAGTGTCATCAAAGGCAAACTTTTCCTAATAGAAACTTTTGCCTGGGTCTGACCCTGCTGAAAAGTGCTAGAATAAGAGGGATAATTACGCTTCACAAATTACACCAAATATTAATTTATTTGATGTGGAAATAGTTCGTAAATGTTTCCTCTTCACACTAATTTCCTAATCATGCAGTGCGCCCATTACTGAGGTGTCTTTAAATGGACTTCTTCATAATACTATTGTTAGTCTTGCATTGTATAAAAGACACATTTCAAAGATTTGTGAACTAAAAATTCCACTCATCCTTGATAAGATAGTAGCTGAAAATGCTAATCAATTCAATCTTTCAAACATTCTGATATCACCTTAATATGGATGCCACATTTTAAAAGAATCTCACCAATTACAGAATGCCTCAAGGAGGCATGGTGACAACTTTGCAAGCCTTATCATAAAAGAATGGATGAATCATCAAACTTGACCTTTAAGTAGGACTTTAAATGTATAAAATTTTCCACATATATTATCTGATACAACTAATATTCATATGAGATATTTACGGATGAGGAAAATGAGACTCAGAGAAGTTAAGCAAATTACCTAGGGTCATATGATTAGTCACAGGTGCAGAATTCAAACCCAGGTGTCTTTGAATCAAGTTAGGTCCTCCTTCCCATACTCCATGCTCTCTCTATTGTTGGTACTATATTTTGTCTTGAAGACAATAAGCATGTTGATTTTCCCATTTAATTTGCTAGGTATATTTGTCCTAGGAAGATTAAGACTTATGGGAAGCATCTACTAGTTTCAAATATTTGAAGAGGCATCTATTGAAAGATCAAATGGATACCTTCCAGGATATAGAATTGGCACCAATTTAGAAAGGTCACATTAAGTTACATGGAAGTTGTATTTTGATTCAGTGGAAGATCATTCCTAAAATTAAAATCTGTCCAGTAATGGAAAGAGCTTCCCGATGAGGCAGTGGCCTTTAGTCCTTGCTACTAAAGATACTACTTTTTGCCTGGAATTAGCAGATAGGATTCATGGTGTAGAGCCATTTTGCCATTGTTTCTCACCCCACTATATGGGTCTTTGGCTCCTGGTGGAAAATAAGAAGGACAGTTTCCAAGTGGAAATGCTGAGGTAGAAGAGCAAATGGGATTTTCCTCAGACAGAAGTGAAAAAATATACAATCTGACCAAGGGTAATAGGAATTGGATTTCTCAAGGGCAGAGAGATACTATAGAGGCAGAGAGAGAACAAAAAGATATCACATCAAGTGACCAGATCCTCCTTGCCAGGGCTTGACATCACTTGCCACTGAGTCTACTTCATTTTAATCCATGAGTGATAATCTAGCCATGAAGAGAAATAGTCAGAGATTCCTGCTAGTGGCAGAACAACAACAACAACAAAAAAAGAGGCATATATTAGATCATGAGTCAATGCACCATTTTAATGTAGAAGAGATAACAACACAACTGTAGAATACTTGGATTAAACATTCATTAACAGACTATTTTATGTTATTTACGCTGATGTAGCAATAGTAGAGGCAGCCATAGGGAATTCAGCAAAATAAAAAAGTACATTTTTCTAGTAATTTGTGTAGAGACAGTTAAATGGCAAAGTTGCTAAAGATCAGGGCCTGGAGTCAGGAAGGCCTAAATTTAAATACATCTCATAGCATAGTGCCTGGCACTTAGTAGATGAAGAATAAAAGCTTATTCTATTCTGCATATACTATCTAGGAATTGAATAAATCTGGAAGAGGCTATGAGGGCACAGTTGAGTAGTAGTTGTAAGGTTATTTTCAGTCATGTCTAAATATTTGTGACCCCTTTTCAGGATTGTCTTTGCAAAGATACTGGAGTGGTTTGCCATTTCCTTCTGCAGCTCATTTTACATATAAGGAAACTGAGGCAAACAGGATTATGTGACACACCCAGGATCACATAGTTAGTAACTGTCTTAGACCATATTTGAACTCAGGAAGATGAGTCTTCCCAACTCCAGGCCTATCACTCTATTCACTGAATCATCTAGCTGCCCATACAGTTGAGTACTATATATGTAATTGGTACCATTTTATCACCTTTATTGATGCTATATCAAGTTAAACAATGTATTTCATTAAGCCCATTATACCAATTCTCCTGTGGGAATAGTTCCATTAAACTAACATCACATGACTGAAACTCAGTGAAATACAGTAAATCCACAGGGGAGGAAGAGCTTGCTGTAGGATTACGCCCTGGGAATGATTCTGAATAAGTAAATCCATATCAATCATGCCCTCCCCAGACTTAGTAAAGCATTATGGCAACCCAAAAAGGGAGACCTGAGATAGATGATAATCCTTCCTCTGAGATTCCTACAATGACTGGCACTTCCCTAGCACTCTCTCTTAGATGGAATGAAAAAAAAATAGTGGGTAGGTATGAGACTAGCCTAGTCTTACTACAGAAGAGGATCAACTTAGTGACTAGCAGTGCCACTTGGTTGTCACTTCAACTAGCTAAGAGTTTAGGTGATAACAAGATTTTTTTTGTTTTCCAAATTAAAGACTTTATAGATTCTAAGTTGTTTTGTCTTTCAAACTGGACATAACTTGATTTAAATTTAAATACAAGTGAATACTGAAAAAATACTGTTTGAAGATGGCAGAATTCATGTCTCTATCTTTCATAAGAAGCTTTATTTTAAGAAGTTTATTCTCTAAACACAATCTCCTTTTATGATGTCTAAATTTAAAATTTAAGCCAAAGATCTTCAATCTGTATATCCATTCTTCTCTGCCACTACTTCTAAGCCTTACAGAGTCAACCCCTTAGGCAATATGTACTTCAAAACGGTCTCAGTAGAGAGTAGGAAAGTAGTAATCATCATAACCATGTTTGTTCATTTTCTACTTCAGGGTTAGCATCCCAACTACTGAAGTGGACCAGCCCACAGTCCATAATATGGTATCTGGGCAATTATAAAACAAGAACAACAATCATAACTAGTATTGATGTAGTGCTTCTAGGGTTGCAAGGCACACAGCCATAGGTGTTTTGCTGCAAAGGGGTAGAACTATGCCATAATATCATCTACAGAGAGAGAGAGAGAGAGAGAGAGAGAGAGAGAGAGAGAGAGAGAGAGAGAGAGAGAGAGGAGAGAGAGAAGTATAGAGATATAGATATATATGAATAGATATATTAGAATTTCTAGTTAAAATATATACTCCAGAAAAATTTAAAAAGCAACAATAAAAAAGTACAACAAGCATCAGGTACAAGATTAAACACAAGTAGTTGGGCAGAAAACTTTTCTTCAATGTCTTTATCACCCAAATCACCTAGCATAATGTATCACATAGAATAGATACCCAATAATTATCTGTTTAATGAATGGATTAATCCAGCTGCCTAATTTATAAGGGCAGAAAAAACACAACTTTTAGAAAAGATCAGCAGCCACAGCTTAAACTCTATAGACACAGCTGTGCCAAAGAACAATTTACGTTGACAGTCACAGGTGTGTTACCTCTCTTAGCAGATTTTTCATAGCCTTCAGAGAATGCCAACTAACTGTTCTCCATTCTGCCAAATGATCAGCTTGGAATTGTTCTGCATTTTTGGATGATTGTCAACATTATGGCAGATTTAACCATCATTTGGGAAAGACAGAATAGGAAAAAGTACACACACACACACACACACACACACACACACACACACACACACACAAAGTCTTTTTATCCAATGTTTCTATCACCAACAACTTTTAAGAATCCTTTGTTTCTTTACCCTTTCTTCTTTTTAAATTCATCTGATTTCATATAAAAATTAGAATAATAAATTAGTTACTAAAACTTATTGTTTCCCTGCAGATCAGGGCCTTATTTCCCGACTTTAAATAAAATATTTTTATTAATAAATTATATATGGAAAGTGACTTTCAAGGACTGTCTATATGTTTGCACTCGAACACTTGTGTGCACGTATGTGTACCTCTGTGTGTGGGGAGGGGTAAGTGTTGTATTTTAAATTTTCTTAATATATATATATATATATATATATATATATATCTTTTGTATAATTTATTTCTCTGTGTATTTTGCATAGAATCATGAAAAAAATTGTGAACAACATCATGGCCTATGTTATCTCACTGTCAAAATCAATAGCTGCTTTGGCTAGGCACACATGGATGCAGAAATTGGAGCATGTTGCTGAGTGAGAGGTACAGCAATCATTAAGGGATGAAGCTGAAACAAAAGTCAATTTCCTCAGTCCTGTCTCCTTGTTGGATCTCTAAGCAGACTCCAAAAATACTTTTCCACAATAAAAAGAACTGAAAATCTTTGTGAAGTTAACAGTTTCAAACAATTTTGTACATCTAAGGAACATTCCGGTTCAACATGGCTTACAAATTTCCTTACCTATTTTACCTAGGTCACTTGACCGAAATAACAAAAATCTGTGTAGTAGACATAAATATCAACATGTCTAAATTAATCAGGATGCTTCATTTTTCTTCAAAATTTAATTTACTTAAAAAAATCAAAGCCACCCCCAGTAAACCCTGCCAACACTGATATCCCCATTACTTTATCAGATATGTCATATAGGCTTTATCTGGAAATCCATATCAGTGAATATATCGACACTATTTAATTATAGTAATTTATATAGCATTCTTATGTTTGCAATTTGCTTTGATTACATCAACCCTGAGGGACCAGTAGTGCAAATATTTTAACCTTATATTACTGAAATAGAGACAATTCCTGCAATTTCATCTTTGTGGAACATCCACAGTTAAGGAATTTGACAATTCATCTATACTATAGCTTCACAGGTAACTCCTAGGGTATTAAAGGTTAAATTCCTTTCAGAGCATCCCACAAATTCACCAAAAATAATTTTATAAATTTATAACTTGATCTTATTAGTAATTCTAAAAATATATGGGCATATATATGTTCATCCCAATGGTATGGGATCATATTGCTAATTAATATTTATCCTAATTAATATACTTTACTGCCACTTATGTTCTATTTTAATAAGGGTCTTTCTTATACAAAGCCTAGTATTTATTATGACAGGAAACCTCTCTCCATGTGCCTTCATTTCAGATGAGCAAACTGAAGCCTTAAGAATTTAAGTGACTTACCCATATTCAACATAGTGATTGGGTCCATGTTGAGATTCAAGCTCAGGTCTCCTTATTCCAACTCTAATTTTCTTTTTACTACATCAAACTGCCTCTATGATACATTGATAATACTTAAGAAGAAGAGTAAATTATTCAATATTTTAAGATCAATTCATCTCCTAGAGAAAAGAAACACAGTATTTTTAATATACCGAACACTGTTAGGTTATGAATAAAATATTCCAATGTATTCTTTTTTTGAATCATTACTGTGCCATACATAGAAGTGATATTTCTATGACTGTCACTAATCACAGAGCAAACAAGAAATGGTGATGAAAGATTACTATCTCATATTTTTAATGCCATGATATTTTATTTAGATGGATGCAGATATTGTGGGATGTCCCAAAAGAGGCAAAACCCATCTTCACTGCTGATGACACACTTGAAGTGTGCACTTAGCATTTATTCAAGTACTTGGAAACTAATTAACTTGTCATGAAAACATGCTGGGTAGTTATAATGCCTATTGAGGTGACAGAGTCTTCTTGACTCAAGTGCTATGGAAATTAAATTACATTCTGCTGAAGGATCTCCTCTTCTTGGCATTAGCTATATTTAACTTCCTCTGATTCTCAGTCAGAAGCTATGATGAATGACTGGTAAGAGAAGAAAACTGCATGACCCAAGATAGCTCTTTTGAAGTTGAAGATGTTATAAGGTGAAAAAAAAGAGCTTCTAGTATTGCATTATTTAATCTTAAGAATGTGTGCATGATGAGAAATTTAAACATAGGTTCCTTAACAAAGACTGTAGAAATAGGTCTCTGAAGATAGTGGCAATACAAAGCCTATAATTAGAATCTTGCATGATAAAGCCAATTGTGTCTATAATCTCAGCTCTTGCACATACACACACATTGAAAAGAACAAAGGATAAAGATCAGATATAAATGTAAGAAGAACTTGAGAAGAAATAGAAAACTATTATTAACTGATACCATAATTCCATTCCTTTTCAATGTTATATGAATTACTTTTTTGGCTGAGTAAATGGAAATGAATTACACTCATTGTTTCCTCTTCCTGTCACAGAATCCAACGAATTCTTTCCTTAGCAGTATGCTAATAATTTTTTAGTTTTCCTCTAAGAATGTTTAGGATCACATGCATTTCAACATAAACACTGAAGTTACTTTAGAAAATACTCTGTTCAATAATAAATTCAGGGTGTTTTTTTTCTGCTGACTCAATCACTAGTCATACATATTTATAAACAAAAATTAAGCATCTTATGGGTTTAAATAAAAGGTGAGACCAGAAAGCTCATCTCAGGGCAGCTGGGTGGCTCAGTGAATAGAGCACCAACCCTGGAGTCAGGAGCACCTGAGTTCAAATCCAATTCAGGCACTTAACACTTACTAGCCATGTGACCTAGGGCAAGTCACTTAGCCCCAATTACCCTGCTCTACCCTCTCCAAAAGGCAAAAAAAAAAAAGAAAAGAAAAGAAAAAGAAAACATCTCACTAATTATCAGTCGACCCACACAGTAAAGAAACTTTGCCATTGAAGTTTATGGGGCAAAAGCTTCATTAAGAGAGCAACCCTAAAAATTCATGAGAGTATGAACAGGAGAAATAACCTTGTATGTTGTATGTTTGTTGCATGAGAGAGAGGATTTAACTTGTACTCAAAGTTTAAGACATAAGATAAAAAAGTTAGAATTGCATTTTAACTTATTAAACCATGCATATTAACACAAATGCATACCTAAAAACATGTCTCAAGAATATGAGTCTGGGAGCGTGCATTTTTGTCTAGGTACAATACAGGAGTGTTTGGTATAGTATGTGTCCTGATTGCATCCAACTCAAAAGACCTGAAATACTCTAGAGTAAACACCAGGCCTTACTTAAAATGAGAATTAGGATGAAGAATTAGGATGTCTTAATGATAATTCTGTTATCCCTAGGACAAAAAAAAAGTCCAGAGGCTAGTGAATCATCACTAATAAAAGGTTTTTTTTTTTTTAAGATATTAATGATATGGAGGCAGTAGAGAATAGAAATGGGAGTTTGCTCAAGGCAATCTCCCAGAGATATGTCAAGCTCGCTGAATAGTTTATGTGGAACTCACTATTTGAACAAACTGATGGGAATCAGTTCATAGAGAGAAATGAAACAGTAAAGCCTAAGTTTGGGTCATAGTTGTTTCCATGCTTTAAAAGTGGCATCAAAAATTATTTTTATTTAAACATGGTAAAATGAGATAGAAGAACAATTAGCTGTTGAGCTTACTACATATTGAACAAGTAAGCTAGAAGGGTTAGATTCTTGCACAAGACTGTGTTTCTGTTCTACTATGTATATTGGCACGATCATTTTATATGGTATTAGGTTCCTAATAAAGTTATAACAGCTAACGTTTATATGACACTTTAAAGTTTCCAAAGTGCTTTACAAATATTACTTAATTTATTCTCATAACAACCAGAAAGGTAGGTGCTGTTATTATAATTGTTACATAGATGAGAAAACAGAATTAAATAAACTCATATAGATACTATCTGAAGGCAGATTTGGACTCAGATCTTGCTGACTCAAATCTAATGCTCTATTTATCATCTAGCTGCCTCTATAGTGAAAGGAAAGGGGAAAGGAAAGAAGGAATTGGAACATACGATACTATTGTGTGTGTTTATGTGTTCAAAGGACCCAAATAAACTGCTCGTAATTTTCAATAATGTGATTTTGCTTTTTGTATTGCAATTTTAAAAAGGAAAAAGCAAAGATTAATAAGGCACTGTAGTGTTATTGGAAAAGAATGCTAGACTTGTAGTCTGGGGAGCTGAATGTGAGTCCTAGCTCTGACTTAAGTCCTTTGATGTCTTGGAGACTCAGATTCCTCATCTAATAAATGAGAATAATAACAAATTCATTTCCTTCCTTACAAATTTGGTGTGGGGAAAGCTGACAATAAACCTTAAAGTAGTTTATAAATGCGAGTTATTATTCTCAATACAGTAATGATAGCACAATAAAATGTTGTCAGTATAATACATTCTAGCAGGTGATGGACTAGAGGTTGAAAGACTTGTTTTCTAACCCAGGCTTTACATTATACTAGATGTATGATATTTAATTTCATTGAGCCTCATCCATTAAATAGTAGCAATTATCGCCCTCACAGTATTGTCAAAAGAATGATAGGACCAGAAGAAGAGATGAGAAAATGCAACTCTTTCCCTCTTCTACAGAGATAAATTAATATGGGAATGAAATGTATATATTATCAGACTCAGTTGACACATTGGTTGTGTTAATACGTTTGCTTTTTCCAGTTTTTTTCTTTCATTCATTTTTCTTTTTGGTAATAATTAGATTGCCACAAAATAGTCATCATCTGTTTTAAAGACTCAAAATAGCTAACAAATGTTTTTAGTAGATAACTCTGACTGTCACCACTATGGTCAACAAACCTCAGTGACTCCCTATTTTCTATTAGATAAAAGACAAAATCCAACATCTGGCTTTGAAAAAAATCCAAAATCTGATTACAACATACATTTTCAACTTTATTTCAATCTATGGCTATTTGTATTGGGCTATTAGGTGACACAGTAGATAGAGTGCTGGGCCTGGACTCAGGAAGTCTCACCTTTCTAAGTTCAAATCTGGCCTCAGATACTAGCTGGTGACCCTGGGCAAGTCACAACACTGTTCACCTCAGTTCCTTATGTCTAAAATGAGCTAGAGAAAGAAATGGCACACCACTCCAGTATCTCTGCCAAGAAACCCCAAATGGTGGTCACAAAGGGTCAGAAGCAACAACTCCTTTTTATGTAGTTTATTTTACAACCAAATCAAACTGTTAATAGTTCATTATTAATATCAATATCAATATTTACTTGGTATTTGTGATATGGAGGTCATAAAAAAAAAAGCCATCTGTTATGCCAAGAATGCATTCCCATCTCATTTCTCTCCCTTAGAATATCTAGTTTTCTTCAAATCATGGTTCAAACACTACTCTTGTATGGAAACTTTCCCCATCTGCCCCAGCCCAAATATTCCCCACCAAAAAGAAACAGGATTTATTTTGTATATGTTTTCACATAAAAATTCTTAAATAAAAATTTTCTTTTATATCTTTACCTTTTATCTTGTCCATTTCCCTTGTATAATGAAAAGGTGTTTAATTATAAACTATCCTTAGTTTAAATATTTGCCAAGGTCCTGTAGAACTACTTTTTTTCACTCCATTTTTACCGCATAATTGTTGAAAGTTGGAAAGCAAATAAAGCAGGGACAGTTTGCCTAGCAAAAGCTGATCAGGAAACTAAGATCTGAATGGCTTCATGAGCAGTCAAGGCACTAAGACTTACCAGTCCCTAAATGTGGCATGTGGTAGAGGGTGGGGAGAGGGGTGGAAATGCAAGTAGAGACACTAGACAAATATCTATTATACTTCTGATAGATGCATGCCATGTACCCTGTGTCATAACTATTCTCTCCTAGAAGAATTTCTAAAGATGAGAAACTATCAGAGATAGGTTCTTGGGACTGCCATGTTAAAACAACAGTATATAGGCAAATTGCAGTTGGTTTTTCATATGGTAAACCATTAAACATGGGAAGTATAATGATTCTTGCCACTATTTATCCCATATTTTTGCAGAGTACTTTATGGCTCTGTGTGTGTGTGTGTGTGTGTGTGTGTGTGTGTGTGTGTGTGTGTGTGTGTGTGTATGTGTTCAAAGGACCCAAGTAAACTGCTTAGGTAGTAGTCTCATTTTCATGGCCATTTGGAGTCATTGCTTGCTTCTCTTCTGACAAATGAGATTCAACTGCTATCTTAAGCAAATTAAACTTTTGGCAAGATATAATATAACCAGGTATTAGCTGACAGAAATGGAATTCTCTCACAAAACTTGTTTGTTCAACAAACCTAAAAGTCTGTACTTAAAAACTGGAGAATTTTGGTTTCTGACACATTCCATAAATACATACTTTGATTTCATTGAGAGTTATGCCTATGGTTTACACTATTGATTCATTGTTTGTTCCTAAGTATCTGGGAAGCTTTCAGTCTAATAATCTCTGAACCTCGGCATAGCTTCTAGTTATTGTCTTTCTGATACTTAAAATCTTAGTCTCAAGTTAAACCTTCTCTCTCTAATCACAGTTACACTTAGAATTAGGTTTGTGGCTACATTTGTGGATTTCTAGATATGCTGATTTAAACCTGCCATAAGATTTATTCTAACTGAATTTAAGAAGAGAATAACTTGCCTCTGTCTAATCACATATCATTATTTCCTTTTTTGATTATCAGGAAAATGGGACACATATCCCAAAGTTTTGTTAGTTATTTGATTCTTATTCAATAGGCCTTCTACTTTGTTTTTTTTTATTTAAACAAATGCTTTATTAACTTCTGTTTTACATCATTCATTTCCGCCAGATTTTGAGTTACATTCATTCCCCCCAACACCGTTTTTCCCTTACCTAACCTCCCAGAACAGCAGTCCCGCAAGACATCACTTCCTCCAATCTGCTCTCTCCCCTATCCTCTCCCACACCCCCTTCGAACTCTCTATTAGAGGAAGATGAATCTTTGTGTCCCAATGCCTGCACATTTTTTCTCCCAATTACAAGCAAAAGAGTATTAATAATAGTATTTTTATATATTTGAAATATTTAATATTAAGACCTTGAATTTCAGATCCATTTCCTTCCTCCCTTGTCACCCATTCCCTCTGGTGAGATAAGTAATTCAGTATATGTTGTACATGTCTAGCTATGCAAAACATTATCATAGTAGATATATTGTACAAGGCTGCTTATAATTCCCTCCCCCTCATCCCACCCCCCACACAGTCCATTCCCCACTTGATCCTGTCCCTCTTCCATAGTGGGTACCTCCAACTTCCCCTCCCCACAAGGATGCCCTCCCATCCATCATCCCTCCTGTCCTCCCCCTTACCCCCATTCTGCTATAGGTTGAAATGTCCCACCTAGTATGTATGTCATTCTCTCCCTGAAACAAATTCAATGAGAATGTGGTTTTGCCTTTTTGCCTTCCTATTTTTCCCCTCCCCTGAAACCACTTCCCCCTGCTTCCTCTACATGAGATAGTTTACCCCACCCTGTTTCTCCCCATCTCCTCCTGTCACTTTCCTCTATTACCTCACAACTTTACCCCTTGAGCCTCCCTTCCCAACAAATTCAACCTATGCACTCTATCCATATATAACTGTAACCATATACACACACATTCACATATGTATTCACATGACGATACACACTTCTTCCATTATTTTCATAGTGAGAAATATTTCCTCAATCACAGTTATTGTTTTTCCATATAGGAATGTAAATAGTTCGACTTTGATAAGTTCCTTTTGATTTCTTTTCCCTGATTACCTTCTCAGGGACCTCCTGCTTCTTGTGTCTGGATGTCAAATTTTCTATACAATTCTGTTTTTTTCCTCAAGAATGCTTGAAAGTCCTCTATTCCACTGAATGACCATATTTTCCCCTGAAACAAAATACTTGGTTTTGCTGGGTAGGTGACCTTGGCTTCAATCCCAGCTCTTTTGCCCCTGGAATATCGTATTCCATGTCCTTCAATCCCTCAGTGTAGAAGCTGCCAGGTCCTGGGCTATTCTGATTGTGTTTCCACAATATTGAAATTGTTTCTTCCTGGCTGCTTGTAGTATTTTCTCCCTGATTTGGGGATTCTGGAATCTGACTATAATATTCCTGGGAGTTTCTTTTTGATACCTTTTTCAGGAGGTGATCAGTGGATTCTTTCAACCTCTATTTTGCCCTCTGGATCTAAAACATCAGGGCAACTTTCCTTGAGAATTTCTTGAAGGGTGATTTCTAGGTTCTTTCTTTGATCATGGCTTTCAGGTAGTCCAATAATTTTTAAATTGTCTCTCCTGGATCTATTTTCCAGGTCAGTGGTTTTTTCCCATGAGATATTTCACATTGTCTTCTACTCTTTCATTTGTTTGGATCTGCTTAACAGCATCTTGATTTCTCATAAAGTCATTAGCTTCCATTTGATCCAGTCTAATTCTGAAGGAATGAATCTCCTCAGTGAGCTTTTGAGATTCTTTTTCCATCTGGCAAATTTGACTTTTTAAGGCATTCTTCTCCTCATTGCCCTTTTGAGCCTCCTTTGCCATTTGAGCTAGTCTATTTTTTAAGGTGTTGTTTTCCTCAGTCAGGCTGTTGACCCTCATTTCATACTTTTCCTTCATCCTTCTCATTTCTCTTTCCAATTTTCCTCCACTTCTCTTATTTGATTTTTAAAGTCCTTCTTAAGGTCCTCTATGGCCTGCAACCCGCTCATGTTTTCCCCTGGGGCTTTTGGAGCAGGATTTCTGACCTCACAGTCCTCTTCCCGCTCCATGCTTCGACCCTCCTTGCCCCCAAAGTAGGAGTCTAGGGTCTCATTTTTCTGTTTAATTTGTTTCCTTTGCCTTGGCATGTTGCCACTTAATTACCTGATTTTGGGGCTTATTGCCACACTCTGACTTTTCCGCCAGACTGGGGAATTTTCATCCTGAATGGGGGGGTGGGGCAACTTCATTTCAGGCAAGCTGGAAAACCACCCACCACTTCCACCCCAGATCACAATCCAGATCCAGGGAGGTTAAAGCAAGTCCGTTTACCCCCCAAGACTGATCACTGGATCTCCCTACAGTTTGCAGTCCGGGAGCTGGAGCTGCCTCTGAAAACTACAAAATGGCGTGTCTCCTCAGTGGCTTCTAGCCCCCAGGGGAGGAAGCTGACTTGTTCCCCAAATACTGGTCCCAAAATCCATAGGGAACTAACCTCTCACTTTGTCCTAGGCATGTCTGTGCTGATAATTCTGGAATCACCACAGCTGCTGGTGTTCTGGCGTCCCTCCAGCCAGCTGCTGGCCCTGCCACCCTGGGGCTAAAACTGAGACTCAGGCAGACCTGTGCTTGGCTCCTTGCACTGTGTGCTGCTGGCTCCCAGAGTGCTGTGCTGGTCCTTCCTGCAGGGCTGCTGGGCTGTCCTCAGAGGGAGGTTAGCTTCTCTGTGTCGTTCTGTGGGTGCTGGGGCTCCAGAAGTTGTTCAGAGTCCCCTTTTACATAGTTTGGAGAAAATCTGGGGGCAGAGTGGCTTGGACACACTGTTTCTACTCCGCCATCTTGGCTCTGCCTCTCTCTACTTTGTTTTTTTAACCTAAGATTAGGTACAAAAGAACAATTTACCTTAAAATATCATAGCCTTTTGTCTCCTACAATTTAACAAAGATCCTAGAATGATTTTCTTTGATCTCAGTTGCCACATTAAATAAGACACAAAAACTTGTTAGAACTTTTTCAAACCAGATTTTTATCACCAAATCAAAGAACTATGTTTTAACCACTGAGTAATACATTTTTCCATGAATAAAAATCAGGAATATTTTCAATGTTTAGCAGGCAGGTCAGTTTGGAATCGTGGTGCCCACTCAAATTCTGGGGTTGAGACAGTAGTTAAATTGAATGTTGGAACAGGAGAGATCTGAGACAGCCATCTAAACTCAGGCCATGTATACACATAAACAAGTGTAGCAGTTGTAGGTAGAGGGGAGCTTCCATGGGCCAATCTTCTGAGATGGCAAAAGGTAGGCTTAGAGAAGCAGATAATCCATATGGAAAGTATATGTTCCTGTAATTGAGTATCAGAAGAACAGTCTGTAGGATTCCAAAAGTGCCTTGAAAAGTTAGTAAATATTGATTTTAAAAAATTGTGTTAGCTCCAATTTAGCCACATCCACAAAGGTGTAGAGGAATAGAGAATAATTTTATCTACTGGACTAGACTAGGAAATACAACTTTTTAAAGGGGCTTATATGTGGGAGAACTGAGAAGCCAACTAAGCAAGACCACCAATTGTGATCACCTCTTAATGCCCTCTCTCTCTCTTGACTTCCTAGTTCTTTTTGGTCACAAGCCCCTTTTCTAAAGGGGACAGGAGTGGTTTGTACTTGGAAGTCTGACTATTGAATGTATAGCAAATCAAGCCTACAAAAACTTGTGGATATCAGGAGAATAGCAATCCTACTTGCCAACCAGTTTTCTACTGATTCAATTTTTAATGCAATGAACTTTTTAGGACTCCACTAAAGCTGTATATTAATGTCTAAAGTCATCCTGATCACTTCATGTTATTTTTGATAGTATTTATTTTGACAATTGCATATAAAAGTAATGTTTGGTATTGATTTTTATAAAGCTTTAGGTTCCAAATTTTCTGCTCCCTTCTCTTCCCTTACCCCTCACAGTAATTTTATGTAGATTGTATATGTGCAAACATTTAAAATACATTTCTATATAAGTCATGTGAAAGAAGAAAAAGGACAAAAGGAAAAAAATGTGGAAAAGTGAAAATCATATGCTTTGTTATGCATTCAGAGTCTTTTGGAACTGTCTTAGATCATTGTTTTGCTGAGAAGTGGTAAGTCACTCACAGTTGATCACACAATGTTATGTGTATGTTTTCCTGGTTCTGCAAACCTCACTTTGCATCAATACACGTAAGTCTTTCCAGGTTTTTCTAAAATCTACCTGCTTGTCATTTCTTATAGCACAATGGTATTCCATTACATTTGTATACTACAACTTATTCAGCCATTCCCCAAATGATGGGCATCCCTTCAATCCCCTTTTTTTTCCACCAGAAAAAAGAATGGGTATAAATATGTTGTATGTGTATTTCTTTTTCCCTTTTCTGGCATTTATTTGGGATATAGAACTAGTAGTGGTATTGTTTGGTTAAAGGGTATGCACAGTTTGATTGTCCTTTGGACATAGTTCCAAATTGCTCTCCAGAGTGGATGCATCAATAACTCCATTTTCTTACAAGTTATTTTGTTACTTTGTCACAGCAAAGTCCAAATGATGGCAGGCTCCACCAAGTTAGAAAAGTTTTATGTCTTCATGTCTGGTCATAAAATGTATGTCTATTTCCTGAGGACCACCTTAGCTGAAAAGAGAGGTTGATCACCAATGTTCAAGAATAGCAAACCTTTGGGAAAGAAGACCCACACCAGTGAAATTATAGAACTATAAAATCTTGATATAATTAAACTTTCATGATTGTAAGCTTACTGAATAAAATGTAATATTGCCTAAATTCAAATTTTTTAGTCTGACTTAAATACCCATAGGGTATCTCTTTATGTCAGCATATAAAAATTCAAAAAGGTCACAAAAAGGTATTGTTGTATTGGGTCATTTTTTGGAAAGCTTAAATTTTTAATTGATTTTTATCTATGAATTTCAACTGTACTATCTAAAAGATGTCAGTTTCTAATCATTATAAAAATTCATCTTTCTACTTAGTAGAGATTAAAGATGAGGTTACATGTGGAAGTCTAACAGGTAATAACTGTAAGTGGGGAGGGCTGTGAATAAGGATGCTCCCAGATTTGGTTTGGGTGGATTTGTGGGGGGAAAAGTTTCTTTTCATTATAAGGTTTGTTAGCCCTGGGAATTTCTGGTTTTCCATCATTATCAATCCTTAGTCTTTTTTTTTTTAATTAATTTATTAGTTTAGTTTCAGTTAACAAGATTCCATTCCATAGTTCCTTGATTTTCAAATTTCCTTTACTTCCCTCCCCCCTCCCCTCATGACATCATATAGTACAGTATAGGGTCTGCAAATGCATTCATGTTAAACATTATTCCAATTACAAAGGCATATTGTACTAGGTGGGATGAAAGATGGTAAGGAAGAAGTAAAACCAAACAATGAGAAGAACAAGATCATTTAGTTTGCTTCCATCAGGATTCAGGCTCAGTTCTTTCTAGTTATATCTCTGGATGGCGCATTTCTCACTTTCTTGAGTCATTCGGGATTAACTTATATCACTGCATTGTTGAAAAGAGTCCAGTCTGTCATAGTTGGTCGTCACAGATATGGTATGTCTGTGATTGTATACAAATTTCTTCTGATTCTACTCTTCTCGCTCAGCATCAGTTTGTATAAGTCTCTCCAGGTAATTATGAAATCCATCACCTCCTCGTTTCTTATAGCACAATAATATTCCATTACATTCATATACCACAACTTGTTTAGCCATTCCCCAATTGATGGACACCCCTTTAGTTTCCAATTCTTTGCAACCACAAAAAGGGCTGCTAAAAATATTTTTTGTACATATGGGTCTTCCTCCCACTTCTATGATCTCTTTGGGATATAACCCTAGAAGTGGTATGGCTGGGTCAAAGGGTATGAAATTATTTATAATCCTTTGGGCATGATTCCAGATTGCTCTCCAGAATGGTTGGATAAGTTCACAACTCCACCAACAATGTATTAACTTTCCAATTTGTCCACATCCTCTCCAGCATTTGTCACTTTCTTGTTTTGTTGTTCTTGCCCTGCATAGTATGCTCAAATAGACTTTCTTGCCTTCCCCTTCTCCTTTTCAGCTTCCTTCCTTCCCATTGTGACTTCCTGTTTCTTAGTTTCTCAGGCTATGAGTTTGGAGCCTGATCCTTGACTTTGAATACCTCTGGGTGGCTAGTTTATGGCTAAGTCAGGGAAGTCAGAGAGGAATGTAGATGTGTAGGGGGGGATGAGTCTGACCACTTCAGATTTCTGCCTCTATACCCCTGGGCTATAAGTAGGCTTTTGTTGGTGAGGTGTGGTGGGGCTTGTTGTGACCCCTCCCTCTCTTCTCTTCAGATTCCTGGCTGTCTCAGTTACACCCTTTCTTGGAGATTCTCAAGCCTGAGGCTATTTCCATTAACTTGGGATTTCAATCTGGGTGGGAGACTTATCTTTGGGTTTTCTGCTTCATGAAGGAGGGATGGGAGGATCAGAGCAGCTAGAATTTACTTTGCCATTCCAGCCCCTGTATTATACAGGCAGGCAGTTTCTAAACTTCCAGGCTGGGGGCTGAATGCAGCCTGAGAAGCCACTCTCTCCACTGGGGGCCTGACTCTCCTACCTGGCTCCAATGATCCGTTCCCTCTGCGAGATGACTGCGATTTGTCCTTTGTAAGTCTGCAGGCTGGGGCTTTTTCTCTCTCTGGTGTAGTCTGCTTGCCTGCTCTTAGGTCTGAGCTGTGCAGACCCCACGCACTCTGTGCTCGACCTGTGTTCGACACTCTGGGCAACCTCCTGGGCTGGATTCTGCCACACTCTGTCTTCCACTGGGCTCCGTCACTCCGGAATCCGCTCAGATTTACCCTTTTGGACTTAGTGACAGAGGAGCTCAGCGAGGTTACTGCTTCCTTTCCGCCATCTTGGCTCCGCCCCCCCAATCCTTAGTCTTAACACCAGCATCTGTACCAACAATATGCCTTTAATTGTTGGTGTTAGCAGTCGCTTAAGAAAGTTCTCCCTTCTATATTATATAATTAAAAAAAAAAAAACAGAAATACTGGTGTTTAACAAAAACCCACTTAAGGGTATTTCTTGATATTCAAGGTATTCAGAATTCCATTCATTTATTATTTAGTGATTTAATAAATCTGAGGCTGAAAAAAGAGAGCAAAAAGTGAATAGATATAGAGATGATTAGAGAAGACCAGAAAACAGTGAAGATGAAGCAACAAGTCTTATCTTCTGGGTTTCAGCATACCAAAAAAGAGGGCCTTAGCCATGACATATATGTTTAAAAAAACCTACAAATTTTAACAGCAGATGAATGTCAGCCATTTAATTTATGGAAAATTTAATTTACTAGTATATATGTTTGATCAAATATATACATATGTATGGACATGTATTTAAAATACTAGGTATTCATTTTTCAAGCTACTTTTAAAAATGTGCGATGATAAAATTTTCATTGCTATTTAAATCAGTATTCTCCAATGGTTCTTTCCTATCTGCTACAAAGAATTGTATAAATATGTAATTAGAGGCATTTTGATGGCTATAATTTACTCAACAGTCCCTAACAGCTCTTTTGCAGCTCTTATGAGCTATAAATATATATTTAGATTTTTTAAATACATACTTAGAGATTATTGGGGATACACATGATCTTTTGAAAATCGAGGAATTTGAGAATAACTTTAAAAAATTGCCTGCTTACCTATTTGGGGAAGCTATGAATGGAGGCTATATTAAAAAAAATTTCTACAGCAGGGCCTCCTAATTTAACTAAAAAGGGCCAACTTGAAGAGACAATAAAATTTAAAATGATATTAAAATCTAGCAGTAATAATTAATTCTTTAACTATTCTACTTTGTCATAAATGATACATGTTGGGGTCTGACATTTCTAGGCATTAAACTCTATACAAGATAATGGAGGCTTGTCTTTGTTGCTCACCTGTTCAAAAAGTTCTACCAATACTTTCCCAATTTTAAGATCAGATATGATTTACTCAGTTTGACATTTAAAGCCCTTCACTACCAGGCTTCAATATGCCTTTCTAGCCTCCCTATGTATTTCTCTGCCCTTTACATACTCTGTTGGCCAGCTGAATTGAATTTCTTTGCTGATCCTCACACATGAGACTTTATTTCCAATTTCTGTACCTTTGTAGAGGCCTAGTAGGTATTGCTTCCCCATTGCCACCTGTTAGAAACCCCAGTTTCCTACAAAGCTGAGCTGCAGTCTTCTCTATGAGACCTTTCCTGATCATCTTACCTGCTAGTACTTTCCTCTCTAAAAAAAAAAAAATCATTTTGTGTTTGTATTTGCATCTATGTGTATCTATCGATCTATCTATATCTATGTATACATATGCATATATGTATTTTAAAGTAAATGTTATCTTCCTTTGTAATATATAAGCTCTGAGGGCAGGGAGTGTGTGTGTGTGTGTGTGTGTGTGTGGTGTGTGTGTGTGTGTGTATTATTATTTGTGTCTAGCACTATCCTTGATGCAGCTAGGTGGCATAGTGGATATAGCATCAGAACCTGGAGTCAGGAAGACCTGAGTTCAAATCCAACCCCAGACACTTACTAGCTGTGCGACCCTACACAAAGTTCTAAAACCTATTTTCCTCAGTTTCCTCATGTGCAAAATGTACTGGAGAAGGAAATAACAAAACACTCCTGTGTTTTTGCCAAGAAACCACCAAATAGAGTCCTGAAGGTTTAGACATGACTGAAAATGACTGAACAAAAACAAACACTATACCTGACCCATAATTACCACTTAGAAAATATTTATTGGTTAATTGATGAGCAAACTAGAGCTCAGAGAGTGTATGAGACTTATTTATGGTCACAGTCTTTAAATTAAAGAGGTATGTAGAACTTGATTCTTATGACATTGAGAACAAAATTATTTTCACTATGCTATGTTGCCTTGAAATTTAGGCTTTGTTCAGGGTGAGGCAAAGAGGCAGGATCAAGAGATATACAGATAAGAGAGGAAAGTAAGGATTGGTATATATGGCAAGTCTGAAGATTCTTTATTCAGTGAAAGTCATTGCTGATATGGGAAATAAATGTTTTTTTGGGCTTGGAACTTTGTGCAAGGAACAAGGATAATTTCCAAAAAAAGCCTTTTTCCTCCTAAGTGAACATGGAGTGACTTTTTATCTTGGGCAGCTCAGGTCTTTCCCATACAACCCCAACCCTGAGTATTGGCTCTTTTAGACTTTATCCAGATTGAACCTTTTAGGTTTTGATCTTCCAGTGAATGAAGCTTGGATCATCCCCTTCCCAGAAGGTCTACCTAATCTACCTTTGATCTTCCTTATTCTGTTTTAAAGAGAAACTTTTAACTGTTTTTTTTTTTCTCTTTGGGAATCTGAAACCTAGGGCTTTTTCACAGCTCCTTAGTTACTTGAAGTTAAAATCTTCTTTCAAATTTTTCACTGTTGCTGGCTCCCATTGCCCTACCAAAAAAAGAAGAAGAAGAAAGAAACTCCTATAATAATAATATCTCACTTCTCTATAGCGTGGTGAAGGCTCACCAAATGTTTTCTTTACAGCAACCCTGTGGAACAAAAAATAACAGAAGTACTCTTTTTACTCCCATTTTATAGATAAGGTAACTGAGGTGCAGAATAATGAAACAATTAAACCCAGGTTTCCTGGCTCTAAATCCACAATTCTTTCCATTTTCACATACTGACTCTATGATTATATTTTGTTAACATCAAGAAAGGCTTTGGGGCTTTGCATCATTTGGGTTTTTTTAATGTTATATTATCATAAGAAGGTACATCTTTTGCTTTCAATAATCAAAACAGGAAGAAGGTAGATTATAGGAATATATTAATACATTTAATTAGGACTTCGGGGAGGCTGCCATTGTCCAGGCAACTGTCATTTTCCCATCTGGAGAAAAACTTTTTCTTTATTTGACAACTCTCTTTCATTACCTCCTTGGCCTTTGAAGGCTAGAGCAAGCATCAAATTTTATTTATGTTGAATTGCTTAAGATTGCCTATTAACTCCCTTAGAGGGTGCCCAGCTCCTTCTAAGCCTGCTCCCTAAAGGAGCTGTATTTTTCTTTATAAGCTCTACAGCAGTGGTGCCAAATTCAATAAAAAGGGGGTCCACTGATCCATATATAAGGATCCCTATAGGCTGCATATTGATGTAGTTTTAAAATGTAATATTTTCTATGATTTATTTCAATTTATTTTATTTTGTTAAGTATTTTCCAATTACATTTTAATCTTTCAGGTGGCACTAGAGAACATGTCATGGGCTGCATATTTGACACCATTGTTCTAGAACATATATTTTAGGTCCCTTTCAATTCTAGCATTAAAAAATAAAGCAGATATTAGAAATGACAAGCAGGATGATTTCAGAAGAAAATGGACTTGCATAATTTGATACAAAGTGAAGTGAGCAGAACTAGGAAAATATTGTACATAATAATAACAACATTGTGTGATGAACAACTATGAATGACTTAGCTATCCTCAGTATTCCAATAATCTAAGAAAATTCTAAAGGACTCATAATGAAAAATTCTATTCACCTCCAGAGAAAGAACTGAATACAGACTAAAGCATACTATTTTTCACTTTCATTCTTTCTTCCTTTCTTTTTTCTTCATTTCCTTCTCATTTTTGAGGGGTTTTGTTGCACAAAATGATTAATATGGAACCATTTTACATGATTGCACATGAAAATATATCAGACTGCTTATTTCAGGGATGGAGGGAGGGGGAAAAGAATGTATAGAATTCAGAAGACAAAAGACACACGTTAAAAAATATTTTATGTGTAATCAGGGAAAGATAAAATATTATTTCAAAATAAAGCAGAAGTGGGGGGGCAGAATTTTTTTTTTCTCGGCAAAAGAAAAGTTAAATTTATTAAAAGTTCACTTGTATTAGATACAAAGTGCTAGGTCATTCTATGGTGCTCTCATAGACATGGAGACAAGATGGGGTCTTATATACAGAAGGTTGTGGGAGGAATCTAGGGGTGATCTAGAGGAGGAGTTTGGGGAGGGTCTTCAGGAGGAGTTAATGAGGTCAATGAGTTATTGAGGGTGGGAAGTTGCTGGAAGCCACCTGGAGACCACAAACAATGGTGGGCTAGGCCAGTTCAAGGGTGGACTGATATTTTCTTGTTTTTTTTTTTTTAAACAAATGCGTTATTAACTTCTGTTTTACATCATTCATTTCCGCCACATTTTGAGTTACAATCATTTGCCCCCCATTATTCCCCTACCCAACCTCCCAGAATAGCAATCCCACAAGATATCACTTCCTCCAATCTGCTCTCTCCCATACCTTCTCCTGTACCCCCTTCGACTTTTCCATTAGAGGAAGGTGAATCTTTGTGTCCCAATGCCTGCACATCTTATCTCCCAATTATAAGCAGAAGAGTATTAATAATAGTATTTATATATATTTGAAACATTTAATGTTAAGACCTCAAATTTCAGATCCATTTCCTTCCTCCCTTGTCACCCATTCCCTCTGGGGAGATAAGTAATTCAGTATATGTTGTACATGTCTAGCTATGCAAAACATTATCATAGTAGATATATTGTACAAGGCTGCTTATAATTCCCTCCCACTCATCCCACCCCCCACCTGGTCCATTCCCTACATGATCCTGTCCCTCTTCTATAGTAGGTACTTCCAACCTCCCCTCCCCCCAAGGATGCCCTCCCATCCATCATCCCTCCTCTCATCCCTCCTCTCATCCCCCTTCCCCCTATTTTGCTGCAGGTTGAGAGATCCCATTAAGTATGTATGTCATTCTCCCCCTGAACCAAATTGAATGAGAATGTGGTTTTGCCTTTTTTGCCTTGCTAATCTCCCCCTCCCTTGCAAACACTTCCCCTTGCTTCTTCTACATGAGATAGTTTACCCTACCCTGTCTCTCCCCATCTCCTCTTGCTGCTTTCCTCTCTCACCTCATAATTTCATCCCTTGAGTATTCTCCCTTCCCAACAAATTCAATCTATGCTCTCTATCCATATATAACTGTAAGCATATACACACACATTCACATATGTATTCATATGACCATACACCCTTCTTCCATTATTTTCATAGTGAGAAAGATATCATCAGTTCCATATATGAATGTAAATAGATCAACTTTGATAAGTTCCTTTTGATTTCTTTTCCCTGATTACCTTCTCAGGCATCTCTTCCTTCTTGTGTCTGGATGTCAAATTTTCTATTCAATTCTGTTTTTTTCCTCAAGAATGCTTGAAAGTCCTCTTCCACTGAATGACCATATTTTCCCCTGAAACAAAATACTCATTTTTGCTGGGTAGGTGACCCTTGGGTTCATTCCCAGTTCTTTTGCACTCTAGAATATCATATCCCATGCCCTTCAATCCCTCAGTGTAGAAGCTGCCATGTCCTGGGCTATTCTGATTGTGTTTCCACAACATTGAAATTGTTCCTTCCTGGCTGCTTGGAGTATTTTCTCCTTGATCTGGGGATTCTGGAACCTGGATATAATATTCCTGGGAGTTTTCTTTTTGATACCTTTTTCAGGAGGTGATCAGTGGATTCTTTCAACCTCTATTTTGCCCTCTGGATCTAAAACATCAAGGCAATTTTCCTTGAGAATTTCTTGAAGGGTGATTTCTAGGTTCTTTCTTTGACCATGGCTTTCAGGTAGTCCAATAATTTTTAAATTGTCTCTCCTGTATCTATTTTCCAGGTCAGTGGTTTTTCCCATGAGATATTTCACATTGTCTTCTACTCTTTCAAGTGTTTGGATCTGCTTAACAGCATCTTGATTTCTCATAAAGTCTTTAGCTTCCATTTGCTCCAGTCTAACTCTGAAGGAATGAATCTCCTCAGTGAACTTTTGAGATTCTTTTTCCATCTGGCAAATTCGACTTTTTAAGGCATTCTTCTCCTCATTGCCCTTTTGGGCCTCCTTTGCCATTTGAGTTAGTCTATTTTTTAAGGTGTTGTTTTCCTCAGTCAGGCTGTTGACCCTCATTTCATACTTTTCCTGCATCCTTCTCATTTCTCTTTCCAATTTTTCCTCCACTTCTCTTATTTGATTTTTAAAGTCCTTCTTAAGGTCCTCTATGGCCTGGAACCCGCTCATGTTTTCCCCTGGGGCTTTTGGAGCAGGACTTCTGACCTCACAGTCCTTTTCCCACTCTATGCCCCCAAAATAGGAGTCTAGGGTTGCATTTTTCTGTTTCCTTTGCCTTGGCATGTTGCCACTTAATTACTTGACTTTTGGGCTTGTTGCCACACTATGGCTTTAAGGCCAGATAGAGGAATTGTCATCCTGAACGTGTCGGGCGCCAACTTCCGTTTCTGGCAAGCTGTAAACCCACCCATGACTTCCACCCTAGATCACAATCCAGATCCAGGGAGGTTAAAGCAAGAGCGATTTCCTCCCAACACTGATCACTGGATCTCCATACAATTCGCAGGCCAGGAGCTGGAGCTGCCTCTGAAAACTACAAAATGGCGTGTCTCTTCAGTGGCTTCTAGCCCCCAGGGGAGGGAGCCAACGCATTCCCCAAATACTGGTCCCAAAGTCCATAGGACACTAACGTCTTACTTTGTCCTAGTCATGTCTATGTTGATAATTCTGGAGTAGCCACAGCTGCTGGTGTTCTGGGGTCTCTCCAGCCAGCTGCTGGCCCTGCTGCCCTGGGGCTAAAACCTCGGCTCACAGGGACCTGGGCTTGGCTTGGCTCGGCTCCCCAAGCTCTGCGTGCGTGCGCTGCCGGGTCCCAAACTGCTGCGCTCGTCCTTCCTGCAGGGCTACTTGGCTGTCCTCAGTGGGAGGTTAGCTTCTCTGTGTTGTCCTTTGGGTGCTCACAGAAATGTATAATATAGGTCCTGATTCGCTCTATGCTCTGACTTTTTTTTTCCTATATTGCTGCTGTTGTTGCTGATGATAGGGCCGCTGTTGCTTATGATGTTGCTGCTATTGCTGTTTTTTCCTTCATAATCAAAAAGGGTCGATGACGTCATGATATTGGGCTCAAGGTACAATGTGGTTGAATGTGGATGATCAGTCCAGTACTAGCATGGAAGGCTCTCCCATAGGTTGGGCACAAATAGTCCATTTTCATTTAAATTGGAGATGTCTCTAAATCTTCATATCTTAAATTTCCTCTGTTCTATTTTGATCTACTTTGCTGGTAAAACACACCTTCTTGGATGGGGACAGGAAATCCTATGGGCATCCTATGATAGCATCTCCAATGTCTCACAATCAATACTTCAGAGAGACCTTAACAATGTCCTTCTTGTATCACTTGTTCCACAATATACCGCTTCTTCTGACCACCATGTGAGTGCTCAATGTGTGCTAGTTCTCCATAATGTATACTTTTGGGTAAATGTATGTCTACCAGCTAAGCATTTGCAATGCTCTGAACAAAAGTGTGAGAGAGATGAGGTATTAGGCTGCCTACCAAACAAGGTGTTGAGTTGACTGCACTGTTGTACACCTGGGAAACCTGGCTAGTCTATCAATGCCATGTCAGAAAATTGTACTGTTTTCATTTCAGTTGTTTTAGGAAGATTCTGAAAATTATCTGGTAAGATAAGGTACCAAACACTGAAGTCCTCTTTCAAACTAATTTGCAAAGCATTCAAACTCTATTCTGAAGGACACAGCTCAGATGGGTTGGCATGTAGTCTAAATGCCAAATGTACTTCTACCTAAAAGACTACTTTTTTTCATATATTGCTAGGTATATGGGGAAGGATCTTGTTTCTAAGTGTTCTGCCTTCATTGAAGGTCTTTAAACAAAGACTAAATGACCATTTGCTTACTGTATTATAGGAAAGATATTGAAAGAAAGGGAAAACGTTTCGGGCATTATTGATCCCAAGACATGATGAACGAGAAGATATTAATAACTACTTGCCGATATGCCTATATGATTTCAATAAATTCCATATTAAATTGAAGCCATCTTCAAAGAAGGCAATAGTAAAGAACAAGCAGACTTCCAAAACCTATATCAACAATGAACCTCATCTTTACCATCTTATAATTAAGAGACAGATACAGAAAAAAAATTTCTTTATGTGTATTTTTCATTGATGGTGAAAAATGTAATTTGATTCAGGACAAAGATAGTGCCTTATAAGCTCTGTTACTGCAAAATATCTCTCATACATACATTGAGATATTTGAAAGATGTTACAACAGAAAAAAAAAACACTCAATAATGCTCTGATAATAAGCAAGACATAAGACGGGGGGATGCATACCCATCAAATACATTTGACATTGTTATAGAAAAGATCTAACTCCGGGTCGATGTTACAGAAGGATTATCTGTGGATGGTGAGGTTCTTCATATGCTCCTATTTGTAAATAACATTGTGCAAATTGCAGCAGATCCCAGGAAAGTCTTTTGGGAAAAAACTGTATAATAATTCAATGGAGTTTGGACTATCCTTCCACAAAGAAAAGAACAAATGGGTGACGAATTTCTATGACCCAGATTTCAACCTTCATTTAGATGGACACCCTGTAAAGATTTTCTAGCTAGTATGTATGTATGGGTTAGACAGTACAAAGGAATAATGAGCTGAGCCAAAATTTGAAAGGAAAAAGGAGAGCAAACTGATTTGCTTTTAGGAAATTGTAAAACAAGTTTACTGATCCCACGATTTCCATAAAAGCAAAAACCAGTCTTTCTAATACAAACATTTTACCTTTATTGCTATGTCAGCAAGATAAGTAATGCCAGTGTAGAGAACTTTGGGGAGAACATGGAGAAATGCTATAAAGAACATGAAGACATGGATGGGTTACAAGCTGAAATAGGGGAGAGAACTGCTGGTGTGAATCAATGAAATCACAGAGTCATTTTCATATTTGAAGGAGAAAATGTAAACTCTTTGAAAAGTCCTATATATGGATTTGAAGACAGGCTTTCTCCCTTCCCTGTGATTATTTACCCTTCCTATTCCTTGTATATCAACTATATCACACATATATGTACATGTATATTATCTTTGACTTAATTCACCTTTGGATATCATTTTACTGGCTTCCCTGTGTTGGTCAAGACAGCTGCTTCTTTAATTTTCTTTTTGAGTCAGCAAGATTCTAGCTCTGTGTAGTGTTTCTGTAGCTCTGCTTCTCCATAATCCATCCTATACTGTCTTCTCCCCAATGAGAGATATGCCCTGAGAGTCATAAATTCACATCTGTTTTCTCCTAATCATAGCTCTTTAAGAGAAAAAATAACTCTGATCACTCTTCCCTCCCAGTTCTCTAATCTGCCCCCTCAAGCATGGAGCTAGGGTCGGTTGCTTATTTTACACACTGTGGTTTTCTAGTTACATGTATTTATTTAACAGCCTTGCAGCTTCAAAGTTATGCTAGGCTCCTGCTTCCCCACCCTACCCCCCCCACAAAAAAAAAAAAGATTTTAAAAATCATATCCAGTAGAACAATAATGTATTTTTCTTTGTTTGGTTTTCTTTCCTTTTTGGAGGGGGGAGGGCAGGGCAATTGGGGTTAAGTGATTTGCCCAAGGTCACATGGTTGATAAGTGTGTCAAGTGTCTGAGGCTGATTTTGAACTCAGATCCTCCTAACTCCAGGTCAGGTGCTCTATTCTCTGTGCCACCTAGCCACCCCCAAAATGTATTTTTCTACTCATCGTTATTCCCTTTTACTTTTTTTATTAATTTGTATTTTTAAATATTCTAATAGTACTATTTCAGTATAATTAGTTTCCTTTATAATCCTATGTGTCTTATTTTTTACATTTAAAACATTCTGAGAAGGGATCTACAGGCTTCACCAGAATGCCATTAAAGAAAAAAGAGGTTAAGAATTTACATAAAACTATAAATAATATAGCGAAGCTAGGTGGTGCAGTGGATAGAATACCAGGATTGGAGTCAGCAAGACTCATATTCCCCAATTCAAATGTGAAATCAGACATTTTCTATCTCTGTGAACATGGGCAAGTCATTTAATCTTGTTTACCTCAGTTTCCTCATCTATAAGATGAATACGAAAAGGCAAAACACTTCTACATCTTTGCCAAGAAACTTCAAATGGGGTCACAAAGAGTCAGAGAAGATTACAAATTATTGAACAACACCATAAATTATATTCAATATAATTTAAAGTTTCAACTACTTAAGGACTGTTGACATTTTACTAGGAATCAATGCCCTAAACTACAGTAGCTTAATGATGAATATTTAGGGGTTGCAGGTCAAGGGTAAGGACTTTGGGGCCTCCTCTAAACTCCAAAATATAAGACCATCCCTGACTCTTTCATGGTCCCATTTTACCCAAGTATAGAATATTATCCTACAAAGTCTACTCTCAATCATGTGTAAAGCCCAAATTACATCCCTACTATGTTTCTAAAAGTCACCAGATCATGCTGTATTGTGACATGATTCAGAAGTCCATGTTAGAGCCCAAAGAAAAGGGCCCAAGAGAGTCTTTCCTGATGAGGTTCTGGCTGTTTGTTACCATGCTAGAACTTCCTGGGTATATAGTATGGTACTTCTTATCATGTATGTGTTATCTTCCTATGGAGAAAAAGAATACCAAGGGAAGTATATACTCTATTTGTAAGCCATCAAATCATAGTATGAATATAATCAATAAACATCTTATTACTGGATAAAAATAGTCAATATCAACAATCATGTCACTAAATTCAATCTCTGATTAGGCACCGTATAAGGATCCTGCTTCAGGCAAAAAAATATTTGCCCTTGCAATGTCTTCATTACTGCAAAATAACTAACCAATTCATTAATATATACTTATTAACACAAACCCTTCCCAATTTATCTTTCACATGCAGGGTACTTTTTTCTATTTAATTAAGCACACCAACTAAGGCTTTTCAACTTTGACTCATAAATTTAAGCAAAGCTACTTAGAAAAACATTAATATACATTCCTTGATATTATATCTATTCCAAACTTCCTCTTTTCTCAATAATAACATGATTCTAGTCTTAACTCCAATTGTACTGTACTTTCCAGCTCGTTCTCATCTTCCCATCGCATTCATTTATACCCAACCTTAATTTCTTTTGGACTTTCTCGTTTCTGTACTATCCCAGATGTATACCTAAGTCTTTCTCCCTCTGATTAAACTTTTGACCTATCACAAGACACTGGTTCAGTCATGATGTATTAGCAAAACATGGGATCAGGGTGGACCTTTACAGGTTTTTATTAACTGATCCATCTGTTAACTTATAAGGTCAGGAGGGCAAAGAGATTTACTTTCTTCATGTACTAGTGCAGTAACACCCAGGGCTAACTTCCAAATTAAAAGTATATCCAGAGGTGTGCTGGTAAATATTTGACTATCAAAAAATAAAATAAATTCATGGCATATTTTAAATTTAATTTTCATTATGAACATTTTCTTAAGTCTAGAGAATCAAGAAAATATTAGATCAAGCCCTAACTTTTAGTGTTTGCTGATTTTTGAAGTGTAAATGCTTGCAAAAAAAATCAGTTCTTGGGAGCTGGTTTGAACTGACTCCAACATACCCCTGTATCTCTCTGCATTTATTCTTCTTGCCACAAGAAAGTATCATGTTTCACCAGAGTAGTTGCCCTGTTCTCTGTTATGGAAAAATTGTTGTTGTTGTTGTTTTAATTTTCTAGAACACACTTTGCTGGTTATTTTCTAGGTTAGAAACCAATTGCAGTATATTTAAAAATTAGTAGAGGTGAATATCTCTTTCCTGGTAAATTAAATTGCATCTCAGTAGCCTGTAAAATATCATGATTCCCTTTTTCCTTCTCTAATGCTTTCTCTCTCTCTCTCTCTCTCTCTCTCTCTCTCTCTCTCTCTCTCTCTCTATGTAATTGGAGTAATATTCTAATCTAAATTTTAAGTAAAAGATATTATAGAAGTCAGTTCATGTAATTCTGAATACTTGGCAATTAATTTAAATGCTTTTAAGCAGAATTAATTCAACTAATTGTTGTGAATTTTAACCACTTTGTTTCTGAATACTTTAATTTGTTCCCTGAGGACTTAAAACTTTTCGTCTATTAAAAACGATATTTTTCATTACCCTCTAGATAATCAAGGGACTATTACAGAAAAGAAGTCATCATCATAAATACTTTGTTAATGTAGAAATTGATTTTTTTTCCTTTTAGAAATATATTCTCCATTTTAATTGAAAAACTAAGGTCCACAGTAGCTACACAATATGATCTATGTGTTTCTGGATGGATTCAGAACATTATGGTTGACATAGAACTACACGTTTTGTTTTGTTTGGACTGGACTTTGGGGAAATGAGGGCAGTGACCTAAAGTGAGATCACTTGCCCCTCACTTAACTAAACTGTTACATTATTGGACCATATATAAATAGGGTGCCATCCTGCCATAATCAGATGTTCTGGTGAGGCACAGCCAGTGAATTATAATTATATTTTCAGATAACTAATGTTATAACAAAAAAGGCAGCATACAATTACTCTAAAATTTAACTCAACAAATGTTAAATAAAGACAAAAGTAAAATATTTCCTGTCCTCAAGAAACTTATATTCTACTGGACATTTTTTGGGTATATCACCTCACACCCAGCATGGACTATTAGTAGAGATTCTGGCTCTAGAAAACAACATGCTATCTTTAATAAAAATTCTACAATTTCCTGGAATGCTTGATAATTTCCAAACTTTCTTGATTATATTTAGTAGTCAATTCTTATTTAAATATGCAAGGTACAATTTCCAACTATAATTTCATCTTCTACAGGAAACTGTAGAACTGCCTAAGTCCCTCTTTTTTCTAGTTCCTTCCCTTTATTAATTATTCCTCTCTCATCCTGTATATAGATTTCGTTGCATGCTGTCTTCCCAGCTAGATTGTAAGTAAGCTCCCAAAGGGCAGGGGCTGTTTATTGTCTCTTTTTGTGACTCTAGAACTTAGCACAAGAAAATGTATTCTCCTCCCTTCTTTACAAGGGAGGGGAGCTATGAATGTGAATGTGAATTGCAGATGAATGCAATAGTTAGTTTTGCTTAACTTTTTTTCCTCTCTTTTTTTTTTAATTAATTTATTAGTTTAGTTTCAGTTAACAAGATTCAATTCCATAGTTCCTTGATTTTCAAATTTCCTTTACTTCCCTCCCCCCTCCCCTCATGACGTCATATAGTACAGTATAGGGTCTGCAAATGCATTCATATTAAACATTATTCCAATTACAAAGGCATATTGTACTAGGTGGGATGAAAGATGGTAAGGAAGAAGTAAAACCAAACAATGAGAAGAACAAGATCATTTAGTTTGCTTCCATCAGGATTCAGGCTCAGTTCTTTCTAGTTATATCTCTGGATGGCGCATTTCTCACTTTCTTGAGTCATTCGGGATTAACTTATATCACTGCATTGCTGAAAAGAGTCCAGTCTGTCATAGTTGGTCGTCACAGATATGGTATGTCTGTGATTGTATACAAATTTCTTCTGATTCTACTCTTCTCGCTCAGCATCAGTTTGTATAAGTCTCTCCAGGTAATTATGAAATCTGTCACCTCCTCGTTTCTTATAGCACAATAAAATTCCATTACATTCATATACCACAACTTGTTTAGCCATTCCCCAATTGATGGGCACCCCTTTAGTTTCCAATTCTTTGCAACCACAAAAAGGGCTGCTAAAAATATTTTTGTACATATGGTTCTTCCTCCCACTACTATGATCTCTTTGGGATATAACCCTAGGAGTGGTATGGCTGGGTCAAAGGGTATGAAATTATTTATAATCCTTTGGGCATAATTCCAGATTGCTCTCCAGAATGGTTGGATAAGTTCACAACTCCACCAGCAATGTATTAGCGTTCCAATTTGCCCACATCCTCTCCAGCATTTGTCACTTTCTTGTTTTGTTTTCCTCTCTTTTTTGTCATAAACGATGATTTTCTTATATGGGGATATATTATATATTGTGAAAAATAAATGTCAATAACAAGAGAGAGCAATAATTCTTAAAGTTACCAGTGGTGGTAGAAAGCAGGAAAAGAACTAGAATAGAAAGAAGTTTGGTTTCTCTGAAAATTATATATGAAAACAAGTTGTAATGGAAAAGGCTGGAAATGAGGGTTGGAGATAGCTGATACAGAAACAATAATATAATCAGAAATTTACATTTTATTTAATAAGCACTGAAAAGTCAAGGAAAGCTGTTGCGTTGGAGAAGTAATGTCATACTTATTTGTGTAGGAAAATAATATCAGGCAATGCTTGTGAAGACTGTATTGATCAGGCTTAGGACCCAGTTTTCCTGATTTCTAAGCTCAGTCCCCTTCTAAGTTCATTCACCTTCACATTCCAGAGATGCATACGTTGATAATGAGGTTGATGCACACTTTGCCAGAGCTAGCTCAGTGTTCAGGAGGCTCCAAAGAAAAGTGTGGTAGAGAACAGTAGACTGATTACCAAACTGAAGATTCATAGAGCCATTGTCCTGACCTCATTGTTGAACGACTCTGAAATCTGAACAGTATACCTGCGCCATGCCAGGAAACCGAATTGCTTCCATCTGAATTGTCTTAGGAAGATTCTGACAATCATCTGGCAAGACAAGGTACCAGACACTGAGGTCATTTCTTGAACTAAACTGCCAAGCATTTAAATGACTGCAGAGAGTGCAACTCTGATGGGCTGGCCACTGTGTTTGAATGCCAAACATATGCTTGCCAAAAATACTATTTTATGGAGAACTCACACAGGGCAAGTGCTCATGTGTTCAGAAAAAGTGATACAAGGACATTCTCACGGTCTCTCTTAAGGACTTTGCAATTGATTGTGACATGGAAGACACTGGTAGAGGGACTCCCCAACATAGCCTTAATCAGATAATGTGGTGTATTCTATGAGCAAAGCAGAATTGAATTAGCTCAAAAGATATGTGAGATGTGCACATTTAGAAAATTCACTCCATATGTTCACATGGACTATTTGTGTCCAACCTGTGGTAGAGCACTCCTAGCTCATCTTGGTCTGATCAGCCACAGTTGGACACACTATAATTCTAACTTGATTCTAACATAGTAATGTCATTTTGGTTCTCTTTAAGAACAAAGAAAGCACCCAACCACTATACCATATAATGCAAGTTGTAGTGAAAACATTTTTGTTTTTTCTCAACTCCCATCTTGCTCCCCAATACCAAATAGGAAATTTTCCATGCTGAATATGTGTAAACCTTATATTAAAATATATAAGGTAAAACAGGGGACAAGAAAGCACATTAAAATTAAACCATAATCATATTACTTTTCCTCTAGTCTAGTGTAACAATAGAATGCTAAAAAACAAAATTGCAGGACACAAACCTTAGGTGTCAACTTGTCACTATGTTACATTTCAAGTAGTTATTAAAATCATTATTCTATCAACTTGTGAAGTTTAGATACACCAAATATAGCAACCTGGTTTAATTGCTTATTGCTTTACAGTGAGTGAAAGAGAAAGAAGGGGAGAAAGGATTATATGAAACTGCATGTTAGCAAGACACACTGAAAGACCTTTTTCCCATCAAAAGACAATTAAAAATAATTCTCAGCGTGACTATAGAATAAATTAAGACATATTTGTTCAACTTAGACTTGTCTGAAGAATAAGGAAAATACAATGCCTGTCTATATAACTTTTAAAAATAAAGATTATTAGACAAGGCCATATTAAAAAGTACAATTGACATAACATTGGAGTTTTTGTATGAATAGTTTTATTCTTGGCAATTAAATAGAATGTCTCATTGAATATTTGGATTATCATTATTAAGGTTGAAATACAGTATTTGAGGGGGTGGCTAGATGGCACAGTGAGTAGAGCACTGGCCCTGGAGTCAGGAGGACCTGTGTTCAAATCCAGCCTCAGACACTTAACATAACAAAACTAGCCATGTGACCTTGGGCAAGTCACTTAACCCCAGTTGCCCTACCTTCACCCCTCCAAAAAGCAAAAAAACAAACAAAACAAAACAAAAAAAACAATATTTGTATTTAACTTACAAATAATGAGCAAGATAGTCAAGGGAACGCCCTTTTAAAATTCCTGTTTCCCAGTCAAATATTGGCACTTACAGATTTGTCCAAAGAGCAATGTGTTTTAATGAATAAAGAAAAGAGAATATGCTGAATCCAATGTTTATATTTATATTTAGAATAATATGGGCATAAAATTGAGTATCTTGATTTCTGAAATATGTTTATTTTTCTATTTTTATTTATTGATAACTGCATTTAGTTATTGTAAAATATAATTCATCAAGTAAACAAATATTTACTAAGTGTATACTATGTGTATACACTGTGCTAAGAACTTGGAATACTAAGAAAGTAAACAAAAAAATTTGACTTGCTTTTTTTTTTTTTTTTTAAAGCAATTGGGGTTAAGTATTTGTGTGTGGGTGCTTATTTTCTGAGGCCGGATCTGATCTCGGGTCATCCCAACTCCGAGGCCAGTGCTCTTACTGTGCTACCTAGCCACCCCAAAATGAAGGTTAGATCTTTTTTTTTTTTTTTTGAGGGCAATTGTAGTTAAGTAACTTGCCCAAGGTCACAAGGCTAGGTTTTTGTTTGTGTGTTAAATGTCTGAGACTAAATCCGAACTCAGGTCCTTCTAACTCCAGGGTGAGCACTCTACTCACTGCACCACCTAGCCACCCCAGCTTGCTTTCTAAAAGCACATAGTCTAATGAAGGAAAACATACAGATATCCAGATTCCAGAAAACTTCCCTTACAGTAATTTTGTGCATCTGTTGGTTGAATGATACCATAATTTGAAAATATCTATAATGTCCTTCAATTCTTTTCAGTAATACAAATATTTTAATCTTATAAACCTGAAATAAACATAATTAAATTCTCCTTTCATTAAAGATAGGAAAGTTTAATTATACCTTTATGGCTGAACTGGGTTTATATTCTCTGTAATTTTTTTTTTATTTGTAAGGAAGTTGGATTTATATACTGTTCCATATCTTTAGCAGAACTGTCCTTAAATCATTAAAATTTGAAGACCTAAATTATCTTACAACTAGATTCTAGACACATAGAAAAGTAAAACATACCTTAGAATACAAAAATCAAGTAACTCATGAGATAGTGCAATGTACCACTTAAAATTAATTTACATATTTATAATTTTGAATATTTTGTTAATGCATAGCAGGTATATGTACATATATTGATCAGAATGTGAATAACAGGGCAGCAATTGTGAACTCTGCATGAAAGAAATCTAAGAAGTTCTCATTACAACTTGCATTTTTGTGAAGCCCATATTTTTTAGTTCTTAATGGTAGGCAATATCAGAAATTTATCTTCTACTGAAAATTTGCTATGGTCTCCCAGAGTCTGATTTTCTAGGTTGTTAAACACAATTGCCTTAACAATTGCCTTGTTGTTGTTGTTGTTTTTTTTTTGTTTTTTTTTATGATCATAGAGGCAATCTCCAGGTAGTAAGATCACTAAACTAAGTTGGATTTGTAGATCAAAATCATGGAATCAAATAAGACATCTATGAATAAAAGGTCTGCAGACAACTTTCTGGGGGAAATCATATTAAGGAAAGGATTTGATAGGGGTGAGAGAGAATATCAAATGAGCAATAACAGATTGTAAAAGAGACAAGACAGAACCATGTTTGATTGCATACAAACATTTTAAATAATCTTTCTACACAGACAAATAAAATCAAAATCCTTCACTACTTTTCTGGCATAAATCATATCACACTCTAGATAAATTACTATATAGCTCTAGCAGGTGATATGCAAAAATGAAATAAAATGGGAATGGGAAAATAAGACTGAAGTAGTAAAACATTTTTCAAAATAGTAAGTGGACATATCATGGGTCAAAATGAGATGAGTAATTATGTAGACTGGACAAGAAATCTCGATAACCTAATATACTAACAACAAAATAGATACCATTTATGCATCAAAAGCTTGGTGGTATGGTGGATAGAACACTGGGAAAGGAATCAGGAAGACTGAGTTCAAATCTGCCTCATATATAAGTTTCTTAATTTCTATTTGCCTCAGTCTCTTCATCTTTAAAAAGAGAATAATAATAACACATGCCTCCTAGGATTACTGTGAGGATCAAATAAGATAATAATTGTAAAGTGCTTAGCACAGTACCTGGCAGATAGTAGGTGGTATATTAATGTTAGCTGTTATTTTTATTATTATTATTAGTAGTAGTAGTAGTAGTAGTAGTATTGCTATTCATACACAAATGTATAAATTTATCATTTATATCATACATGTATATATGTGTGTTTACATACATAACACATAGATTGCTTGCATATATAATATATATTACACATATGATTTTGGTGAACATATATATATTCATACATATATTGTATTTGAAAAATATACATTGATACAATGAATATGTGATTTTAAGAATGTGGGTATTTCTTGTATCAGAACAGATCAAATCTAAACTATGACTTTTCTTTCTGCTCAATTTTTTCCCATGTTCTACCATTGATCCTCTACAAAATGTTCATGCTAGAGATCTGTTATGTCTTCCTATTCAGTCATCTTTGGCAATAAGACAGTTAACAACTTTCATCAAGTTGTCTTCTAGCTCTTTGTAATGAAGCTAGGAGAGCAGAAAAATGTGAGCCATTCCTAACATGGCTTAAACCAGGAGAGTGATTTTTTGAAAGACTGGTAGCCAGTGTATAACATGAGGAAATGGCTTTCTATTTGCTAGTAGAGCAACATCCCCTTAAGTTGAAACTATGTTTCCCCCAACAAGTCACATGAATTGAATTAAAGAGATGTTTTGTTTTTATTAGGAGGTAAGAGTTCCCAATGATTCAAAACTTGATTCTATCATGGGAAATTGAGATGATTTTCCTATTTGGTGGAGAATGGAAGTTAAAAATATTACCTTACCCTGGGAGGGGGATCTCAGACACAAGCTTGCATTCTAGAAAGACTATGGAACATATGACCTAATTTAGACAGAAGTATTAGGTGGAATTTCAAGACATTTCTTCTTAAGTCTTCTAAGTTCTTTATTTTGATGTCCCTTATGTCTTCCTTCCCCCTCTCTTTTTCACCTGATTGAGGAGAACATTCTGCTTTCTTATCTTACCCCTTTACTCTATCTTGATAGCAGGAGAACAGAAACTAACTAATTCTCATTCTCTCTCTCTCTCTCTCTCTCTCTCTCTCTCTCTCTCTCTCTCTCTCTCTCTCTCTCTCTCTCTCTTGCTCTTACTCTCCTCTCTTTCCCTATAATGCTTCGCTTTCCTTTCAGTTAAGCAAGACAGCAGAGGGTTAGTTCTATTCTGATTTTTTCTTTATTCATAAAGTATTCCTCCTCAGCTTTTCAACTCTTTCATAGGTGAACCTGGCATTAGAATAAATATTAATTTGCAATCCACTGACTTTTATTGTTCTGAAAGTGGGAAGTGATAGTAGAAGATGTGGATATAAAGATCATAGAAAAATTTTCTTCTTCCAATAGTAGTTTCTGTAATTCTTTTATTCTATTTTTAGATATCATTATAGTAATTTATCTGTCCTAATATCTTTCAAAGCACTTGGAACATTATAGGTGCTGTATAAATGTTTATTCCTTTCCCTTCCTTTTTCCCCATCTTTCCTCTTTCCTCATCTATATGATCAATACACATGCTTTTCTGATAAAATATATTCTCAGTTATATCCCTTATGCCGTCTCTTTCATGTAAGTCGAGACTGGAAATATATCTCAATGTCATTTCACCCATTGGGTGACCTTCAACTTTCTTTTTCTTGCCTTTTAAAAAAATTAATGATTCAAAAAGTATTTATTAAGTACTTACACTATGCTAGGCACTGTGCCAAGTCCCAGGGACAAAAAAAAGCAAACAAAGTATTTTGGTTGGCATTTTAGTGTATGTGAGGGGAAGAGACATAAATAATAAGTTACATACAAGAGAGGATGGAAAGTAATTTGAAAGGAGACGTAAATAAGTCTGGGAGGTACTGGTAACAGCCTCCCACAAAATGTAGGATGTTGGATGAGTCTTGAAAGAAGCCAGGACACCTAAAAGTCAGAAATAAATGAATAGAGTAATCCAAGTATGAGAAATTGCAATTGCAGTATAATGTTTCATCTACAGCAAGTGCACCAGAGTAGGGGTAGAAAGTAGAGTAGGTCCCACACAACATATAGCCCCTGGGCTGCTTGTGGCCTGCCAGCTGTGTGTTGGGCAAGCCTGCAGTAGAATATGGAAGTCAAGTTATGAAGAACTCTAATTGCCAAAAAAGGAGTTTATATTTAGTCTTGAAAATAACAGGGAGTCGGGGAGTCTAGGTGGCACAATGAGTAAAATTGCCGGCCCCGGAGTTGTGATGACCCAGGCTTGGTTTCAGCCTCGGTACTTAGCAACCACACATAAATAACTAGCCCCTTGTAATCTTAAGCAAGTTACTTAACCACAATTGCTTAAAAAAAAAAGAAAAAAAGAAAATAATAGGGAGTCTCTGGAGGTCACTGAGCTGGAGGCTGAAATAGTCACTCCTGCATGTTAGGAGTATCACCTTTGCAGTTAAGGAGAAGATAGGTTAGAGCAAGAGAGAGAGGATGTGATTTCATTGTCTTATAAAGAGGGCATGATGGTTTAACTAGGGTATTGTTTATGTGAATAGTAAGAAGTGGTCATATGAGAGAGATGTTACTAAGGTAGAAATGACAGGATTCAGCAGTAGTTTGCATATGCAGAGAGAAGGAGAGCAAAAAATCAAAGATAATGACAAAGTTGCAAGCCTAGGCAACAAGGAATATAGTCATATTCTGAACAGGAATTGTGTTTGTCCTTCATTTTCTAAGAGGACCATAGCATCAGGGAAATGATGACATTACTTTCAGTTGACTTTGAGGGAGGGAGGGCTATGCAAGGCCATCAGCTTCACTTTCTCCTCCACAGTCATCTGGATTCAGTGATCAGATATTCATCAAAATAACTGAACATGGCCCAGGATACAATGGGTGACCTTGGCCCTTTTAGGCTAAGGCCTTTTCAAGTACTCACTTAGAGTGAGGGTTGCTGTTCCCCTCCCAGCTTGATTATTCACTGAATGGGTGTTACCTCACTCTAAGTGAGGCCCTAAAAGAGCCTGAACAGGAATAGGGATGTTCAGAAGGAGGGAAAGATTTTGGGGTTTTTTTGGTTTGGTTGTTTGTTAGAGGGAAAGTATTAAGGGGGGAAATGACCTCTGTTTTAGATGTGTTAAGTCTGAGATGTATACAGGACATCCAGCTCAAAATACCCAAGTGGTAGTTAAAATATGACTTTAGCTCACACTAGGCAAGATATGTTCCTCTGGGAATCATATGTATAGAGATGATAATTGAACCCATAGGAGATGATGAAATCACAAATAGCATAGAGACAGCATAAAGAAGACTCAAGGTAGAGCCTTGGGGGAATGCTAAAGAGTAGTGGGTATGATATGAATAATGAATGAGCAAAGGATGCTAGGAAGAAGTAGTTAGCAAGATGGGAGAAAAGATAAAGAACATTGTCACAAAGAACTAAGAGAGGAGAGAATACTCAGGAACAAAGGTGATCTATGTAATTCAAATGCTTTGAAGTGATCAAGAAGGATTAAGATTGTTTCAATTAGATTAGGTGATTAACTGATCATTAGTAATTTTGAAAAGAGCCACACAGTTGAATGATAGGGTTTGAAAAAAAGTTGGGGAGGGTTTAGAAAAGAGTGAAGTGAGATAAAGTGGAAGCAGAGAAGGTAGACAACTTCATCAAGGAGTTTAACTATGGAGAGGAAATAGATTAGATGTAAACGGACTATGATGACAAGAACAAGGGAAAGCTTTTTTTTTTTTTTTTTTTTTTTTAAAGCAATTGGGGTTAACTTGCTCAAGGTTACATGGCTAGTCATTACTTATGCGTGGGTGCTCATTTTCTGAGGCCGGATCTGATCTCAGGTCATCCCAACTCTGAGGCCTGCGCTCTTACTCACTGTGCCACCTAGACGCCCCTTTAGGGCAATTGGGGTTAAGTTACAGGTTACAGGTTACAGGGCTAGGTTTTTGTTTGTGTGGATTAAGTGTCGGCCGGCTCCGAACTCAGGTCCTTCTGATTCCAGGGCCGATGCTCTATTCACTGCGCCACCTAGCCGCCCCAAGGGAAAACTTTTAAAGGATAGGGGAGACATGATTTTTTTTATATATAGCCTTAAAGAAGTCAATAGGTAAAGAGGAATTGAATACAATTCTTCACATATGATATTGTTCTGATATTCTCAAATATACAGCATTTCTATGGCAATATTTACTTTTTTAAAACGTGTGTTTGTGTGTGTGTGTGTGTATGTGTGTGTGTGTGTGTGTGTGTATTTGTGTGTGAATAACTATAGGTGGATGAATATGTAAGGATGTGCCAAGGAGCACATTGGAAAATGTTTAGGGACACAGCTTGGTATAGAGGAATGAATACTAGACTTAGAGTCAGGATGACCTATGTGCAAGACACATATAAGGTGTATAAGTGGACGGGTAACTTATCACTTCTCAGCCCCAACATCCTCAAGGGTCTAAAGGTTTGTTTTAGTTCTAAATAGATGGTAATATGATCCTGCCCCTGTTGTTCTAAACATTGTGTATTTCCCCTAAATATAATCCATCCTGTTCTTTCTTTCATTTTTAATTATGCACCCAATTCATTTTCTGGTGAGAGCACTCATGTCAGATATGTATATGATTTACCATCTCAATGGGTTGGCTTTAAAAAACCATATCATAGTCTAGACAATAGGCATTTGTCAACAATTTAATCATATGTGAACCATAAGTGTGATTTATTTTGAAACATCATGTATCTCATTGAGGAAACCTTATGATATTCTAAATATGTTAAAACACAAGAACATTCACAAATGGGTAAATCTGTATCATATTTATGAATTTAAATTATATAAAAATTTAAAGAATTTATAAATTCCTTCATACATTTACATTTACATTACATGAGGGATGGGAAAGACATCCTTCATGACAGTGTGAACACCTTCAGAATGTATTTATCTCTTTGGCAATGTTTTGACTTCTTTCCATCAGTTAAACTTTTGAAGAAAGTGATGGTCATTAATGTCAAAATCTCCACCTTTTAAAATTTCATTCTTTTTTGATATTTATGGATTTATTGAATAGTTTTCAGTGAAATGTGACAATTAATACATAAATACTGCACAATATATAATGAATAAAGATGCAACATGAATTTTAATTATTAAGGGAATCTATGAGCTTATAAATGAGTGCTCTCTCCAGTGATATCACACTATGCACTCTCAACATGTCCATAGCCTCTGACAAATCCTCCCTAAGTGTTCTGCCCAACATATTGTGGCCTTTAGTTTTAGTTTTTTGAGGATTGTGAGGATTCCAAAAGAATTAAAGATTATTAATCCATTTTACCTCTCTCTTGTCTAATTATTCTTTTTCAGTTACTAGTCTCTGGAGCCAACCTCTGTGCCACTTCTTTTACATTTTTTTGGTAATGAGTTTCAACCAACATCTAGCATTCATTTTTCCATTGCTCTTTAGGTGACCTTCATTTTTAAATCATTGGACATTGTAATAATATCATGACAAATCCATACAGTCTTATTGTGAAAATATTGCTAAAAAGATCAGCCTTTGGTCAAAGAAGTAGTGGATCAATACAAGCAATGAACAATTTCCAAGGTCAATCTAACCTGCCTTCCTGTTCCTGTATTGTTCTGTCCTGACATCAATATTTATACACAATACATGTCCAAGAATATGTACAAATAGGCCGACTCCATTGGGTGTCTAATTATATGCAGTGATTTGGATATGCATTTTTCATAGACTTAAAAAATAACTAGGCTAAATTTTATTTAGTGATTATGAATCTCATAATCACTCTGCAGTTTTCTGACTATTTATAAAATCACCACAATTTCCTCTCTAAACAGAAGTATGGCAGGAATTTATCATTTATAAGAAATCCTTCCTTGATTCAGATTCTGTGCTAGACACCCACAATAGCAGTGAATAGGTTATCTCTATTGTGACTTCTTTAAGGAATTTAAAATATTTTGACATATAAATACAGTAGGAAGTATGATCATTTTTTTTTTTTGTTTAGCAGGCCTCAGTGTCAGAAAGACTGAAATTCAATCATACCTCTGATAGATACTGGCTTCTCACTGCACCTAGACTGCTTGTGGAGATCATAAATTACAGAAAAGTTGCAAATCTGCATTGGTATAGAAACTTCATTACCAATAGAAAATCCCTACATTTATGAAATCCCAGTTCTAAAAAGAAAATAAAAAGGAGACACTATTTTGAGAAGAGGGAAATGTTTAAAAATTCATTTTTGTTCAAGAAATCAAATACTTTTAAGGTCCACAAACAAAACAAATGGCATGTTGCATTCTTTCCACTTTTCAGTCAGTTATTTGATTATAGAAAGGTGTTATGTGACAGAGTATAGTCTGTATTTTGTAAAAGCATATCCATACTTTTCTTATACTCTTACCAAAGATACCATTGACATTTTGGTAGGTTATTCTCATGAAAAAAAAATTGTAAAGATGTGGCAATAGGCATATGTGCTGTAGTTTATCGTTTCTATGCCACCTTTTTGGGGGATGATGAGTCCAAATTATTTTCCTTTCTTTTAGCCAACTTCAGAATACATATTATATTTCATATACTAAATATTTTCTCACCAATTTGGATGTTCCCTTTAGTAATGTGCACAGATTGCAAAACAGCTGTGCATTTCTATCCTGTATAGCATTTATTCAAGTCCTCCCATAAATTTCCTACAGGGAATCCATCCAATGGATTGGTAGCCTTCTTTATTTCTAATGACACTGTGAAGATGCCAGTGTAATGTTTGAGATATCCCCTTGGCATCTCTGACTCTTTGCCACAAGTTCAGCCTATTTTATTTTCTGATTATATATTTCCCTAGTAACATTTACTCCAATTGTTTGTTTGTTTTTTTTAACTCATATACATGGCAATACATTCATACCCATCAATCACATTTCTGATGCTCTCTGTTTGTATTCTTATTTTGAATTCTTTGGAGGTTATTGTGTTCTATGAAGCATAGACCTACAACAACTTTGTTCCTGGACAATGACTGGTGTTATTAAAATAGCTCTGTCAATTTCTGAAGGCAATCCATTCTGCATTTATTTTATAGAGTAGCCTTATTTAATGGTAGTCATATCATAACCTTCAGATGTTGGATACTGAGGCAAAACTGAAATTTTAGTCTTGCCAAAGGTGTTTGACATTATCATTCACTGTATCCAGTCTAGAGTTATAGCAGCAAGAACCCCAACATCCCCAGGGTGGCTGCCAACACAGTTTCTTAGATCTGCTCTTCTAAAGGAAAGCAACTCAAAATGGGTTAACAAGATTACTTTAGTCAAACATATATATCACTTACCTAGTTGTGGGGGAAAAGATCAGCACCCCACACTTCAAAGTATATAGACAGAACTTACAAGACAGAGAAACAAACAGATAAAGGAGACAGGCTTCCAAACTGTCCAACCATTACATCAATACCAAATCACAGTTACCAGAGAGGGAAGCATTAACATCTGGGTTTTCAAAGCTGGGCGGGGGGGGGCTCTCAATGGCTGGTCAAATAACACAACACTTCTCAAAGTGAGCCCCAAAGCAAAGCCTCACATCAGGGATGATATAGTCTTCTCCTGGCTCAGAGAATGTAATCACCCTCTTGACCCACTGCCAATCACACTGCCTGAAAACCAAGCCTCCAACCACAGGTTCCATGTGACCACATCTAGCCTATTAGGGGGCAGAGTATATTTTCAAATTAAGAAAGGTTCTCAGAGTCTCTTAAGCCTATCAAAGGGCCTAGGGGTAGGAAAGATCATTAAATTTGCATTTCCATTACAAGAGTCCAAGCTGAATATGAACATCACCTATAGATAATGATGTCCTCAAGCTGAATCCATTTTTGGATTGCATGTTGTTTGCATCTAGCCCTGAAATAGTACAGAACTTTCTTCTTACTCTTCATATTCTTTATTTTCATTTATATAGAAAAAAAATTTTATTTATTTTCTTTTAATTATTCAATACTATTCATCTACTAGTTATTGAGAAGCCCATATTCTGTATCATCTATACACTATTCTAGAATATTAAATCCACTTTTCTAGAATATTAAAAACATAAAAAATTATGATGAGGAATTATAGATATTTTTCATATCATATCACATTTGGGGGGATTTGTCCCCTTACTTTGGGATAGCTTTGTGTGTTAAGAAAACTGAACTTAGATTTAGGAGCAACATAATTTTAAACCGTGTTTCAGAAATGAACTATTTGAATTACCATGAACCAAGTCACATTACCTCTCTGAGTTTTAGTCTTCTTCAGTGTAAAATGAGGATAACATATTCATGATATTTATTTTCCATTTTCCTGTGAGAATCCAAGAGGTAATTCATACAAAACCCTTTACATCCATTATAGAAGTAGGTAGAAATTTGCTATTACTGTTCTAGATGAATATTCATCATTATTTTTCCCACTACAATGTCAGTTATGTTAGTGTACCTACAAAACTGATGTCCTAGCACACAGTGTAATACTTTGTGAGTTTGCAACTGAACAAGAAATGTATTTGATCTAAAAGACCTTATAGAGATAGTGTCACATTTAAAGAAAACTTTCATTTACTAATAAAAGATAATACTATTGCCTATTCAGTCTGAATAGGAGGTGAAATTTGATAATCTTCTGCCCTCATCAGACTATATCTGGCATACTGGATTCAATTTTTCAGCAGCGAAATTTAGGAAGCATGTTGAAAAATTGGAGCAAATCTACAGATGGCATTCTTAACCTAGGAACCATAAACTATATGTAGAATTCAAGTGATTTGTAAACTTGGATCAAAAAAAAACTTTTTTCAGACTAACCTCTGATTTCCTTTGTAACCCTATTTAAAGAGAGAGAGAGAGGTTCAAAACTTGTAATGCAGAAGGCAGGCAGAGTAGGAATGAAGCATTACATGAAGATTGGTTGAAAGAATCGGGGATGTTTAGTGTGTAAAAGAAACAGTTTTGGACATGGAGAGCTCTTAAATATTTGAAAGCCTGTCATGTGGAAGGATTGCATCTCTTCTATTTGATCCTAGAACTGAAAAGCAGAACAAAGGGAAATGGGTATAATTTGGAACTAAATAAATTTGTTTGGTTTAAGGACAACATATTCTATTGAGTAGAGTTATCAAAATGTGAAATGAAATGCCTTGATAAGCAGTAACTCAATGATTCAGTTGAGGTTTTTAAACAGTCTAATGATTACTGAGCAGTTATGTAAAGGGTATCGATTTAAATGTCCAAGTTGGACTAGAGGGCCTCTGAGATACCTTCAATTTTGATAGTAACCGTCATGGCTAAGATAGTAGAGCAAATTCAGGGACTTGCCTGAACTATCCCAAATTCCCCTCCAAGTATCTGTAATGTAATGCATCAAGACAATTTCTGGAGTGGCAGAAACAATAAAATTTTGGGGTGAAAAATTTTTAACCAAAGACAACTTATAATGTTAGCCTGAAAGGTATGTCTCATTGTGGTGAAAATATAGTACAATGTAGTGTAGGTAGCAGACCTTGGGGGGGTGTCCATCATTCCACTTTCATCCCACAGATGATAGGAGATGATAGGAGAATATAGAAAAGTTACAAATCTACATCAGTAGGGGGACTTTCTTTGCCCATAGTAAATTCCCTACATTTATGAAATCCAAGTTCTAAAAACAAGGTGCAGGACACTGTTGCATTGCCTATACACTGTTCTAGTTCAGTCTGGAGGTGAGAAAGAGTCCTAGCTCACTAGCACTTTCAGTTAAATAAAATATAAATAAACATGTATAAAATATCACCTTAAAAACATAATTGGGGGGTGGCCAGGTGGCACAGAGAGTAGAGCGTCGGCCCTGGAGTCAAAAGGACCTGAGGTCAGATCCAGCCTCAGACACTTAACGCACACACAAATAAAAACCTAGCCGTGTGGCCTTGTGCAAGTTACTTAACCCCAATTGCCCTCCAAAAAGCAAAAAGCAAAAAAAACAACAAAAACAACAAAAAAACAAAAACAAAAACAAAAACAAAAAACAGTAATTGGACTAATAGAAAAAGAGGTACAAAAATTCACTGAAGAAAAAGATTCCTTAAAAATTAGAACTGGGCAAATGGAAGCTAATGAGTCGAGATCTAAAGAAACAATAAAACAAAAGCAAAAGAATGAAAAATAAAAGAAAATGTGAAATATTTCATTAGAAAAACCACTGGCCTAGAGACATAGATCCAGGAAAGAAAATTTAAGAATTATTGAACGACCTGAAAGGCACAATTAAAAAAAAAATCTTGAACATTATATTTCAAGAAATTTCAGAGAAAACTATCCTTATTTCCTAAAATCAGAGGGTAAAATAGAAATAAAAGAATCTACCAGTTAAAGATTCTACCAATCAACTACTGAAAGGGATCCCAAAATGAAAAGCCCTATGAATATTTTAACCAAATTCCAGAATTCTCAGAATAAGAAGGAAATATTGCAGGCAGCCAGAAAGAAAAATAAAACAAATCAAATATTATGGAAACACCATCAGAATAACTCAAGATTCAACAGTTCCTACAATAAAGTATCAAGAAGGCTAGAAATGTTATTACAGAAAGCAAATGATCTCACATAATAATCAAGAATAAGCTAAGTAGCAAAACTGAGTAATATTCCTTCAGGGGAAAATGTATATTTAATGAAATGGAGGACTTTTAAGCATTCCTAAGGAAAAGAACAGAAATGAATAGAAAATTTAACTTTCGATACAAGAATCAAGACAAGTATCAAAAGGTGAGCATAAAAGACAAGTCATAAGAGATTTGAAAAGGATAAATAGTTGTATTCCTACATGGAAAGATATTAATTGTAACTCCTAATACTTTTTCATTATTAGGGCAGTTAGAAGAAGTATACATAGAAAGGGGACACAGGTGTGAATTGGCTGTAACAAGATGATTTTAAAAAGGGGTGAGAAAGAGGGATCCACTTGGAAAACGGAGAGAAAGAATGAGAAAAATTATCTTGTGTAAATGTGGTGCAAAAGGAAGGGCTTTAACATTAGGAAGGAAAATGGGAATATATGACAGATAATTGTTGAACTTTACTTTTACTGGAATTGGCACAAAGAGAAAATAGCATCCATATTCAATGGTAAATAGAAATCTATCTTGCCCCAGAGAGAATCAAGAAAGAAGGGAACAACAGAAAGGGAAATGATAGAAGGGGAGGTCAGTGGGGAAGATGGTGGGCAGAAAAAAAAAAAAAAACCTTTTGAGGAGAGTTGTCGAAAAAAGAGAGGGGACATATTATCTCACAATTTAATGCTAGAAAGGAGAAATATTAATTGCATCTTTTTCAGATCATGGTGCAATAAAAATTGCATTCAACAAAAGTCCATGGAAAGATAGACTAAAAATTAATTGGAAACAAAATATTCTAATACTAAAATGAGTGGGCCAAAGAAAAAAATCATAGAATGATATTTCAGAAAAAGGTTTTTATAAAATGCCTTCATTCCAGATAAAAAGACTAGAAAGCATAGGAATATATGAAGCTTTCTTTAAAATGCTAAGTAATATCATCTAAAACCATCAGCAAACATTATCTAGAAGCTAAAAGCCTTCCCAACAAAATCAGAGGTGAAATAAGGATCCCCATCTTCACCTCTATTGTTCAGTAATGTCCTAGAAAGTTTGGGTATCACAATAAAACAAGAATAAAAAATGAAGGAATTAGAATAAAGCAATGAAACAAAACTATCACTTTTCACACATTATATGATGGTATAATTAAAGAATCCTAGAGAATCAATGAGAAAAACCTAGTTGAAATAATTAACAACTTCAGCTAGTTAAGTATATAAAATCAACCCACATAAATAATGAGCATTTTGTATAACATGAACAAAATCTGGCAGCAAGAGAGAGAAAGATAAATCTAATATAAAATAACTGCAGAAAATATAAAATAGGAGCAGAGCCAAGATGGCAAGGTAGAAACAGCACTTCCAAGGCACTCTCACCCACACCACTTCAAAATCGTGTAAAAGGGGATTTGGAACAACTTCTGGAGCCTCCCGCTGAGGACATCGCAGCAGCCCTGCAGGGAGCGGCCAGTACAGCGCCCTGGTGACCAGTGCAGCACTCTGGGAGCTGACAGCACAGTGCCCTGGAAGCAGACAGCACAGTGCTCTGGGATCCAAGCTCAGGCCAGTGTTAGTCATGGTTTAAGACCTAGGGCAGCCAGGGAAGCAGCCAGCTGGAGGGACCACAGAACACCAGCAGCTGTGGCAATTGCAGAATTATCAACACAGATATGCCTAGGACAAAGTGAGAGGTTAGTGCCCTATGGATTTTGGGACCATTATTTGGGAATACATTGGCTTCTTCCCCCTGGGGACAAAAAGTGGCTGGGGAGACACAGCATAGATGCCATTTTGCAGCTTCAGTTGCAGCTTCAGCACCTGGCCTGTGAACTGTAGGGGGCTCCAGCAATCAGTCTTGGGGGGTAATCACTCTTGCTTTAACCTCCCTGGATCTGGATTGCAATCTGGGGTAGAAGATCTTGGCGTGGGTATCCAGCTTGCCAGAGTGTGTGGAGGCTTCACAGAGGCCACCCAACTAATAACTCCAGATGTTGAGAAAACCCCAACATTTGGGATGGAAGTTACCCTGTCTGGTGCCAGAGTCCTATTGTGGCAACAAGCCCAAAAGTCAAGTAATTGAGTGGTAACATGCCTAGGCAAAGGAAACAAAATAAACAGAAAAAATGCAACATTAGACCCATATTTTGGGGGCAAAGAGGATCAAAGCATGCAACAGGAGGAGGACTGTGAGGTCAGAACTTCTTCACCAAAAGGCCCAAATGAAAATATGAATGGTTTTCAGGCCATAGAGGACCTTAAGAAGGATTTCAAAAATCAAATAAGAGAAGTGGAGGAAAAACTGGGAAGAGAAATGAGAAGGATGAAGGAAAAGTATGAAATGAGAGTCAACAGTCTGACTGAGGAATAGACTAACGCAAATTCAAAAATAGACTAACGCAAATGGCAAAGGAGGCTCAAAAGGGCAATAAGGAGATTCTTTTTTTTTTTAAACAAATACTTTATTAACTTCTGTTTTACATCATTCATTTCCGCCAGATTTTGAGTTACAATCATTTTCCCCCCATTATTCCCCTACCCAACCTCCCAGAATAGCAGTCCCACAAGATATCGCTTCCTCCAATCTGCTCTCTCCCATACCTTTTCCCATACCCCCATCGACTTTTCCATTAGAGGAAGGTGAATCTTTGTGTCCCAATGCCTGCACATCTTATCTCCCTATTACAAGCAAAAGAGTATTAATATTAGTATTTATATATATTTGAAACATTTAATGTTAAGACCTCGAATTTCAGATCCATTTCCTTCCTCCTTGTCACCCATTCCCTCTGGGGAGATAAGTAATTCAGTATATGTTGTACATGTCTAGCTATGCAAAACATTATCATAGTAGATATATTGTACAAGGCTGCTTATAATTCCCTCCCACTCATCCCACCCCCCACCTGGTCCATTCCCTACATGATCCTGTCCCTCTTCTATAGTGGGTACTTCCAACCTCCCCTCACCCCAAGGATGCCCTCCCATCCATCATCCCTCCTCTCATCCCCCTTCCCCTATCCTGCTGCAGGTTGAGATATCCCATTTAGTATGTATGTCATTTTCTCCCTGAACCAAATTCAATGTGAATGTGGTTTTGCCTTTTTAGCCTTCCTTATTCTCCCCTCCTTTGCACCCACTTCCCCTACATGAGATAGTTTACCCTACCATGTCTCTCCCCATCTCCTCTTGCCACTTTCCTCTCTCACCTCATAATTTCATCCCTTGAGTACTCTCCCTTCCCAACAAAATCAACCTATGCCCTCTATCCATATATAACTGTAACCATATACACACACATTCACATATGCATTCATATGACCACACCCCCTTCTTCCATTATTTTCATAGTGAGAAAGATATCATCAGTCACAGTTATTGCTTTTCCATATAGGAATGTAAATAGTTCAACTTTGATAAGTTCCTTTTGATTTCTTTTCCCTGATTACCTTCTCAGGCATCTCTTACTTCTTGTGTCTGGATGTCAAATTTTCTATTCAACTCTGGTTTTTTCCTCAAGAATGCTTGAAAGTCCTCTATTCCACTGAATGACCATATTTTCCCCTGAAACAAAATACTCAGTTTTGCTGGGTAGGTGACCCTTGGGTTCATTCCCAGTTCTTTTGCCCTCTGGAATATCATATTCCATGCCCTTCGATCCCTCAGTGAAGAAGCTGCCAGGTCCTGGGCTATTCTGATTGTGTTTCCACAATATTGAAATTGTTTCTTCCTGGCTGCTTGTAGTATTTTCTCCTTGATCTGGGGATTCTGGAACCTGGCTATAATATTCCTGGGAGTTTTCTTTTTGGGATCTTTTTCAGGAGGTGATCTGTGGATTCTTTCAACCTCTATTTTGCCCTCTGGATCTAAAACATCAGGGCAGTTTTCCTTGAGAATTTCTTGAAGGGTGATTTCTAGGTTCTTTCTTTGATCATGGCTTTCAGGTAGTCCAATAATTTTTAAATTGTCTCTCCTGGATCCATTTTCCAGGTCAGTGGTTTTTCCCATGAGATATTTCACATTGCCTTCTAATCTTTCATTTGTTTGGATCTGCTTAACAGCATCTTGATTTCTCATAAAGTCATTAGCTTCCATTTGCTCCAGTCTAACTCTGAAGGAATGAATCTCCTCAGTGAACTTTTGAGATTCTTTTTCCATCTGGCAAATTCGACTTTTTAGGCATTCTTCTCCTCATTGCCCTTTTGGGCCTCCTTTGCCATTTGAGCTAGTCTATTTTTTAAGGTGTTGTTTTCCTCAGTCAGGCTGTTGACCCTCATTTCATACTTTTCCTGCATCCTTCTCATTTCTCTTTCCAATTTTTCCTCACTTCTCTTATTTGATTTTTAAAGTCCTTCTTAAGGTCCTCTATGGCCTGCAACCTGCTCATGTTTTCCCCTGGGGCTTTTGGAGCAGGACTTCTGACCTCACAGTCCTTTTCCTGCTCTATGCCCCCAAAATAGGAGTCTAGGGTTGCATTTTTATGTTTCCTTTGCCTTGGCATGTTGCCACTTAATTACTTGACTTTTGGGCTTGTTGCCACACTATGGCTTTAAGGCCAGCTAGAGGAATTTTCGTCCCGAACCTGTGGGGGGCAACTTCTGTTTCTGGCAAGCTGTAAACCCACCCACAACTTCCACCCTAGATCACAATCCAGATCCAGGGAGGTTAAAGCAAGAGTGATTACCCCCCAAGACTGATCGCTGGATCTCCCCACGATTTGTAGGCTGGGAGCGGGAAATGCCTCTGAAAACTACAAAATGGCGTGTCTCCTCAGCGGCTTCTAGCCCCCAGGGGAGGGAGCTGACGCATTCCCCAAATGCAGGTCCCAAAGTCCATAGGACACTAACCTCTTACTTTGTCCTAGGCAAGTCTATGTTGATAATTCTGGGGTCGCCACAGTTCCTGGTGTTCTGGGGTTCCTCCAGCCGGCTGCTGGCCCTGCCGCCCTGGGGCTAAAACCTCGGCTCACTTGGACCTGGGCTCGGCTCGGCTCCTGCGCTCTGCGCGCTGCCGGGCCCCAGACCGCTGCGCTGGTCCTTCCTGCAGGGTGCTGGGCTGTCCTCAGCGGGAGGTTAGCTTCTCTGTGTCGTTCTGTGGGTGCTGGGGCTCCAGAAGATTTTCAGAGTCCTTTTTTACATAGTTTGTGGAGAATCTGGGGGCAGAGAGGCTTGGACGAGCTGTTTCTACTCCGCCATCTTGGCTCCGCCCAATAAGGAGATTCTTAAAAAGCCAAATTTGCCAGATGGAAAAAGAATCTCAAAAGCTCACTGAGGAGATTCATTCCTTCAGAGTTAGACTAGAACAAAAGGAAGCTAGTTACATTATGAGAAATCAAGATGCTGTTAAACAGATCCAAACAAATGAAAGAATAGAAGGCAATGTGAAATATCTCATGGGAAAAACCACTGACCTGGAAAATAGATCCAGGAGAGATAATTTAAAAATTATTGGACTACCTTAAAGCCATGATAAAAGAAGAACCTAGAAATCATCCTTCAAGAAATTCTCAAGGAAAATTGCCCTGATGTTTCAGACCCAGAGGCATAAATAAAGGTTGAAAGAATCCACTGATCACTTCCTGAAAAAGATCCCAAAAAGAAAATTCCTAGGAATAATATAGCCAGGTTCCAGAATTCCCAGATCAAGGAGAAAATAGTACAAGCAGCCTGGAAGAAACAATTTCAATCTTGTGGAAACACAATAAGAATAGCACAGGACCTGGCAGCTTCTCCACTGAGGGATTGAAGGGCATGGAATATGATATTCCAGAGGGCAAAGGATCTGGGATTAAAACCAAGAATCATGTACAAAGCAAAACTGAGTATTTTTGTTTCAGGGGGAAATATGGTCATTCAGCGGAATAGTGGACTTTGAAGCATTCTTGAGGAAAAAAAAACAGAGTTGAATAGAAAATTTTACATTCAGACACAAGAAGCAAGAGATGCTTGAGAAGGTAATCAGGGAAAAGAAATCAAAAGGAACTTATCAAACTTGAACTATTTATATTCCTATATGGAAAAACAATAACTGTGACCGATGAAACCTTTCTCAGCATGAAAATAATTGAAGAAAGGTATGTGGGCATATGAATACATATGTGAATGGGTATATATATATATATATATATATATATGTATATATATATATATATGTTTACGGGTATACATGGATAAAGGGCTACTTAAGGGATGCTACTTAAGGGGTGAAGTTAAGAGGTGAAAGAGGAATGTGGCAAGAGGAGATGGGGAGAGACAGGGTAGGGTAAACTATCTCATGTAGAAGAGGCAAGGGGAAGTGGTTGCAGGGGAGGGGTAAAACAGGAAGGCAAAAAGGCAAAACCTTATTCTCATTGAATTTGGCTCAGGGAGAGAATGACATACATACTAAATGGGATATCTCATGCTGCAGGAGAGTAGGGGGAAGGGGGACAAGAGGGAGGATGATGGAGGGGAGGGCATTCTGGGGGGAGGGGAGGTTGGAGGTACCCACTTTCGAAGAGGGACAGGATCAAAGTAGGGAATGGACCAGGTGGGGGGTGGGATGGGTGGGAGGGAAATACTAGCAGTCTTTTACAATATATCTACTATGGTAATGTTTTGCATAGCTATACATGTACAACACATACTGAATCTTCCCAGAGGAAGTGGGTGACAAGGGCGAAAGGGATTCAATCTGGAATTCGAAGTTTTAAAATTAAATGTTTCAAATATATATAAATACTATTATTAAAAAATTTTAAAAAAGAAAATATAAAATACTTTGAGGTCTAACATCCAACAAATTACAAAATACTTTTCATATTTATAAAGACAGATCTAAAGAATTGGAAAAATATTATTCCAGGGTGGGCCAAACCAATAAAATAAAATGACAATTCTACCCAAATTAATTTATTTATTCAGTGCTGTAACAATTTTACTGCCAAAAATTACTTTATAGAACTAGGAAAAATAGTACCAATATTTATCTGGAAGAACAAAAGATGAAGACTCTCAAGGGAATCATACAAAGAAAGATGGTCTAGTAGTATCATACTTTAAACTGTATTATAAAGAGGTAATCATTAAAACAAATCTGGCACTATCTAATAAACATAGTGGTGGAATAGTAGAATAGGTTAGGTATACAATACACTGTTGCAAATCATAGTAGTAATGTAGTATTTGATAACTGTGAATATCCAAAGTTGCTTGGCTAAGATGATGGAAAAGGAAATTGATAAATGTTGGAGGAAGTGTGAAAAAATTGGGACACTTTTTGTCATCTACTCCAACTCTTCTGGAGGTAAGTTTAGAACTATAAAACTGCTTATACCTTTTGACCTAGCAATACCACTACTAGATCTGTATCCTTAAGAGAGCAAAGAAAAGAGAAAAGGACCAATTTGTTAAAAAATATATATGGCAGTTCTTTTTGTGCTGCCAAAGAATTGGAAATTGAGAGAATGCCCATCAGTTGGGGAATGACTGAATACATTTTGCTATATGATTGTGATGGAATACTATTGTGCTATTAGAGATGACAAGCAGGACACTTTCATAAAAACCTGGAAAGACTTACATGTACTGGTGCAAAGTGGATATAGCAGAATCAGGGAACATTGTATACATTAAGAACATTGTATGATAATAGACTGTGAATCACTTAGCTCTTCTCAGTAATATAATCATTCCAGGCAATTCCAAAAGACTCATAATGGAAAATGCTATCCACATCCACTAAACCAATTGAGGGAATCTGAATACAGACCGAAACACTCTTTTTTATGTTCTTTGTTGTTGTTTTTTTTTTGTCTTTTTGGGGGGAGACATCTGTATTTTCTTTTGAACATGGCCAATATGGAACTATAGTTTGTATGACTGCACATGTGTAACCTATATCTAGTTGCTTGCCATCTCAGGGAGGAAGGACAAGTTAAAAGGAGGAAGAGAATTTTTTAAAAAAATTTAAAGAGTTTAACAATTTGTTTTTCCCTGTAATTTTAAAAATATACATTAAAAATATTCTGGGGCGGCTAGGTGGTGCAGTGAGTAGAGTGTCGGCCCTGGAGTCAGAAGGACCTGAGTTCGGATCCGGCCTCAGACACAATGCATGCACAAACAAAAACCTAGCCATGTGACCTTGGGCAAGTTACTTAACCCCAATTGCCCTCCAAAATGCAAAAAAAAAAAATATTCTGAAAGGTTGGTATCTACCTGCATTCTTTCAGACAAAAGGATCAAAGACTTGTGAAATATTGAACCTGTGAGTGAATTTCTTAGTTTTAGGCACTGAGATATTACATATTTGTAGTTAAGAGTCTTCTTATATATTTATCTCATGAAACATTGATGAGATGAGGAATTATATAAGTGGCAAATTATGTTCAAGTTGATCTGCCTGGATGTAATATCTATCAGCTCTATAGAATTTTGATTGTTGATGAGGAAATGGCAGGTAACCACCAACTGCAGGAGCTCCCAATGATATTATCATTATTGCTTTATAGAGATAACAGTTCGGTGGTAATTTATTTTTTCTGTGCTGTTTCTTGATAAAATGAGTTCTCTAAGTCCATTTATTAACAATAATGTCTAAGAGATAAGGAGAAATCACCATTTAAAATCCAGCTCAAATGTGTGTTATGAGGCAACATCAGTAGCCTGAAACAATGTTCCTACCAGAAATAATGTTATTACCACTTCTTCATTGCTGAATTTCCCTCCCTCAACATAGCAAAGTAATAAGATTGTTTAGAATGCTGAGCATCATAATTTGATACAATATAATTCATACCATTTATACCTCTGTCTTATTTTCTACTTTATAATTGTATGAATTTCTTGGTATTCTGTTCTAATAAGGTCATCTTTCCTCTCCAACATTCTACCACCAAATCTAAATAGTTAACATAGTAAATTTCTCTAAATTTGCAAACTAATTTTACATTGTCCCAGAGAAAATGAAAATGTACACAAGAGTACCATTTTTTACATACTAGTCCCAAGATATACACCCACACCTCGAGAGTTGGAATTGGTTTGGATACCAAGGATTCATAGTATTGTTCAATGTTTCATTTTTTGTTTATTCAGAGCATCACTCCAATTTTCCCTTTGCAAAAGACATTTAATTTTCAGTTTTTTTGCCAGTACTCTTGAGGTCAGGGAAGCCAAACATCCCTACTCCTATAAGCTATTGGAGAACACTGCTAAATCCCTACTACCAGGAAAGTTAGTTGTCACTAGGCCTTCCTACAAGTACTATCACAATTATATAGGACAACTGATCTAAAAGCTAGTCTGGGACCCTTGAATTTGAGGACTATGTTAGAAATGCCATGTATTTAGGGAGTCTGTAGCTAAAATATCCTTAGCAACAAATGCTAAATGGGTTATAGAAAGGAGAAAGTTGCCACAAAAGTCACCACAGTAGCCATATTTTAGCAGACCAGTTTGGCTACAGTCAGGGATTTCCATAAGAAGAATAATGAGGTGAGATCAGTCTAAGGGATTTAAGTTCTTCCTAAGGGAAATGTTGAAGAATTGGACATTTTTTAGTAGAAGAGTGACATGATGAGTGTTATATTTTAAGAAAATAAATATGGTGGTAAAATAAGGGTAGAAAAGACAGAAACTGAAATAAAGATCAACTAGTAAGGTATGGCAGTAGTGAAGATAAGGGCTTGAAATAGGGTGATAGCTAAACTTGCCTATTTCCATAGTTTTGATCATTTCATCCTCTCCTTAACCATATCCTTCCACTTCCTGACCAATTCCTGACTGTCAAACTAATCTCCATTCATAACCTGATTTTTCCATGTTGACTTCCTTGACTATTATAGGACAAACTATTTTCTATAATCCTTTTAGCATTCTTGAATTCATTTCAATCCTTCATCTCAAACAAAAGTAGATAGCTGGTGATAACTGTCACATAAAATAAATTAATCTTTACCAGTCCTTTACTCACCGTCAAGGAAGAAACTGGCTTTAAAGTGTAATCTCATTGTATGTAATTACTTCTGGAGGCAAAGAAAGAAAGTTTCCATATTTACTAATAAGAAAAAGTATGTAAACATTCCAGGATTAAAGTGATTTTTAGAGGTTAAAAATTCAGTGAGAAAAATCTACCTGTAGCCATCTTAGAATATGTTTGAACCTACTTGAACCACATTTACTGCCAAGGTTAAATTAGTTGAAAGATTTAATGGGGAAGTCTAGTGTTTAGAAGAACACAAATAGATTTTCAACTTCATTTTGTGCCATCTATAGCTCATATTTAAATCATGCTTTAAGGTTTGCAGCATACTTTATATATACTGTCCCACTTTATTGTCATAAATTCTGAATGGTAGGTTCTCTTAGCATTCTCATTTTACAAGTATGGAAAATGAGGCTGATAAAGGCTTGCCCTTGCCCAGAGTCATGTGGTAGTAGTTTTGTGACACAAGATTTTTTTTTGTCTTTTTGGAGGGGGGAAGGCAAAGCAATTGGAATTAAGTGACTTGCCCAAGGTCACACAGCTAGCAAATGTTAAGTGCTTGCCAAATTTGAACTCAGGTCCTCCTGACTCCAGGGTTGATGCTCTATTCACTGAGCCACCTAGCTGATTTAAATTCATGTCTTTTTAATCTCTAGTTCAACACTTTCAAAACATTGCTTGATTTCCCAAGAGTACTTGCAAATGAATCAAATCTCTACAGGAAACAGTGTGGGAAAGATCAGTGGTGTTTCCTATATATTAGAAGCTCTGGTATATATTTTATTTATTTTATTATCTTCCATTTTGTGATTTTACAAGACTTTTGAGATAGGTCCAATATGAACCTCATGTGCAAATAGATACAATATAGATATAGAGAAGTCAATGTATGTAAACATACATGTAAATATATATTTACATATATATGTGTCCTATTTGGGGACATTATTACATCAATTCAATTATTAGGAGTGATTAAAGGAGAATAGGAAGGTTTTCAAGAAGAATAGGGAGAATAAAAGTGAAATGCCAACATTCATCCCATTTGCCATTTCTACTATTATTCCAAGTAGATTTTTTTGTTTTCTCTTTATGTCATTGGGGTGTTTGATGCCACCAATACATCTATCCAAATGGGGCTCAAGAGTCAAGGAAAGTTTTCAAGTATGGGTCTGGGACTGATACTAGTATATCTTGTTTCCTTGACTCAAATTTAAAAGCTTAGGGAATAAAATAGGAACGAAAAAGAAATGAACCTTTCTCTTTCTAAGGTAGACCAGCAAAACACATCAAAAGTTTCTGAGGTACATTTTTTTTAAACAAACAAGAATTTGCAAGGCTATTGTTCCATTGGCACTGAAGAAAGGTAGTGTGGTAAGGTAGAAAACGGTTATGGCCTAGGAATTTTGAGATCTGCATTGTAGTTGCAGCTGTACAATAATCTTCTTTATTTGGGTTGAAGCATAAACTTGCAATATCTGTTAACATTCTGAAGTATACCCTGGTCTCAGTGGCATTGTAAAAACACTATAAGCTCTGACTTCACCAGATAATTTTTTGTGACCTTGAATAAGTTATGTAATGTCTCTAGGCCAAGTTTCTTCACCTTTCAAATGAGAAAATTGAAGTAGATAATCTCTAAAGTTAATTCCTTCCAGAGCTATAATTCTCTGAGTACAAATTGATAAGAGCAATCTTTAATCATTTACTTAACCATATTCATCAAGAGAAACTTTCACTACTACAACCACCACTTAGAATATTATTACTTTACATTTACACACTTAAATACCTAATTGTCTACAGTTTTAGGATTTGAGAAATTTGATGTGGTAAGATCATTCAAAAGAATTATTTTCAACATAACACCACAGCCTTTGACTTTCAAGTGCTGCCTACTATATAATCATTTGGTATTTGTTAGATGTTTATAAAATCAAGTTTATAAACTTAAGTTTGTCTAATCTGATCCTATTTACAAACCCGCTTACAGTTATAGAATATTTTCAAATTTTGGGGACTGAATTTGACATGTGGCAATGGAATCTATATCACTGAATATCTGAATTTTTTATCAATGTTTGGTCAAGTTGCTTCATTTAGCAAAGTCTTCTCTCTTATACCCAAACCCCCATTTCCCCCAGTATTTCCCTTTGGTTAGGTAGAATTTTGAGCATGTACAGTGATCCTGTCTCAGAGAGTGTTACTTCATCCTTATTGGCATCTTTACTCACTCACCCCTGTTACTTTCCAGTCTTCTTATACCTTTCATTACCCCATCCATACTCTGATCCAATGGCCTCCTTACTGTTCCTTGATCAAGAAATTCCATCTCCTAATTCTCAGCATTTTCACTGATATTGCCACATACCCACAATGTTCTCCTTCCTCATCTCCCCTCCTGGTTTTCGTAGCTTTCTTCAAGTCCCAGCTAAATCTTGCCTTTTACAGGAAGCCTTTCACAATCTTTTTAATTTCAGTTCCTTCCATTTAGTGGTTATTTCCAAGCCTTCTTTATGTAAGTTACTTGCACAATTATTTACACGCTGTGTCAACTCTTGTAAGGGTTATGGGATTTAAAGATCTTCCATGCCCCTGTAGCAGTAAGCACCCCAACATCACCAGGGTGGCTGCCAATACAGGTTCTTTTCAAAAGGAAAGCAACTCAAAATCAATTAACAAGCTTACTTTAATCAAACAAACATGTATTACCTAGTTCAGGGAAAAAGGTCAGCACCCTGAACTTCAGAGTATACAGATAGATCGAACAGACAGGCTTCCAAACTGTCCAACAATTATCAATACCAAAATCACAGTTACCAGAGAGGGAAGCATCAACATCTGGGTTTTCAAAGCCGGGGGGCTCTCAATGGCTGCCCAGAGTCTCATCTGGTCAAATCACACAACACTTCTCAAAGTGAGCCCCAAAGCAAAGCCTCAAATCATGGATTATATAGTCTTCTCCTGGCTCAGAGAATGTAATCACCCTCTTGACCCACTGCCCAATCACACAGCATCAAGGTGTGGTCATTCCTGAAAACCAAGCCTCCTACCACAGGCTCCATGTGACCACATTCAGCCTATTAGGCGGCAGAGTAAACTTTCAAATTAAAGAAGGTTCTCAGAGTCAAAGTCTTTTAACCCAATCAAAGGGCCTAGGGGCAGAGAAGGTATTCAAATCTGCATTTCCATTACAGCCCCATTGGACTTGCTGACATAGCAGGAAGGGGTGGGGCAAGAGGAAGCAGAAGCAAAGCTAGAGTTCCTGTGGTGACTGGCAGAGGAGGCAGCAGCAGCAGTAGCAGTGAGGTAGAGGTGGAGGCACAAACCCCTTTTTGAGCCAGCCAGAATTTCTGCTAAGGACTCTTGCTGGGGACTGCCAGGGACCGGAACTGTGGGTGGCCGGAGCTATTGGGAGCACACTTCCTGGACGCTGAGCAGTTGCTGTGAGTGGGGAGAGAAGGACCTTTGCCTGAGGTAGCCTGTTCTGTTTTGAAGGCTTAAGAAAGTGGTTGTTTACTATGTTAACTACATGTGCCAATTTCATAACTACTCTGATGGCTTTGACTTTCTGGTTTGGGGACTCAGTTATTTGGTGTTTTAATAAATGTTCTAGCTTTATCCCCCATATAGAAAGCCTGGTATATTTTGTGATTAATAACACATAAGCCTATTTATAATTGCCATAGGCATTGTGAATATTGCATTGCTAATATAACTCTGTGAAAGCAGAGAGTGTCTTTTCACTTTCTTTGTTTTTCCATTGTTTACCATAATGCTTGGCACATAGTAAGTACTTAATGAATATTTATTGACTGATTGGCATTAATAAAGTTATCTACTAGTTTCTTATTTAAAATAATTATATTTTTGTTTAAATGTTATGATCCCTTTTGTTTTGTTTTGTCAATACCACCAGATTATTAGTGTCTCTTAAATTTTGGCACCCTTGGGCAAATCTCTGGTTGTTCTTCACTAGTTATAGTCCTGATAGTGACATAAAATCCAATTGAGCAAAATAAAACAAGGATTTACTTAATTCCTGCTATCTGCTGTATACTGTGTATACAGTATATCTATTGATAATTTACATAGATGCCTTTGTTATGGAATCACAGAGATATTCAACATATACAAAAATATTAAACCAAGTTAGCTGCATATGAGTAGAAGAAGTTATAGGGTCTTAATATCAAAATGAACACATGGTGGTATAAGCTGGGCTGGCACAAAGAGGGTGTCCAGGCACAGTGGGAGAAAATTCTGTCATATGATCAAATATAGTCCTCCTCTTCTCAGATCATAAGTCCCAAGAACCATAAATACATCTCAAAATTTTATGAAATTCAATGGCATCAATATCAAGGACACTATGATTATCAGTGGTGATGATATGTATCCCAACCATTAAAGGCATTTGATATCCTAATATCCATGTCTATCAAATTCATTCTAAAAGAATGCCTTTGTGGCTAATGAAATCACACGCCTCTCAAATCCATGGCTTTTCACTGGCTATGTACCGCTGCTAGAATGCATCTAGCATTTTGCCTCTATAGACTGGCTTCTTTGAAGACTCAGCATTAAATCCAATTTATTCTCTAAGAGACCTTTCCTGATATCTTTCACCCCCACCTGCTAAGGCCTTCCATCTGTGATCACCTTCCATTTCCACTGTGTGTTTGTATGTATATATGTGTGTAGAGAGACATATATACATATGTATATATATGCATATATATGTATATAGACAAACACTTCTACTACATATATTTTATTTCTTTTTCTGTATATACATATACATACATCTGTTTTAATGTTGTCTCCCTGATTACAATTTGAACTCCTTGAGGTCAGGAATCATGTTTTTGCCTTCCTTTTTTTTCTACAGTATTTAGTACTGTGCCTGGTACATAATAATAGTATTTAACAAATGATTGTTGACTGTTGATTGACTGAACTTGTAGTCACAGTACCTTAATACAAATCTTGCATCTGTCTCTTACTAGCTATTACAAGTCATTTCTCCTCTCTAGTTCTCCTAATTCATAGGACTTTGCCATTCATTTTACACCTGTTTTGCTGTATAAAAACACCAAACACCTTAAATTTCACTATTGTCATTTTTAAATGCTCAGGTACTGTTCATAAACTGCCATTTGAAAAATGCATTGTAAACATAGAACCAGCACCATAGCATCTTTCACAGTCCCATTTTCCTCATAGTTGCTATTGTCACCTCAGGCAATAAAAGACTCCAGAGAATTCTTGATGGAAGGAACCATTAGACCACAACTTTATTAGCTTAAACAAAGAACATAGCAATTATCCCCAGATGGGTCCTCCCGGTAATTCCCTGGGTCACAAGGCAATGACAGTACCTTAATTCACCCAGTGCTTAGTCTGATGGCTCTTTTAACAACACATTGCCTTTCAAAAAGAAAAAAAAGAGTGAGTTTGTCAGTCTCTATTACCTGGGGCCTACATTAGGCACTGAATGTTATTCTCTGAGGATGGGCAACACTTACTGCATCTTGTACTACCTTTTCCCCTCATATTATTTTCAAGAGCAAAGAAGAAATCCTAATAGTTATTGCCTCTGGTTTCTTGGTTTCTACTTTATATATAAACAGGTATGAAGGTCAAGGAATCACATATTTAGAGACAGAAGAACCTCAGAAGTCATTAGATTTAATCTCCTCCTTTTATAGATGAGCAAACTAAGTCTCAGTATGGTGAAATGAATTGCCCAGAGCTATACAAGTGCTAAGTATCTGAGGTGGCTCCTCAGCTGTAAATATTGTATTTAATCTATTGCTACAACCAATCTTCCAGTCTCTTAGGTGGATTTGGTACCTTGACATTAACCAGGATTTTTCACTGTCATTTACCCCACGTGTCCAATAAGAATTTTTTTTTTAATTTCAGGGAAATAAAAAAAAGTATTTATCAAGTGTTTACCCTATGCTAAATTATGCTAAATACTAGAGAAATGAAAGCAAAAAAAAATGTGTGAAAGGGGAAAGACAACACATAAAAAGTATTCTCAATGGGTTAAGGCAGCAAAGTCCAGAGCCTCAGAGTTGCAGTATAGAGGAAAGTAAAACATGGCTGGCCTAGGCTCATCCCCAAAATGTAGGCCACCAAAGAAACTAATTTATTGGAGAAGGGGGCTGGCATGGTGGGAATGGAAAAAAGGATATTCCAGGGTAAGCAGATTCTAGGCATTGAGGTAAGTTTCAGAGTAAGAAAGCAGCTGAATCAGTTGACAAAGTCCAGGGAGTCAGAACCCCAGCTGGAGAGCGAATCAATATTTAATTCAATGCTTATATGATTAATTGGTTGATTGATACAGCAAGCTTCCTCCTGAACATCTACTCAACCTATATTTAACTAGGCCTGCTGATCCATGGACTGATATAAAGTGTTATTTGTGAAAGGAATTAAACATAAAAAGGTTAAGCAAAGAATTTTCTCCATCCATGATACCTAGTAATTCACTTGTCAAATCTTTGATTTGGTTCTCCAAATATTTATCAAATATGTAATACTTACAAGGACCCTTGCTAGGTTCCAAGGACAAAGAAATAAATAAAATACGCACAAATAAATATAATAACAATTTAAATGAGTTTTGTACTAAAAGTAAAATTAAGATAATGTGTTCTTGAACATACGAGGAAGCAGAGGTATCTAATTAAAATAAACATACCTTTTAATATATTTAGTGAGGAGCCATTTGGTTTTTGATAGATGATTTTTCCATTATTTTCTTCTTTATATTTCAAGAACAAGCTAGTAGAAGAAATAAAAATAAAAATGTAGACTATATCATAGTAAAATTTATATGTTATGCTAATATTTGCAAAGCATTTTACTTCTGTTGTCCTATTTGAACCTTGAATCAATTCAACAAACTAGATACTTCATATATTGCTGTCTTTGTCTTGTAAACGAAGAAACTGAGACATAGAGATGAAATGACCATGGTCACACAACTAATACGTTTTAAAAGTAGGATTTCAATTTGGTTCTTCTTGATTCCAGATCTGCCAGTATTGGCCTCTACCAACAACTGTACCAAAAAGATTTTGGTTTTCATGAGGCTAATTCATAAACAATTTAGTAAATGAATCAGTAATTAAATGCTGTAGAAACATTTATATTTCAGACATACAATTGGGAAGCCATAAAGAAACAGATAAAATATTATTTTGGTACAGTTAAGGGAACATTTGTTATTTCCTTTATTGAATTTTGTTAATATTTTTTTAAAATAGCACTTACCTTATCCTTTTAATAATTTCACTACAGTCTCTTATTTAACAAGTAAAAGCTATTTTAAAATATAAATTAAAAAACTAAAATTAGGTTTATTTCAACAGTACAGATTACTTATGTTTTCTTCAAAATGTTGAAAGTTACAGTGGTGGAAAACTATTTTGTGATAGATGTAATTTTTCTCATGCTAAAACAGAATTGTAGAAGACTAAGTAGGAAAAGTTACCAACTTGACTTAATAAAACCAATAAAAAAATTTTAGGCCCTCAGATTACTTAAAATGATTTAAAATTAAAATGTGCCTTCTCTGATAGCAAATAATCATAGCAACTGATTTTGCCTTAATAGTATTACTTCAACTAAATTTAATCCCAGAGAATTGACATTAAAAAATAATAATAACCTTTGTAAAACCAGAAGATTAACATAGCATTTATTTGATTCACTGGAAGCTGAAGTCAATGAAAAGTTTCAAGTCTTTATTATTGATTCAGAGCTATTTAATGTAATGTTAATAAAACATATAATAGGGATATTTAGAATTTCATATGCAAGTTAACAATGAAAAACAATGATGAAAATGTTGATTACTACTTTAAGGAGTTTATTTAAAACTTTGTTTTATGGTAGAGACAATTTCTTAGTTAATTTTTATTCATAATATATGTGCATGCTTATATTTTAATGAAAATCATTTTTATATTGTTTCTAGTATTGAATTCTCGATAAAATGACTACATTATTGATACTATTAACTAATCCCATTGTTTTTTTTTTTTTGTGGTATCTAGTATTTAGAGTAGAAACTACTAAATAAGAGAACTTTTTTTTTTACTGTAACCATGACTATCATTAATTTTTGAGTACAGAGGTCTATAGTCTTTTCACAATTTCAGCATTCACTGTGTAAAAATCATTATGATTTCACAATAGGCCTTCCTCCAAGCAGGGGGAAAAAAAAACCTCACAATATAGCCAAAGTTTCAAATGATATAATATTGATTTTTAAAATATTTTGAAATGCTTTTTGAGAATAGTGTAGTAAAACATGAAAAATAATAATCACAATTATTATTATAACAGTAATTGACATTCACAAAACACCTAAAAGTTTGCAAAGATCTTTCCATTCATTACCTCACTTGAGCCTCATAACAACACAGTGGGATAGTTAACATATGTATTACAACCTTCATTTTACAAATGAGGAAAATGAAGTTCAACCACACAAACTGAAATTATACCAAGAAACTGAGGCATAAAACTTAAAACAGCTTGTGAGACTGCTGAAAACTCATTTAACATTTGGCTGTGTTCAAACAGTTCCCTCTAGATCCATATCTTATGGTAAGCAAAACCAGGGTTGTGCTCATCTTTCTCCAAGAAGCCCCATAGCTGAGGTAAAGAGTGCCTTGCATGTAATACAGCAAGGAACCAGGATTCCCAGAGATTTTAAACTCACAAAGGTGATAGCAAGGCTGGAGGTTTTCATCTCTAGATAATAGTTCACTGCATGACCCTGGGCTAGTCAGTCATTTAATCCTGTTTGTCCCAGTTTCCTCATATATAAAATTCACTAGAGAAGGAAATGGCAAACCACTCCTCTATCTCTGCCAAGAAGACCCCAGATTAAGTCATGAAGAGTCAGACATGACTGAAACAACTGAACAACAATAACAACAAAAGATCAGGCTATAAAAAATACAGAGAAGGGAGATGAAAGCCCAAGATACAGACTCTCCTTGCTTAGCAAAGTCTCTTGATTTAGTTGCCACCATGTTGCTTAGGCCATAGAAAGATCACTATCCATTTCTTACCTTCTTACAGGAGGTCTAATGAGGGAGAACTGCTTGCTAAAGGGAAGAATATAAAAAAACAAATAAAGGGCAAACCCACTTCTTCTTATTGAATAGCCAATCCTTCCTGACAAAGATTTGAGGCATTCTCCTTCCACTAAATCATCCCAACAAAAGACAATAAATTATCATCTACGATTTGCTTCATCATCCCAGAGTAGCAAGTTTTTCAGAAATGATCATGTTTCCTAAAAGTGGGCAGAGCAACTAAGTGCATTTTCCATGGTATATAATCCCTGGGATACTATTGCTCTTTGGCAGTGTGCTGTGTGGTGTTTAGCGCAGCAATGCTAGGCCGTGACCAGTGACTAAGCCAAGAATTCCTAGAGAGCAGCACTGGGAAGAACAGTATCTGAATTCAACAAGTATCATTTGAATATCAGGAAGGAAGGGCTGAATAGTCTCTAGAATTGTAAACTTTACTAAAACCAGAATCCTGGATTGTCTCTTCAAATTGCTAACAAGTCATACACAAGAAAATATCATGAAAACTATGGGAAGTGTACAATATCATCAATTGACTTTTCTGAAGTTCAGGGTGCTGTCTTTTTCCCTTGAACTAGGTAAATTTTATATCTACATCTCTCTCTCTCTCTCTCTCTCTCTCTCTCTCTCTCTCTCTCTCTCTCTCTCTTTTTCTCTGTCTCTCTATCATCTCTCTCTCTCTCTCTCTGTCTCTCTCTGTCTCTCTGTCTCTCTCTGTCTCTGTCTCTGTCTCTGTATGGATGGTCTATTAGTTTATTGTTAGAAGATCAATAGGAACTGGAATAGGGAGTAGATCTCTAATGTCACTGGTATAGGGAACTCCTAGATAAGGAAATTTATTGCAAATTCTTAGTAACTGGTAGTAATCAGAATCATATCCATGTTACACATTAGTGTGTGCTTGATTTCTACAACTTTTATATTTGTGTTAGTTTATCAAATGTGTTATCCTTTAAATATATTGGCTAAACAGGTTTAGAAAGTGAAAAAAAATAAAACATGCTGAGTTGGCCTTCTGGTGTTTTATTTTCCTGGTACTCAGGAATGTATCTATTTCTGTACTCTCTGTTGGTGGTTTATTAGAAAAGGAAGAAGGAACTTCTGTTGTGTGTGTCTCTCATAATATAAAACCTTTTAATAGTAAGACTTAAGGAATTTCTGGCTCTTGGTTGGATTTGATTATTTTTATGGATATCTAATATTTATAATTAGAAATCCAGGAACTAAGAAGGTTGAGTAAGAATGAAACCCATAGCATATACTTATACCCAAGCACATTATTCTACAAGTTATAGCTATTTAAGATGATGTTGAGAATTGTGAATTTTTCATGGTGAACTTTTAGGTGTGGAAACTCCCTTCAACAATGTAGATTAGCAATTCATAAGGAACTTAAAGGTAACATGAGATCATAGAACTAAATGGATGCAAAAGGAATAACAGAGCTGCCTCCTCATTATACAGATGAGCAAACTGAGATCCAGAGGTTGAGACATAACCAATGTTACATAGTAATTACATATCAGAAGCAAGAGTTAAATCCAGACCTTCCTGAATTCAAAGCTGGCTTTTATGTGTGATCTTCCTGAATTCAAAGCTGGCCTTAACGTATCATCTCTTGCAGTTTTTGCCTAACAAAATTTTCAAATGCAAACAAACTCTAATACATTAGTTTGGAACTATACCATATGTTCATTATTGCTGCTCAGCTTTATTAATGTAGTACTGCAAAAAGGTTATGCAATTCTTAACATAATTACCTTGAAAAATTATTTAAAATACCAAAGAGCTGTCAAGTCACTTTATACTTGTATAAGACTAAAAGTGAAATCACAAAGTAGGAACATGTTCTCCTTAATAGAATATTACTTACCCCCCGTTCCCAACCCCCACTGCCACAATATGGAGAATATTTGCTTTAAAGCTTGTCAAAGAGTGATAGACACACTGGGCATATTTCCCACCATGAACATTCCCAGAACCTCCTCCACCTTATGACTGCAATATTTTTTTTCTTTTCAGCAGTCTGTATCTGAAATAGCATAAATATGTAAAAAAAAATGGTTGGTTTGATGCAGTGCCATAATACGAATAGGTTCTAATAAAGGTGACATGTATTCAACTAAATGCACCATATAGCTATATGAAGGCTATGCTTCTTTGTAAACATTGATATTGTGTTATTGGTAGTTACACATTTTATTTACTATACCATTTGAAGATTTTAAGGAATAATAACTAATTAATTAGAAAAAAAGAATTCTAAATCATGACATTAGCAAAATCATTTGTAGTTTCATGGAGCAGATAGATGGCATACTAGATAGAATACCAGGCCTAGAGTTAGGCAGTCTCCTCCTCCTGAGTTCAAATCTGGCCTCAGACACTAACTGGGTGGCCCTGAGCAAGTCACTTAAACCCGTTAGTCTCAGTTTCCTCATCTATAAAATGAGCTGCGCAAGAAAATGACAAAATACTTCAATATCTCTCCCAAGGAAACCCCAAATGGTGTTGAGTTGCTGTAGTAGCAGGCACCCTAGCATCCCCAGGATGGATGCCAACACAGGTTCTTAAATCTATTTTTCTAAAGGAAAGCAATTCAAAATGGGTTGACAATCTTGCTTTAATCAAAAATATGTCATTTACCTAGTTCAGGGGGAAAAGGTCGGCACCCTAAACTTCACAGAATACAAACAAGTTACAAGCAGACAACAAATAGAGAGAAATATCAGCAGACAGGTTTTGAACTGTCTGACCATTACATCCATACCTAGTCAGTTACCAGAGAGGGAAACAGAAGTATCTGTGTTTTCAAAGCTGGGGGGCTCAATGGCTATCCAGAGTCTCATCTTGTCAAATCATACAACTCTTCTCAAAACAAAACCTCACATCAGGATATATATATATATAGCCTTCTCCCGGATCAGAGAATGTAACAGCCCTCTTGACCCACTGCCCAGTCCCAAAGCAAAAAGGTGTGGGCATTCCTGAAAAAGAAGCCTCCTGCCCCAGGCTCCATGTAACCACAATCAGCCTATTAGGGGGAGAGTATATTTTCAAATCAAGGAAGGTTCTCAGAGTCACTTAAGCCTATCAAAGGGCCTGGGCAAAGGGAAGATCTTAGATTCCCATTCCCATAACAGTTGGACATGACAAAAAAAAAGGGGCAAAATAACACCAAAAACTGATATGTAAAGACCTGAATATTTAATAAGTAATGCTACATTAAGATAACAAATAATTATGCTATATATATATATACTACAAATAATGCTACATTAAGATATTAAGTACTTTGATAGTTACGAAGCATTTTCTTCATAGCAAAAGACAGATAACGTAATTATTTTGCCCATTTTACAGCTGAAGAAATTGAGCCTTAAAAAGGTTAATTGGCTTCATATGATTTAAAGCTGTTGAAAGCCTTAGTAATCATAAAGTATAAACCTTTCATTTTATAGATAAGGAAATTGAAACCCAGAGAGCCTAAGTGCCATTAAACCACACTAAGATTACTTTCAATTTTAAATACACACAGAAACTTACCTCTAAAAAAACAAACAAAAGCAAATAAAAACAAAAAAGACAAAAGAACAACAAAAACAAAAACAAAAAAAGACAAAACAACAACAAAAACAAAGGCACATTTTCCCAATATTTTTTTTTCAGATATAAACCTGGTCATTATAATTGCATTGCATTTGTTTTTTGTTGGGGAAGGGGATGGGAGGGATGGGTATGGTTCATTCCATTTACATTGTTTTCATCATGCATACTGTTTTCCAAATCCTGTTTACCCTCCATCAATTCATTTAAGTTTTCCCTGGCTTCTTTGAACCATTCTTACTCACTTATTTTGTTACAGTAAAATTATACTAAAATAATGTACCACAATTTATTTTGTCATTCCATGTGCAATGGGTATCTGTTTTGTTTCCATTTCTTTGCTAACCACATAAAGTGTCACTATGAGTATTTTGGAGTATTTGGCACTTTTCTTTCTATATTTGACTCCCTTGGAGGAGTTTCTTGGAAGTAAGATTTCTTGGTCAAAGAAAAGTTTACAATTCGAAACTGACCTCAAGAATAGCCATGAAAATGGACAGTTCTACCAACAGTACATTGGTGTACCAATAATTTCACAGGGTAGAAACAGGTCATCCAAGACACTCTGCCTCCAGATTCCCCCCAAACTATGTAAAAGGTGACTCTGAATAACTTCTGGAACCCCAGCACCCACAGAACGACACAGAGAAGCTAACCTCCCACTGAGGACAGCCCAGCAGTCCTGCAGGAAGGACCAGCGCAGCGCTCTGGGAGCTGGCAGCATGCAGTGCACAGAGCGCGGGAAGCCAAGCCCAGCAGAGCCCAGGTCCACGTGAGCCGAGGTTTTAGCCCCAGGATGGCAGGGCCAGCAGCTGGCTGGAGAGACCCCAGAAAACCAGCAGCTCTGGCAACTCCAGAATTATCAACATAGACACTCCTAGGACAAAGTGAGAGGTTAGTGCCCTAGGGACTTTGGGACCAGTATTTGGGGAATCCATCAGCTTCCTCCCCTGGGGGCTAGAAGCTGCTGAGGAGACACACCATTTTGTAGTTTTCAGAGGCAGCTCCAACTCCTGGCCTACAAACCATAGGGAGATCCAGCAATCAGTCTTGGGAGGTAATCACTCTTGCTTTAACCAACCTGGATCTGGATTGTGATCTGGGGTGGAAGTCATGGGTGGGTTTACAGCTTGCCAGAAATGGAAGTTGGCCACCTCACACATTTGGGGCGAAAGTTCCTGTCTGGCACCAGGCCATACGATGGCAACAAGCCCAAAAGTCAAGTAATTAAGTGGCAACATGCCAAGGCAAAGGAAACAGAAAAATGCAACCCTAGACTCCTATTTTGGGGCATAGAGTGGGAAAAAGACTGTGAGGTCAGAAGTCCTGCTCCAAAAGCCCCAGGGGAAAACATGAGTGGGTTGCAGGCCATAGAGGACCTTAAGAAGGACTTTAAAAATGAAATAAGAGAAGTGGAGGAAAAATTGGAAAGAGAAATGAGAAGGATGCAGGAAACGTATGAAATGAGGGTCAACAGTCTGACTGAAGAAAACAACACCTTAAAAAATAGACTATCTTGATTTCTCATAAAGTCATTAGCTTCCATTTGCTCCAGTCTAACTCTGAAGGAATGAATCTCCTCAGTGAACTTTTGAGATTCTTTTTCCTTCTGGCAAATTCGACTTCTTAAGGCATTCTTCTCCTCATTTCCCTTTTGGGCCTCCTTTGCCATTTGAGTTAGGACGTCTGACCTCACAGTCCTTTTCCCACTCTATACCTCCAAAATAGGAGTCTAGGGTTGCATTTTTCTGTTTCCTTTGCCCTGGCATGTTGCCGCTTAATTACTTGACTTTTGGGCTTGTTGCCACACTATGCCTTTAAGGCCAGATAGAGGAATTTTCGTCCCAAACGTGTGGGGGGCAACTTCCATTTCTGGCAAGCTGTAAACCCACCCACAACTTCCACCCTAGATCACAATCCAGATCCAGGGAGGTTAAAGCAAGAGCGATTACCCCCCCAAGACTGATCGCTGGATCTCCCTAGAAATTCGCAAGCCAGGAGCTGGAGCTGCCTCTGAAAACTACAAAATGGTGTGTCTCCTCAGCGGCTTCTAGCCCCCAGGGAAGGTAGCAGACACATTCCCCAAATACAGTTCCCAAAGTCCATAGGACACTAACCTCTTACTTTGTCCTAGGCATGTCTATGTTTATAATTCTGGAGTCTCCACAGCTGCTGGTGTTCTGGGGTTCCTCCAGCTGGCTGCTGGCCCTGCCACCCTTGGACTAAAATCTCGGCTCACGCGGACCTGGGCTGTGCTTGGCTCTGCTCCCTGCGCTCTGTGCGCTGCGCGCTGCCGGCTCCCAGACTGCTGCGCTCATACTTCCTGCAGGGCTGCTGGGCTGTCCTCAGCGGGAGATTAGCTTCTCTGTGTCGTTCTGTGGGTGCTGGGGCTCCAGAAGTTGTTCAGAGCCCCCTTTTACATAGTTTGGGGGGAATCTGGGGCCAGAGTGGCTTGGATGAGCTGTTTCTACTCCGCCATCTTGGCTCCGCCCGGAGAATTTCTTAAAGGATGATTTCTAGGTTCTTTTGTTGATCATGGCTTTCAGGGAGTCCAATAATTTTTAAATGAACTCCCCTGGATCAATTTTCCAGGTCAGTGGTTTTTCCTATGAGATATTTCACATTGCCTTCTATTTTTTTTTTCATTTGTTTGTATCTGTTTAATAATATGTTGATTTCTCACAACGTCATTAGCTTCCATTTGCTCCAATCAAATTCTGAGGGAATGATTCTCTTCGGTGAGCTTTTGACATTCTTTTCCATCTGGCTAATTCAGCTTTTTAAGGCATTCTTCTCCTCACTGCCCTTTTGAGCCTCTTTTGCCATTTGAGTTTATTTTTAAGGTGTTGTTTTCTTTAGTCGGGTTGTTGATTCTCATTTTATAATTCTCTGGCAACATTCTCATTTCTCTTCCCAATTTTTCCTCCACTTCTCTTATTTGCTTTTCAAAATCCTTCTTAAGGCTCTCTATGACCTATGACCATCTTTTATTTTTTCTTGGAAGCTTTTGTGAACAAGTTCTGACTTAGGTGTCTTCTTCCTGTTCTATACTTTGATCCTTTTTGTCCCCAAAATAGCAGTCTAATGTTGGATTGCTCTGTGTGCTTTGCTTCTCTCGTTTGCTCACATTGCCACTCAATTCCTTGACTTTTGAGCTTTTTGCCACAGTGGAACTCTGTTACCAGGAAGGGGAGCTTTGTCCCAATCTCTCTGGTTTTTGCACCTGCTGGAGCTATTAGTTTGGTGCCCTCTCTGAAACCTCCACATACTCTGGCAAACTGGTCACACACCCCAGGACCTCCACCCTAGACTGCAATCCAGATCCAAGCAGGTTAAAGCAAGAGTCACTACCCCCTCAGAATGGTTGCTTGTTCCGCCTTCAATCTGTAAGCCATTAGCTCTGAAGCAGCCATGTAGTGGTGGCTGCATGGCCACAGTGCCTTAGACACTTTTCCCTCTAGGGGGTAAAGGCCAGACCATACTCCCAAACTTCTGTTTCACAAAGTCCACACTGCACTGACCTCTCACTTTGTCCTTAGCATCTATGGGTTGATAATTCTGGAAACCACCACAACTGCTGGTGATCTGAAGTGCCTCCAGCTTGTGTCTGGTTGTGGCCACTCTGAGGCTAAAATCTCCAGCTCACACAGGGCTAGGCTTGAATCCCAGAGGGCTTTGCTGGCCCCTTCCTCCTGGCCTGCCAGACTGTCTTCAGGGGGAATTTAGCTTCTCTCTGTCATTTTGTTCATTCTGAAGCTCCAAAGTTTGTTTAGAGTCATTTTGAACATGAATTGGAGGAGTTGGGAGCAGTGGGAACCGTGCAGAAGCCCAGTTTCTACTCCGCCATCCTGACTCATCATTTTCTTATTAGAAATACTTTGTGCAAGGATTTTCCTTAATTCATTATTTCCCTTAATAACCTTGATACACTGATTTTATTTGTTTCAAAAGCTTTTTGATTTCATGCATTTGAAATCATCTATTTCATCTCTTTTTTTAAAATCAAGTCTCTGCTTTTAATGTTAAGAGCTTTTTCCCAAACATATTTATTAAAGTTATCTGATCTTGATTTCTTCTTTTTTTTTTTAAATATCATGCCCCTTCATATTTATATTGCCGATTTATTTGGAGTTTATTGTAGTGAATTGTACCAGAAGTTGGTCTTCCTTATTTCTGCCAATATTGTTTCCAGTTTTTGAGCAGATTTTGTCAACCAAGAACTTTTAACTACAAGGAATTTATGTTCTTCAACATTTTCAAAATTGGATTATTAAGTTAGTTTATTTTCTTTTATTCATCCAGTTTGTCTCATGATTTACTTGATAATTACTGCTTTATGATATAATTTGAGGTCTGGAAGTTTTATCTCCATTAAATAATACTTTTAGCATTTCTCTTGAAATTTTAACCATATGTTTTTCCAAATGATTTCCCTTACTATTTTGTATTGCTCTATCATGTGCCCTAAGAGTATTTTGATAAGTAAAGAAATAAACCTGAAAATTAATTTAGGTTTTATAATTATTTATATTATCTCAGTGCAGCTCAACCATATCAAATATCTTTCCAAATATTTTCATATTTGTTTAAAGGATATCTTATAATCATATTTAAGTTGTGGTTACACCTTAGTGGGTAGCATACTTTAAATTCTATCTTTTAATGTCTGTAAAGGACAAAGCAAAAAGAGCCTTGGATTCAGTACTTATCTTGTTGTAATAGAAGCTGGGGGAGGCAATCCTTGATCTGATGGGGTCATATGTAGTTACCTGCACTTTTGCATCTAATAAATTACAAATGTTTTGGCATGGAAAAATACAAGCCTCCAAGCAACTCTTTCCTCACAATCATGAAAAACAAACAGAAATTTGGAAAATTAGAGAAGACAAAAAAAGTTGCCACCAAATATTGGGCATATCTTAATAAAACATACACCAATGGGCTCCTTGCACAACCAGAGTATGGTGAATATTTGAATAATGTGAAGAGTCATTCTTGGTAATTTAAAACTAGAAGTGTGGCAATGTTTGCTAAGCATCTGTCCGCCAGCCCTTTATCTCTTCATTAAAACACTTCTCTGTTGCTACATCATTAAATGGAGGTGACCTTGTGTTCTCAAATTCTATGCAAATAGAACATAAGTTCTAACCACACTCACTGAGATGGAATGGATTTACATATGGTCCCAGGGATGGACAACGTATAGTGTTATAAAAGGTTGACCATACATACCACAGTGAATTATTTGACCATGTTACCTTTCTTTTTTTTTTAAACAAATGCTTTATTAACTTCTGTTTTACATCATTCATTTCTGCCATATTTTGAGTAACAATCATTTTCCCCCCGTTATTCCCCTACCCACCCTCCCAGAATAGCAGTCCCACAAGATATTGCTTCCTCCAATCTGCTCTCTCCCATACCTTCTCCCATACCCTCTTCGACTTTTCGATTAGAGGAAGGTGAATCGTTGTGTCCCAATGCCTGCACATCTTGACTCCCAATTATAAGCAAAAGAGTATTAATAATAGTATTTATATATATTTGAAACATTTAATGTTAAGACCTTGAATTTCAGATCCATTTCCTTCCTCCCTTGTCATCCATTCCCTCTGGGGAGATAAGTAATTCAGTATATGTTGTACATGTCTAGCTATGCAAAACATTATCATAGTAGATATATTGTACAGGGCTGCTTATAGTTCCCTCCCACTCAAATCACCTCCTACCTGGTCCATTCCCTACATGATCCTGTCCCTCTTCTATAGTGGGTACTTCCAACCTCCCCTCACCCCAAGGATGCTCTCCCATTCATCATCCCTCCTCTCCTTCCCCTTCCCCCTATCCTGCTGCAGGTTGAGATATCCCATTTAGTATGTATGTCATTCTCTCCCTGAACCAAATTCAATGTGAATGTGGTTTTGCCTTTTTAGCCTTCCTATTCTCCCCCTCTTCCACTTCCCCTTGCTTCTTCTACATGAGATAGTTTACCCTACCCTGTCTCTCCCCATCTCCTCTTGCCACTTTCCTCTCTCACCTCATAATTTCATCCCTTGAGTATTCTCCCTTCCCAACAAATTCAACCTATGCCCTCTATCCATATATAACTGTAACTATATACACACACATTCACATATGTATTCATATGACCACACCCCTTCTTCCATTATTTTCATAGTGAGAAAGATATCATCAGTCACAGTTATTACTTTTCCATATAGGAATGTAAATAGTTCAACTTTGATAAGTTCCTTTTGATTTCTTTTCCCTGATTACCTTCTCAGGCATCTCTTGCTTCTTGTGTCTGGATGTCAAATTTTCTATTCAATTCTGGTTTTTTCCTCAAGAATGCTTGAAAGTCCTCTATTCCACTGAATGACCATATTTTCCCCTGAAACAAAATACTCAGTTTTGCTGGGTAGGTGACCCTTGGGTTCATTCACAGTTCTTTTGCCCTCTGGAATATCATATTCCATGCCCTTCGATCCCTCAGTGTAGAAGCTGCCAGGTCCTGGGCTATTCTGATTGTGTTTCCACAATATTGAAATTGTTTCTTCCTGGCTGCTTGGAGTATTTTCTCCTTGATCTGGGGATTCTGGAACCTGGCTATAATATTCCTGGGAGTTTTCTTTTTGGGATCTTTTTCAGGAGGTGATCTGTGGATTCTTTCAACCTCTATTTTGCCCTCTGGGTCTAAAACATCAGGGCAATTTTCCTTGAGAATTTCTTGAAGGGTGATTTCTAGGTTCTTTCTTTGATCATGGCTTTCAGGTAGTCCAATAATTTTTAACTTGTCTCTCCTGGATCTATTTTCCAGGTCAGTGGTTTTTCCCATGAGATATTTCACATTGCCTTCTAATCTTTCATTTGTTTGGATCTGCTTAACAGCATCTTGATTTCTCATAAAGTCATTAGCTTCCATTTGCTCCAGTCCAACTCTGAAGGAATGAATCTCCTCAGTGAACTTTTGAGATTCTTTTTCCATATGGCAAATTCGACTTTTTAAGGCATTCTTCTCCTCAGTGCCCTTTTGGGCCTCCTTTGCCATTTGAGTTAGTCTATTTTTTAAGGTGTTGCTTTCCTTAGTCAGGCTGTTGACCCTCATTTCATACTTTTCCTGCATCCTTCTCACTTCTCTTTCCAATTTTTCCTCCACTTCTCTTATTTGATTTTTAAAGTCCTTCTTAAGGACCTCTATGGCCTGCAACCCGCTCATGTTTTCCCCTGGGGCTTTTGGAGCAGGACTTCTGACCTCACTGTCCTTTTCCTGCTCTATGCCCCCAAAATAGGAGTCTAGGGTTGCATTTTTCTGTTTCCTTTGCCTTGGCGTGTTGCCACTTAATTACTTGACTTTTGGGCTTGTTGCCACACTATGGCTTTAAAGCCAGATAGAGGAATTTTCGTCCCGAACGTGTGGGGGACAACTTCCGTTTCTGGCAAGTGGTAAACCCACCCACAACTTCCACCCCAGATCACAATCCAGATCCAGGGAGGTTATAGCAAGAGCGATTACCCCCCAAGACTGATTGCTGGACCTCCCTACAGTTAGCATGCAGGCCAGGAGCTGGAGCTGCCTCTGAAAACTACAAAATGGCATGTCTCCTCAGTGCCTTCTAACCCCCAGGGGAGGAAGCTGACGCATTCCCCAAATACTGGTGCCAAAGTCCATAGGACACTAACCTCTTACTTTGTCCTAGGTATGTCTTTGTTGATAATTCTGGAATCTCCACAGGTGCTGGTGTTCTGGGGTTCCTCCAGATGGCTGCCGGCCCTGCCGCCCTGGGGCTAAAACCTCAGCTCATGTGGACCTGGGCTCGGCTCGCTGCAGGCTCCCAGACCACTGTGCTGGTCCTTCCTGCAGGGCTTCTGGGCTGTCCTCAGCGGGAGGTTAGCTTCTCTGTGTTGTTCTGTGGGAGCTGGGGCTCCAGAAGTTGTTCAGAGTCCCCTTTTACATAGTTTGGGGGGAATCTGGGGGCAGAGTGGCTTGGATGAGCTGTTTCTACTCTGCCATCTTGGCTCCGCCCCCCCCCCCCCATGTTACCTTTCTAAGAACAAAAGTGTAGGACTGACAATGACATTGTCCCCCATTCAAAAAAGCTCCAGTGGGATTCAATGTTCTCTAAGGTTAAAATATCAACTTCAATGTTCTGTATTTAAAGATTTGCACAATATAGTTCCAATTTACTTTTCCTGAATTGTTACACAGGATTTTCCTTCATGTACCCTGTGATATAACTAAATGGCATACTCATTTTTTACTTATGACATTCACCTACCATTTCTGAATGATTTTCCCCCATGCCTGGAATATACTTCCTACTCATCTTCACCTCTTAAAAATTCCTTGTTTCCTTCCATGCTCCCTTCAGTCACTACCTATGTGGTCTGCAACTTGAGGAAAATGAAAGAACAAGAGTTTAAAGGCATACTCATTAAGGAACTCAAGTAATCAAAAAATACTTGTAAACATTTCTAAAAACTTATTTGAGACCATGTGTATATTTCCAAAAAAATGAATTATCATAAACAATGATATTAATATCCCTGTCAATCTTTTTAAAGAGGAATAGTGATTGTAAGAAATGTGATATGAGATCACTCTTAAATTATACTTGTTCTACAGGTATTGAATGAATTTTCTAAACTCGATTTTATCCTGTATGTTAATTTCATTGCTTTTCTTTAGGTAATATTTTAAACTGATTCTGATAACCTGAATTTATTTACTTCTATCATTTTATTGAATGACTATGATGTAATTTTGCGGGCTGTTTTTTGTTGTTGTTTCTTTCTTACACCGCCACTGTACTCCTCCCAAAATATACTGACAAGGGTGCAAAGGCTTTTCATTAAATGACATCCCACAGGGTAGCAGTTTTCATCTTGGCATTTATAGCAGAACCTTGGAAACCTGACTGACTGTTTGGAGCTTATCTTGTGAGCTAGAGGTTCAGAAGAAAATGTAGAAAGTAACTACATTATAAAAACCCAGCTGTGCTTGTTTACTCTTGTCTTCTCACACACTGAATCCACATTTCTTCTTGTGCACAGCATTAATAGCAAATCTGTTGAAATATGGTAAATGACACAGCCAAAGGAATAAGATGTTATCTATAGAACCTTGGGAAAATATTTTAAATTTATATGTTTTACATTCAGTTATGCAAAAGTCATACTGTATTATTAGACTGAACAAAAGATTTGGAGTCATAATTGTTGTTCAATCATTTGTGTCTGGCTCCATGAATCCCTGGACTATCTCTTGAAGTCTGTCCAAGCTCATATCCATTGCTTCCATGACATCATCTATCCATCTCATTCTCTGCCACCCCCTTCTCCTTTTGCCTTCAATCTTTCACAACATCAGGGTCTTTTTCAGTGAGTCCTGTCTTCTTATTATGTGGCTAAAGTATTTAAGTTTCAGGTTCAGAATTTGTCCTTCCAGTGAATAGTGTGAACTAATTTCTTTTGAGTATTGACCAGATTTTCTTCTCATACTTCAGTAGTCCTCTCAAAAAAAAAAACAAAAAAACAAAAACAAGTTATGGGGTTTTTTTTCCTTTTTTTTGTGAATGGAAGATGGGAATGGTTTGAGTATGACATTGAGGTGTATCCTGCCCCTGACACACACACAATCTGATCTCTGGGTGCTATTTTCTGTCCACACAGGGCTTTGTGTTTTGTGGAGCCCTTTGTCAGTAAGCATAAACCTACAGTCCTTTTCTCAAAAAAAGTATGCAAATGATAAAATAATATACATATCTTTAGAAAGGGAAATAATTATATAGAAATACAATTATGTTTTAAGTAAAACATGAGTTTATAGAATTAAACTTAAATATTTATTGTTATGCTACTTATTATTCTTTTCTGGGAAAATTTTAAATTGTTTATTCATACAAATACATACAGTAATATTTTATGATGGTAGTTTGGGAAATGACTAACACCAGACTGGAAACTGTATGATATCTGACCTTTTTCACATGTATAGTTTGAAAAATATTATATGATATCTAGTATATATACATTTATGTGACATCCTAACTTATGTTACATCCTAGCTAGCATCTTATGCATAATGTTCTACTGCAGTAACTTCATTCTGATATGGAGTTGAATCTGTCATCTCAAAAGACTATTCTAGCAGAGCATCCCCTTTTGAAAACCTTACCAACTTAAAAAGTTTTCATGTATAGACTTAGGGCTCAATTATTTTCACATACACACATGCACACATACATATAAGTTTACGTATAGATATATACACATATGTATGTACATATATCTATATGTATGCATATACATTTACATACATATGGATCTGTGTGTATATGTACATATATATACACACAATCACTTCTATTCATGTAGAGATATATACCTCTATTGATATAGATATATACACATATATATGCATATATCTGTATAGACATATATGTGTGTGCACATGTCTGTGTTGTGTTTGTCATCTAATGATTTGCCTCATATAAGGTTATAAAGATTTTGGAGACACAAATGTTGAATACTGTATACCAATGGTAGCACTGTTTCCTTTTTTCAAACCTGTTTCATTTCATGGGTAATCTCACAAAATTATTTAAGAGTTTATGATGTTTTACATAGGAAACTCTTAAGAACCCCTGTTTAAATATCCCAATCTGTCTAGAACTATATGAAATATCCTCTTTCCTTCCTAGTGACTTCATAACTTCCAGTTACAAATACATTATTGGTGGGAAAATCACTCTCAAAGCATATGACATTGCAGAATAAAACCAAATAATATTCCAATTCTCTTAGGTACTAGTATATTAAAATCCATTCTTTTTAAATGTATGCCTGGTAGCTTAAAAACAATTTAAATCCTAGTTATCAAGGGCTTCAAATTATGGATATAGTTATCACTATATCTATATCTTATGAATATTGTTGGTAAGATAATATCTTAGGTTGGAATACAGAGGATGAAAATGTGACTCATTAATTCTAGACTCATACTATTATATAGAATTTGCCTTATACTTTAAAAATATAACTACTATGGGGCAAAATAGATCAAATTTTTGAAACCAGTATTTGAATGGCTTAGAAAAGGTTCCAAACTAACAGACTCAAAGAATGAGAAATCTTAATGTAATCCTAAGGTAACATCCTTACAAACATTTGGGACCTGTATCTGCCTAATCCATTGTCCCTCAAAAGACAGGAACATAACGAATATCATTTGGGAACAGATAAGTGATGAAGTGGATCATACGGTCATGTATTTAAAGCTAAAAAGGATTTTAGAGGTTACAAAATACAAATAATTCATTTTACAGTTGTGGAAACTGAGACCCAGACACTTAAGCCCAGCATTACAAAGTTTGTGTTTAAAGCATTCCTTTAGTTCATTTTTTGGTCACTGACAATGCTACCAAAGACCGTTTTGTTGACAAACTTGATCATTCTTATCACAAATTTACATTCCAAGTTTTCCTGTAGTTTTCACATTTTAGAATTTGAAAGAGTCTTGGAGATCATGTAATTCAATCCCCTCATTTTCTAGATGAGGGACACAAGCAATGATTTTTACAAAGGTTATGCAGTGATTTAGTGTGGTAGGTTCTGTATTCAAAATTAGGTCTCCTGACTCCAGGTCCAGTACTATACAATCATCATGGTTCTATCCTCCAAAAAACTGTCCTGTGATCTCCAAACTGTTTATGTTTTTGATCTTAGCAACAAATCATTTATTACCTCTAAAGAGTTATTAGAATGACCATTACCAAATTTGTCCTGCTTACATTTTCAAGAAGCCAACAATTAATTTTTATTCTTTTGTAGCCATAATTCAGTATAAGAAACTAAGCATCTTCTATGCAGTGTATCATTGGAGATTCTCTTTATAAATCCTGGGATTGTATAAAATATGATTGTAAACAGTGGAGGAGAAAAAAGGCAATTGAGGAAACATTCTGTTCTGTGACAAAAGATACCAGCCTTGATTTGTGGCTGTGCTCATAGCTGACCTTTGAATTATAGTTATGTGTATAAGACCATTTACTCTGAAACAAATTAAAGATGCCATAGAACAATTGCTGACTCAAAGTGCAAACATGTGATCTGCTTGGTTAGTTTGTATCTCACTGGATTAATAAAGTAGTCAGAGCTCTCCTTCATCGGGTTAAGTCCTGGGATTTCTTCTCTGCAATAGTATCTGTTCGAAGTTTTAAATAGTTGCTAGGATTAAAGATAGAAGTAATGAAATTGATGTTTACCTCAAAATGATGTCATTTGGGAGAATTCTTTCAGTGGGTAGTTGTAATTAAAATAAGAAGTTAGTATGCAGCATGATCTTAGAAATGCTAATATAAAGCTCCTAGTGAAGTAACAGTCCCCTAAGCTCTAAAACATTTTGAAGTACATAAGCAATGTAGTAGATTAAATAGGGAAACTGTAAGTACTCTTTTGGGACCATTCTGAAGCAACTAGTCAACAGAACTTTAATATCAATATTTTCTGGTGAGTCACCTTCTATCCTCTCCTTTAAAAGTAAATTGGCTGTCTACAGCTTAGGAAAGATTTCCATCAAAATAAAACATTTTACTAGATGATGTAAGCCAGGTTGGGTGGACAAATGGCTGTAATTTTTCCTGTATACCCTGAATAGACTCAGCAACCACAGTAAAATATAAATTCTCTTTAACTGGGGGCTCAATTTGTAGAAGTAAGCTAGAGGGATAAAGGAGCAGAACAGAGTTATTCTGCAGTAATAAAGCTGTGCGGGCAGAGTGTATTTTATAATCACTAAGAAAATACTGACATGAACACCAATATATTTCACAAGTTTGAGAGCCACTTTGATCATAAAAAATGTTGTAAAATATATATTTGATTTAAAATATCATAGACCAAAAGCAAGCATAAAACTAAGTAAATCAACGATAATTGCAATGTTACATACATGTGTAGTCATGTATAAGTAAATATGCAAAATGTATATTAATCTGTATTAATGCATGTGCATGAGAAACAATGTGGTGAACAGGGATCTGTTCTGCCAGCTTGGGAGGAATGGGTTGAAGTCTGGCTGTGTGACCTTGAGCAAATGAGCCATTTGATCATTCAGGAACCCAAGCAATTCTTTAAGCTATAATTTACATTAATAGATACTGGTCTCATTTTTAGAGAGAACTCCTCAATGAACAGCCTAAAGATGAAATCATAGGTGCTGTAGATAGATAGATATATGGATAGATAGATAGATAGATAGATAGATAGATAGATAGATAGATAGATAGATATAGACATTTGTGTGTAGATACAAAGATATGCTAAGTCCTCTGTATATGATACATACATATAGTATTATGTTACATATATGTATATAATACATTAACAAAAGTACTAGATTTTTAGAAGTCAGATATGTAAGTGGCAGAATTTGGATTTCTATTTACAATAAAAACAAGAAGGTTTGACCACTATATGCAAATATGTAAAAGAGAGGGCAAATCTCTCCTCTACCCAATAAGCCTTGGCTCCTTGTTAAAGATTCCAGATATTCAAGAAATAATTTTCAAGCATGAAATGGTCTGCAAATTAGTACAGTTTTAACCCAAAGAACTATTTTATAATACAGACTGTCCCTAAAGTCTGGACACATAGGCAATCTCATTATGAATATTTTCAAAAAAGGAAATGAAATTTTCAAAATTTTATTTAATTATCATAAATGAGGTTTCATAGAAAGACAGGAAATATGTAGGAAATCTCATTAACTAAATTAATTAGATTAAATTAATCTCTCTAATATTGAAAGTAGTCCCCAATACCTAAAGGAAGCTTTTATTCCATATGGTTAAAATTTATGCTAATTAAATAAAATGTTGAAAATTTCTTTCATTTCATTTCTTCAAAATATGCATAGTTAATGAGATTTCCTATGTGTTTTAGGGACACACTGCAAATTATAGACACATTTATTATAAAATAATTATAAATTCCTTATCTCCTTAAACATATAAGGAATCAGAATTGATAGTAGTACTTTTATTTGTATTGCATCTCATTGTGATCCATATTCCTCTTTATCCAAATCGCAAAGGCTTAATCTGGCTATGTGGATTAGAGCAATAATATTTCTTTTGCATATTTCCCTTTTGAAGGAGTTTGCCCACAGCCATGACAATATTAATTATCAAGCAGCAAGTCATCTAAATTAATCATAGTGAATAATTTAGAAAAAATAATTCCTGGTGTTGTTTTATTTTTTCTTAGAATTTTGTTTAAAATTCTTAATCAAGGGATGGCTATGTGGTATAGTGAATAGAGCACCAACCCTGGAGTCAGGAGGACCTGAGTTCAAATCTGGCCTCAGACACTTAACTAGCTCTGTGACCTCAGGCAAGTCATTTTACCCCAATTGTCCTCTTCCCTCCAAAAAAGCAACAACAACAGAATCTTAATCAATATCCATATTCAAGTATAGTTCTCTTTCTTTGCTTTATCCTTTTCTGTTTAAATAATGACTGTCTTATAAAAGGTGTTTGGCAGCATTTTGTTTTTCCTTCATTTCTTTAGAATAAACTGTGTAGCATAAACATTGTTTTGTCTCTGTATATTCTACAATCACTTGGTATCTGTCATGTCACACTCTTTTATCACATTTTACAACAAAGATTTTTTGTTGTCATCTCTTATGCCAACCCCTGCATTGAAGTCATCAAGAATTAATATATAGGGGTGGCTAGGTGGTGCAGTGAGTAGAGCGCCGGCCCTGGAGTCAGAAGGACCTGAGTTTGGTTCTGGCCTCAGACACTTAAGGCACACACAAACAAAAACCTAGCAGTGTGACCTTGGGCAAGTTACTTAACCCCAATTGCCCTCCAAAAAGCAAAAAAAAAAAAAAATTAATATATACATGGATTTAATTTGAGGAATGTCCTCTTTTTTTTCTTTTTTTTCTTAGAGTTTATCTATTTTATCTACCACAAAAAATGTTCCCACAGAATTTGCAATTTATTTTCATGGTGGTGTTTTATCAATGCCAGCATGAGCTCTATGAGGTAAAATGATAAGTATTTCCATAAAACTATATTTCTTTTTATTCTTGGATGCATAATGAAACCAATTCTTTAACTCTTTGTCTAAAAACACAAGTCACCTTTTTATGTAACTGTACTTTTTTTGTTTTGTGGTTTGATTTATAGCAAGCATATAAAGATTTATATGTTATTTCCTCTAGTAGTATTACAATTAGTTACTGTTCAAGGATCTCGTGCATAGATTACCATTAGTTAAGTAGTATATTGGGGCAGGTAGGTGGCACAATGGAGAGAGTCAGGTCCAGAATCAGGAAGACTTATGTTCCTGAGTTCAAATCCAGCATCAGAAATTTACCAACTGTGTGACCATGGGCAAGTCACTTAACCTTGTTTTTCTCAGTTTCCTCATTTATAAAATGAACTGGATAAAGAAATGATGAACCACTCCAGTATCTTTGCTAAGAAAACTCCAAATAGGCCATGAAAAGCCAGGCATGACTGAAAATAACTGAACAATAACAAATAGTTTGTTGATCCTTAATATCCTCTATTAGCCTTTCCACTTTATTGCCACCTTGATAGCCAAAGAGGCGTCATATAAGATTTAGAGCCTTTTCATATTTTATCCAATTTTATGGGGTTGCCACTATGAAAGAATCAATCATCAAAAAGTCAACCTATCAGTGGTAAGCCTCTCTATACTTAGCTAGGCTGGCCATCAGAGACCAGCCATTCTATGTTGGCAAGAACATTCTCAAATCTTGTTCAGTGGGGTAGAAAATGCCAGAATTTACACTTCAGTGAAAAAGCTTTCAGGAACTTGGCTCTATTCCATATATGGTGCATTAAAATACTACTTTCCATAAAATAAAAATATCAGATAAATTATTTAATCATTGCCATAATACAATCTCTCTAGTCATCCCCACCCACTATTGTAACTATTCCAAATCTAATCTATCTATCTTCACATTAACTAACACCTAATTTGTTCCCAGGTTCTAGTTGACATATTTGAAAAGAGTTGATTGAGTACTTGAAGGCAGCATTATGCAACGGTAAAAGTACTAGGTAGGGAATCAAATCTATGTTCAAATTTCAGATCTGATGCTTATTCTGCATAGAGCCTTGATGAAGATACATAATTATGGATGTGGAATATTGCAAAACTCTTAGAAATGTTATTTTTAATATTGAGGAAAATATTCACTGAAAGTTCATAGTTAAACTATTTCTTATGAAGAAATAAGATTACTTTGAAAGAAAGTTGTGAGTTTGCCAGTAAGTACTAGATGAAACCCCATGGAAGACTTAGAAATTCTTCTAGACCTATTTTTTCCTATCATTTAGTGTATGAATTTCTGGATTGTTAAACATTTTCTTGAGATTTACTAGCATTTTACCCACGACTTTCTACTTTTAGGGACATATTAGTACTAGGTTTATTTGTATTTATCCCAAAATTTTGAGTTGCAAGGTTTACTTTCATGTGATAGTATTATAAACATATTTTACAATTAAGCAAGAATAACAATCATGTGTGCATGTGTGTGTACATTTGTACACAAATACACATGAAAATACACATACAAAAATGCAAATACATAACAGTGAATGTAGTGTGCATATGTGTTTATGATATACATACATTTCTATGTGTGTGCACACAAAAGATGAATGCGTATGTATATATGTATATGTAATATATAGGATTTATATTGTTATGCCTGCTTACTATACTGTGTGTGTGTATGCCTAAGTAAACCAATATGTACATGTACAAAATGTATTATAGAAATGTGTCTACATATTTGTGCATGTGTGTATATATTTTCTAAATTGAACAGGTATTAGAGTTATATACAAATATAATTGTAATACTTGATTTTCTTTTTTTTAAATGCTTTATTAATTTCTGTTATAGTTCATTCATTTCCACCAGTTTTTCTGTTACAAATTTTCTCCCCATTTTTTCCCTACCCACCTCCCCAAAATAGCCATCCCCCAGGATTCCTCACTTATTATATCCCAATGACATGTAAAATAGTATTAATAATAGTATATACATATATATTTTAAACATTTGGTTTTAAAACTTTGAATTCCAAATTCATTCCCTTCCTCCCTTCTCACCCACCTTACTGGGAAGATAAGCAATTTAATATAGGTTGTACATGTATAGCTAATGCAAAACATTACATAGTAGATGTGTTGTAGAAGACTAATTATATTTCCCTCCCTCCTATCCCACCTCCCACTTGTTCTATTCTCTACTTCAGTCCTGCCCCTTTTCAAAAGTGTGTGCTCCCTACTTCCCTCCCACCCAGCCTGCTCTCCCTTCTATCATCCCCCATCTCATCCCCTTCCCCACTACTCTCCTGTAGGGTGAGATACCTTATTTCATGTGTATGTAATTCCCTCCCTGAGCCAAATTCAATGATTATAAGGTTGACCAATTCCCTTATGCCTTCCTGTTCTTCCCCACCATTGTACCCCTTTTCCCTTGCTTCTTCTATATGAGATAGTTTGCCCCATTCTGTCTCTCCCAATCTCCTCTCATTATATTCCTCCATCACCTCTTGATTTTACCTTTTAAGTGTCATCCCTTGCTATTAAATTGGTCCTGTGCCCTCTATCAATGTATACCTGTAAACATATATATATATATATATATATATATATACACATGTTCACATATCATATATATTCTTATACCTATATACCCTCCGATAAAAACTATACATATATGTGTGTATAAATATATATAAATATACATATATGTATACACAAATATATATAAATATACATACATAAATATATATGCATATGTTTCCATCATTTTGTGGGTTCTATAGCTCCAAAGTTTGTTCAGAGTCCTCTTTTACATGGATTGGTAAATGTGGAAGCTGGAGCCGAGTGGAAGTCCTGCTTCTACTCTGCCATCTTGACTCTGCCCCCATGATACTTGATTTTCAAATACATTCATAATGTTACCACCTGAAAGAAAACCATGTGTAGCTTATAATGTCATGACAATAAAAATAAACTTGTTAAGGATCAGTCCCTGAGGGTAGAAAGCAATAGGCAGATAGTTAAGAAATCTCCATGAAATAGATCCAGAAAGCCATATAGTAAATGATGGGGAAAGAGGGATCTAAAAAAAATTGCTAAGGCTTCTATGAGACTTCATCTTGTATTTACTTGCAAACACATAACTTTATTTAAGAGCAATTTTATTCTCATAAGAAATAGGTTAGTGACTATTTCTTCCAATATTAAAAATAGCATATTACTAAGAATTGTGCAATCCATAATTTTCACATTTTCCTGTTGAACTGAAGCACCAAGGTCATAGAATAATTTATTTTAATGAAAAATATTCTGAACTGAAATGACTCTGATTTTTAAAATTATTAAGATGAATAAATCACAGAAAATAGAAAACTCTGCATTTAACCAAAGCAGATAATATGCAAATAGTTTGTTGTTCTTAGCCAATAGTTATTTTTTATTAAAATTATATCTATAATTATCATATTTCTGAAATAGGAGGGTTACAAAGAAGAGAACAAAATGTACTATAAATATTAAGAAAACTGATGCAAACACCATTGAATTTATTGTTTTGGGCTATAATATTTGTAGCCTTTTTCCCTAGAGAGATGCCTTGGAAGTCTTGGATTTGTTCTACTGAAGGTCTCTACTGAGAAGATCAAGGCACTACTGAATTTAAATGAAAATCAGAAAAAAATGTCATGAAGTTTATTATTGTTCTCAAACATATTTTTTTCAGGAGTATACACTGTACTCCTTCATTCTCAAGGCCTACTGGTGAGATGACTTACATAAGGAAGATTAGTTGAAATTTATTTTGTATAATTCTAATAGTCCATGAGCACCATAATAATAATTTCATAGAAGAAGAAGCAACAGTTGTACAATCCATTGTATGAAAAATTGCATTACTTTTATTTATCTAAAATATTTAACTATTTTAAATGCAATGAAGGATTTTCATCTGTCGGATGCCTACTCTGCCTGTAATCTTATAATATATTTAAATATTTTTATTCATATTCTTGTAAACTGCATCTTTATGGAATAACTTTTTACATTGAACAACCATGAAAATTACATAATTCATCAGTTCTTTCTGATAATGAGTTAACTAGTATCCTAGAATCCATAAACTTGTAAGACATTGCCTTCACATATTTACCAGGAAAAAAAAAATGAACTTTTTTTTCAAGTATATGATTGACTCTTCTTGGTAGGATGGTCATTTCCTAGCCTTATTCTATGTACCATATAGGATATACTCAATAACCTACTTTTTACTGTTTTGTGTAATATTTAATAGATTTTTATTTATTTCATTAAATACTTTTCAATTCCATGTGTGTATATATGTGTGTGTATGTAAATATATATATATATATATATATATATATATATATATATATATATATAGTTCCAAATTCTCTGTCTTTCTACCGTTCCTTGAAAATACAAGCAATTTGATAATAATTACATATGTGAAGTCATGTAAATTATATTTACATTTTGTCACTATTGCAAAAAAAAACACATACACATACACAACCAATAAAGTAAAGAAAGTAAAAAGTATGCTTCAATCAGCATTCACAATTCATCAATTCTCTCTCTGGAGGTGGATATTTTTTATCATGTGTTCTTTTGAATTGTATTGGATCATTTTTTTTTTTTTATCAGAGTAGCTAAGTCTTTAACAGATGGTTTTCCCAGGTTTGTTTTTTCTTTCTTTCTTTTTTTTCCAGAATATTTTTAGTGACTTTTTTTTACTAAAAACAAAACTAAATTTTTATGAACTACTTTTGCCAAGACAATGATTGACTTTTGAATTAAATAACATAACCAAGAATTTAAAATATCATTTATATACTTAAATATTTGTTATAATGATTTTTTTTCTAAAAGAAATTCCATCTTGTTGTAAGATAGTTACATCTGTCCCTACATGGCTGAAAGGATGACATTAGAATGACCTAATCTTTGAAAGACACTCTATCATGTTATCTATAAAGTTTACAGCAGATATAAAATATTCAAAGTTAAATTATATAATAATGGTAATATAAAAATATTAACAGTAGCTGACATTTGAGAGGCAGCATGACACACTGTGTAGAAGTATGATCTTGAAAAAATGTAGTTTCAAAACTTCAATTCCTTCTGCCAACATATAATGGCTATGTGACTCTGGATAAATCACTTAAATCTCTCCAGACCTAGGTAATAATCTAAGAATATGAATTACAGACAAAGCAACAATTTTCATTACTGGAAGAATGTTTGGTAAAGCATTCTCTAAAGTGATGAAATCATAGAGCAGGGCCAAAGCAATCAAGAAATTATGTAGTACCATATGGTGTACAAATCACTTTATATACATAATCAGTAAGGTATGGTGAATTTGTAGTCAGAATGACTGGGGTTCTGTTCTGGCTTCAGACATAAGACCCTAGAAAAATCACTTGACATTTTTTTTGTCCTGATTTGTCATTTTTACAATGAGTGGGTGGTACTTAACGACTGCTAGGCTCATTTCCATCTCGAGTTATGATCCTTTGATCTCAATAAAAGGACTTGGTAGGATTTAGTACCATTTAAATACCTTTCTCAACAGAATTCAATAGCAAAATTCATAGTTCCATTTTAGAGTCTATTTCAAACAACAACTCACTTCAACAAGGCAGTTTGAATTTGAGCATAAACTAAAATTCTGTAGTTGACTGTCAGAGTCTGAAGGTGCCAGAGAGGTAAAAGCCCTGCACTCATCGCCTTAGCAAACCCAGAGCATAGTTTTATCAATGATCACAGACCTCAACTATGAGACTGGTAAATTTGCTAACCTCTTGTAGCAGCAAGCACCCCAAAATCCCTAGGCTGGCTGCCAACACAGGTTCTTAGATCTGCATTTTCTTAAGGAAAGCAACTCAAAATGGGTTAACAAGCTTACTTTAATCAATCAGACTTATATAATTTACCTAGTTCGGGGGGAAAAGGTCAGCACCCTGAACTTCAGAGTATACAGAGAGTAGTTTTAAAACAGAGAAGCAGATCAAGCAGACAGGCTTCCAAACTGTCCAACCATTACATACATCCATACCTAATCACAGTTACCAAAGAGGGAAGCATCAACATCTGGGTTTTCAAAGCGGGGGGGGCTCTCAACAACGGCTTCCCAGAGTCTCATCTGGTCAAATCACACAACACTTCTCAAAGTGAGCCCCAAAGCAAAGCCTCACATCAGGGATTATATAGCCTTCTCCTGGCTCAGAGAATGTAACAACCCTCTTGACCCACTGCCCAATCACACAGCATCAAGGTGGAGGCATTCCTGAAAACCAAACCTCCTGCTACAGGCTCCAGGTGACCACATTCAGCCTATTAGGAGGCAGAGTATATTTTCAAATCAAGAAAGGTTCTCAGAGTCGCTAAAGCCTATCAAAGGGCCTAGGGGCAGAGAAGATCTTTAAATATGCATTTCCATTACACCTCTTACTAATAGCTTTCACATTAAATGCTTCCAATCAAAATTATAGTTTTTAATAAATATATGGTACAATCTTCTCCATCCACTCTAGGCTGCAAACATGTCTATAGACTGAAAGTTTTTCCTTAGTGTTGTATTATATCAATTTTGAATACGTGAAAAAATACATAGAGATCCCCAGCCTGAAGGCGGGATCGGGGGCGGGCAGTTCTAGGAAGTAGCGGGGCGGAGTGGGGCTTTGCGGCTGGCTTCAGGGAGTGGAGGAAACGAAACCTAAGCCGGGTTAGGAGCGAGGAGGAGGGCACTAGGGCGGGATGCTCCGTGGGGTGCGTCCGCACTGAGACCCCTTGGCTGGGCGGAGGTCGCTGAGGCGGCAGCAGCAGGGACGTGGCGCTGTCCCCTCCCCCGCCCCCGGCTCAGGGGTAAAGCTGCTTCCTTGAGATCTTCTTTCTGCTGGAACATGAAGTGCCCTAGTTGTCAATACATCTCCAAAGATGAAGCTCCCAAGTTCTGCAGCCGCTGTGGGGAAAATTTGGTTCCTTCAGTTGACCCACAGAAGAATGGCAAATCCCAGCTAACTTTGGAAGTGGAAATAGAATGTGGAAAAGAACTTAAAGGTGAAGATGTTCTTCCTTTGGCAATGGATACTAGTGACCACTTACCTGATGGAAATAAAGCAGTCCATCCAGATAATGCCCATTCAGACTTTTCATGGACTACACAAAAAACAAAGAAGAAGAAAAGGAAGAAGAAAAAGAAGAAGGATCAACATCTTCTTTTAGAGGAGCTGGACTCTTTGTCCTTGACTCATTCAGACCTATCAAGCCTGAGTCCCCTTCCAAGCCTTGGATTGATGGATAATAAAACTACCCCACAAAAAAGCCAAGTTCAGGAGGATGGTTTAACTAAGTCCCCTGATTGTAGTGGTGTTCAGACTGGAAATAACCAAATCTCATTTCCTTTAGTTGTTGAGAGTCCCAATAGCAATCATATTAGTATAGAGGAGGAGGGTGGAACCAAAGAAAAGGTAATTCCAGGTTTGGGTGCTCTAGTGGAAAAGATGGAAGTTGATATATATCCTGAGAGTAATCAGTCAGTCAGAAGACTAGAAGGAGTCAATGAGGAGAAAAATTATAACTCTGTTGATTTGGTCAATTTGGTTGATTTGGGACCTGTTTCCACAGAAGGGAAGGATATAGAATTACCCAAGGTGAAAGATACCACATGGGGACTTCTCCCTGAACTGACTTCATGTAAAATCAAGGAAACTGATCCTTTATGCACAGATCTTAGTCAGAAGGACCCTCTACCAGAATCAAAAGTGGACATTCCTAATCAAAGGAAAAGAAAAGAAACATCTAAGCCACAAATGAGTGTCTCACCTCCCAGAGAAGCTAAAATTAAGTCAACTGATCAAGTAAGGGGATCAGGAAAAGAAGTTAAAAATAAGAATCAAGAATTGAAGAAGCAGTTTGGAAATGAACTAGCTACTAGAGAAGTTGAAACTCAGGAGAAACTTACCAATCAAATGAAGAGAAGAGAGGAAAAAGATAAAAAAGCTAATTATATGAAAAAGCAGGAAGGGCCTCCTGGAAGTTGTGTTGATTCTGCTTCGATAAATATGGAATCTTCAAAGGAAGAAAGAAGCCAGACTGCCAGTGAAAAGGAATTAAAGGCCAGGGCATCAAATCTTGTTGAAAGAATCAGAGTATACTTCCATGCAATTCTGTCTCAGGATTTTTTATTTGATCCTGATTGTGATAAAGTCTTCATTAAAGGAGGAGAAGGCTTGTGTGAAAATGCATGGAATAGTCATGTCTGTGAGATGTACTGCACAAAGTAAGT
>WOXC01001302.1:0-162219 GCA_011680675.1 Gymnobelideus leadbeateri | reverse complement strand
ATGTAGAAGAAGCAAGGGGAAGTGGTTGCAAGGGAGGGGGAGAATAGGAAGGCAAAAAGGCAAAACCACATTCTCATTGAATTTGGTTCATGGAGAGAATGACATACATACTAAATGGGATATCTCAACCTACAGCAGAATAGGGGGAAGGGGGATGAGAGGATGGATGATGGATGGGAGGGCATCCTTGGGGGGAGAGGAGGTTGGAAGTACCCACTATAGAAGAGGGACAGGATCAAGTAGGGAATGGACCAGGTGGGGGGTGGGATGGATGGGAGGGAATTATAAGCAACCTTGTCCAATATATCTACTATGGTAATATTTTGCATAGCTATACATGTACAACACATACTGAATTACTTATCTTCCCAGAGGGAATGGGTGGCAAGGGAGGAAGGGAATGGATCTGAAATTCGAGGTCTTAAAACTAAATGTTTCAATTATATATATATATATATATATATATATATATATATATATATATATATATATATATATATATATATATATATACTATTATCAACACTCTTTTGCATGTAATTGGGAGATAAGATGTGCAGGCATTGGGGCACAGAGATTCACCTTGCTCTGATGGAAAAGTCGAAGGGGGTATGGGAGAAGATATGGAAGAGAGCAGATTGGAGGAAGGGATATTCTGGGATGGTGGATAGGGGAAAAATGGGGAAAAAATTGTAACTCAAAATCTGGCGGGAAGGAATGATGTAAACCAGAACTTAATCAAGCATTTGTTTAATTAGAAAAAAAAAGAATCTTAGAGACATATTTTACATTTTTCACATATAAAAAATAAACAGTCTGTCCATGGGTATACCTTATTATCAGTCTTTGTTACATGTCATATTTCTCTTGTTTCTTGTGTGTCAAATTTTCTGAAATGTTCATTTTTTTTCAGTCAGGATAATACTTAATTGTGAAGGACATATTTTTAGCCAGAGCCCCAGTTCTTTTGCTCTTCAATATCTTATCATTTAATGGCTCTGCTGCTAGGTCTTGGGTAATGCTAATTGTGGCACAATCATATTAAATTGTTTTAATCTTGATGCCTTCAATATTTTTCCGTGAGGTGTGAGTTTTGGAATTAGACTATTGTACTCCTATGAGTTTTCCTCATAGGATCTCTTTTAAGGGATTGTGGATTGATTTTTTTCTGTTAATACTTTTCCCCTTTATCTAATGCTTTAGAACATTTTTTTAAATTAATTAACTTTCTTTTTCAAAATACTTTATTAACTTCTGGTTTACACCATTCATTTCCATCACATTTTGGGTTGCATTTTTCCCCATTTTTCTCCTACCCACAACCCCAGAATAGCAGTCCCACAGGATATCCCCTCAACCAATATGCTCTCTCCCACCTCTTCTCCCATACCCCCTTCGATTTTCCAGAAGGGCCAGGTGAATCCCCAAGCCCCATTGACTGCACATCTTATCTCCCAATTATATTCAAAATAATATTAATCACAGTATTCATATTTTTAATTTGATTTTAAAAGGAAGATAAGCAAAACAGTATATGCTGTACATGTGTAGCTATGCAAAACATACCATAGTAGATATATTGTAAAAGACTGACTATATTTCCGTCTCTCCCAGCCCTCCTTCCATGTGGTCCACTCCCCACCTTGATCCTGTCCCTTTTCAAAAGTGGGTGCTTCCAACTTCCTTCCCCCACAGCCCGCCCTGCCCTCCACATCCTCATACCCCCATGCTCCTGTAGGGTGGGACACACTGTTTAGTTTGCATGTCATTCTCTCCCTGGTCCAAATTCCATGAGAATAAGGTTTTGCCCTTTTGCCTTCCTGTTCCTCCCCTCCCCTGTAACCACCTTCCCCCACCTTCTCTAGACAAGACAGTTCACCCCATTGTCTCTCTGAATGCTCCCTCACAATATTACTCTCTCACCTCTTAAACTCATCTTTTAAGTATCATCCCTTCCTATTTAATTTGACCTGTGCCCTCTATCTATGTATACTTAAAAGCATATATACATACTTTCACATATGTAATCATAAGCCCATATACCCTTCTTCAACTATTTCCATATTGAAAAAACTTTCATCAGGTACAGTTATTGTTTTCCCTGTAGGGATGTAAATAGTTCAACTTTGACAAGTTCATAGTGATTTCTTTTCCCTGTTTACCTTCTCAAGCATCTCTTGCTTCTTGTATCTGAATGTCAAATTTTCTATTCAACTCTATGTTTTTTTTTTCCTCAAGAATGCTTGAAGGCTCAAGAATTTCTTCAAGAATGCTCTATTCCAATGAAAGACCATATTTTCCCCTGAAACATGATACTCAGTTTTGCTGGGTAGGTTATTCTTGGTTTTAAACCCATGTCCCTTTAAATGCAGAATATCATATTCCATGCCCTTTAATCCCTCAGTGTAGAAGCTGCCAGTTCCTGTGTTATACTGATTGTGTTTCCACAGTATACAAACCGTTTCTTTCAGGCTACTGGTAATATTTTCTCCTTGATCTGGGAATTCTGGAACCTGTTTATAATATTCCTAGGAGTTTTCTTTTTGGTGATCTTTTTCAGGAGGTGATAGATAGATTCTTTCAACCTCTATTTTGCCCACTGGTTCTAAAATATCAGGGCAGTTTCCTTGAGAATTTCTTGAAGGATGGTTTCTAGATTCTTTCTTTGATCATGGTTTTCAACAATTTCTAGACTGTCTCTCCTGGATCTATTTTCCAGTTCAGTGGTTTTTCCCATGAGATATTTCACATTGCCTTCTATTCTTTCATTTGTTTGGATCTTCTGAATAGCATCTAGATTTCTCATAAAGTCACTACCTTCCATTTGCTCCATGCTAACTCTAAAGGAATGATTCTCCTCAGCAATCTTTTGAGATTCTTTTTCCATCTGGCAAAGTCAACTTTTTAAGGCATTCTTCTGCTCATTGCCTTTTTGAGCCTCTTTTGTCATTTGAGTTAGTCTATTTTTAAGGTGTTATTTTCCTTAGTCAGGCTGTTGACTATCATTTCATACTTTTCTTGCTTCATTCTAATTTCTCTTCCCAATTTTTCCCCCACTTCTCTTATCTGCTTCTTAAGGTCCTCTTTGGCTTGTAGCCATCTCATATTTTCATTTGGGGCTTTTGGTGCAGGAATTCTGACCTCTCAGTCCTACTCCTTCTCCATGCTTTGATCCTCTTTGCCCCCAAAATAGGAGTCTAATGTTGCATTTTTCTGTTTATTTTGTTTCCTTTTCCTAGGTATGTTGCCACTTAAGTACTTGACTTTTGGGCTTGTTGCCACAGTAGGAGTTTGCCACCAGCCAAGGGAACTTCAGACCCAAAAGTTGAGGTTTTTCTCAACTTCCGGAGGTATTTAGTTGGGTGGCCTCTGTGAAGCCTCCACATACTCTGGCAAGCTGCTCAGACACCCCAAGACCTCCACCCCAGACATCAATGCAGATCCAAGAAGGGTAGAAAAAGAATGCTTATCCCCAGACTGATCACCAAATCCCCCTACAGTTCGCAGGCCAAGAGCTGAAGCTACAATTCGGCAAAATGGCACAGGCTGCACTGGCTCTTCAGTGGCTTCTCGCCCTGAGGGGATGAAGCTGATGCATTCTTCCAACCAGTCCTAAAATTCACAGGGTACTGACCTCTTATTTTGTCCTATGCATCTATGTTTTGATAATTCTGAAAACTCCACAGCTGCTGGTGTTCTGGGTTCTCTCTGACCAGCTGCTGGTCTAGCCACCCTAGGGCTAAAACCGCAACTCATGTGGCATGGACTAAGCTCCCAGAACTCTGTGCTGGTCTAGCCTTTCTGGGCTGCAGGACTGTCCTCAGTGGAAGGTTAGCTTCTCTGTGTCATTTTGTGAGTTCTGGAGCTCCAGAGGTCTTTCATAGACCCCTTTTAGATAATTTTGAAGTGGTGTGGGTTGCAGCTCTGTGGAAGTGCTGTTTCTACTCTGCCATCTTGACTCTGCCTCCCAGGATAATTAAAAAATAGTTCAATTATTTTCATATTTTCTCTTCTTGATCTATTCTCCATATCTAGTGTTTTTTTCTAAGATGTTTCACTTTCTCTTCTATATTTCATTATTCGTGTTTTGTTTAATCATTTCTTGATATCTTAAATTTTCACTGGCTTCACTTTGCCCAATTATGATTTTCAAGATGTCATTTTTATTCCTTTAGATTCTACATCTCCTTTTCTAACTGGTTGATTTTCTTCATATAGCCTTGCTTTTCTTGAATTGTTCATTTTTTTGGTAGTTTTTCCTCCATCTCTGCCATTTGATTTTTTAAGTCTTTTTTAAAGAACTTCTATAAATTATTTTTGGGCAGCTGACCATTCAGCATTACTCTTTGGGGGTTTCATTACTTTGATATCCTCCTATGAATATGAACCCTGGTCATCTCTATTTATGTTATAGTTTTTTATGGTTGGATACATTCTCCTTTGCCTGTTGTGGTAATTTTTTGTGGTAATAACTTAATTATTTGTAATCACCTCTAGCCCTGGCCCATGGAAAATGATGCCACTTCCCCCAGATCTTCAGTTATTCCCTCTGCCCTGAAACCAAAGCCAAACCTTCAACCTCCTGTAAGTTCCTACAGTCGGGGACTTTCTGCCCCATTGCTTCTGCACTCTTCAGGCTTCTGCTGGTTCTTTCTCACCCCTGCTGCTGTTCACAGCATAGATGGGTCTTGTGTTCCATGTCAGCAAAGCTTCCCTCAACCTTCCTGGTTTAGACACTCAACTATCCTCACTATCCTGGGGATAAACGTTACTGTGGCTGAAGCAGCCTCTCAAGCCAACTACCCCAGGGTTTGCAACTTGTTTAAGAGGCTTTCTACTTGCTGTTAAAATGGAACCTAGTCTGCAAGTGTTTACTTTTAATAGGCACCACACCTCATCCTGGGATTTTTCTTCTGATGTTCTCTAATTGTCTCAGGAGGACAATTATTTGTGTGCAACCACACTTTGTTCCCCCAAAGTTGCTATTTTAACTCTTTTGTGGGGAAAAATCTTAAGAGATTGGAATTTTTTATGTACTCCACCATCTTACCAAAATCCTCTCCATTGTCATTTTATGTTATACATGAATAATATTGCCATTCCCATGGGATGTTGCAATAAAAATTACTTGAAGAAGAAGTGCAGATAAAAGGTGAACCTGGTCTAGAATTTAATATGAGCAAGAGAAATATCTTAGACCTTTCTCTGAAGAAAAAAAAATGAATGAATGAATGAATGAATGAAAAGAAAGATAGGAAATGAGAGAAAATGTTACTTTCTATTATATTTGTTACCAATTATTAAAGTGGGATTAATGTTTTTCTCTTCATTTCCTTATTCAGGGAGCAACCTTTGTAAGTCATTCAGTCTCTGAAAAACTTTGCTGATAGACTTGATTGCCCAAATCATCTGGAAACATGTTCCTAGATCTTGGGCTGTGGTGGGGAGGGACTCCACCCAACTAGCAAACCTCACTTCTGTTTAGAATGCAAATGAATCTAATCTTGGTGAATTATTGACCTTATTAAATAAGTCCAAGTCTTCGTAGCCCTTCATTGGTGTTTAGGGAGCCCTGTTCATTTAGGAGACATCCAATCAGAGAGGTTGAGTCTCATAAACAAACCAAATTCTCAGCAAGAGTTGAAGACTTTTAGTTCACCTCCTCATTTATATGTCCACTCACTCATATTTGTGAGCCTAATAATAACAAACTAGCATTTCTATAGTGCCTAATATGTGCCAGGATAAGTAGGGTTTTTTTTTTATAAGTATTAACTCATTTGGTGCTTAAAATAAGCTTGTGATATAAATTCTGGTTTTATCCCTAATTTAAATAAAGAAAGAGAGAGATAGAAAGAGGTTGTGTCTTTTCCAGTGTCACACATCTTCTAAGTGAATGAAACTGAATTTAAATTCAGTTCTTCCTGCCTATAGACCCAAAATTTTATAACTATTCCACTAGTGACCATGTTTTTGCCTTTCCTTCTACTGCCATTATTTATCACAGTGTCTAGCACAGAATAAGTACTTAAATATTTATTGGCTGACTCATGTGTTTGGGATAGGGGAGCTGTATCTTTGTTTTAGTGAATTCAGTTTAGAATAAGGCAACATTGGTCTCTAAGGAAGAGATCATTAATTGCCCTGCTCTGATTTGAAATTAAGATTGGGACCAAGCTCATTATTTGAAAAACTGGGGAGTTTTGGATATGTTGTATCATTAGCTGAACAAACTTTTCATAATCTTATGAACAATCCTTCTCAGATGTCATTATAACTAAGGGTACAATAACTAATGGAACACTTCCAAACCTAGAATCAATTACTTTCTAAAGGTCCTCTTTTATTTCTTATTTTCCAGAACAGGGCAGATAACGTCCTGATATTCAACTTTAGGGTCCTTGTACTTATTGTAATGCATAACCAAGTAGTATTACCCCCTTATTTGAATGACTTCCCAAAGAAGGTGAAAAAGAGAAGCATTTGTCAGTAATTGATGAAGGTGCTCTTAATAAGTATTGTTTTTGCTGTCTTTTATTTTTAATCCTATAATAATATTAGTAATAAACAGAATAAAAGTCTTTACATGACACTCTAAGGTTATAAATCACTTTATTAATGTTATCTAATTTTATCCTCACAATAACCGAGATAAGCAGAAGCTACTGTTACGTTGTGTTCCCTTCCCTGTAGAGCAAGAAAGTCTTGTTCTACAGGGAAGGGAAAGTCATATTTAGAAAAGAAATTCTTGAGCAAAATGAGAAAACTGAGACAGACATAGGTTTCAATCACTTGCCCTTGGTCAAACAACAAGTAAGCATCCTAAGAGAGATAATAAATTTTGTATTAGGCATGTTGATCTTCAGATGCCTATGGAGAATCTAGTTAGAAATATACAGCAAGCAATTGGGGATAAGACTGAATGTCAGGAGGAAGATGAGGGTTGAATGTGTAGGTTTTAAAGTTATTTACATAGAAATAGTATTTCAATACATAGGAACTGATGACCTCACTAAAATTAGAAATGTCTAGAAAGAAAAGAAAGCCCATCAGTCTCCAGTGTATGTACTCATGGACAGTAGAGGAGAATATGAAAAAAAAGGAAATTGTAGGTTAATAAAATTATTAAATAAGACTTTGTTCCAAAGGAAAAAATAAAATGAATCAACACTGACAGAGAAAAGTAAGTACTCTTTTTCCTCAAACTCTTGAAGAGGAAAAAATAAATCTAGGCACAAGGAATGAAAAATATTAATGTACACATTGCCTAATACAAATGAACTCCAACTGACATAAGATAAATATTTGTTAACAGGAAGTTACCTAATGCTAACAAAGATAATGAACAAAATGATAAAGTGTGAAAAATTTGTCAGCAACTTTGATCTTTTTAAATATTTTCTAGCAGAAGGCTAATCAGTGACAACAGATCTGACGGGAACTTGAAAGGCTGTTGACAGTTCAAAAAATGAAAATGTAATAGGTAACCAAGGAAAGTAATTTTATTTCTTAACAGATTTCCAGGACATGATGGTCATCTTTTCAGAGGGGTATAAAATTGACTAATAACTGTACACTTATAAAACCTTATATCACAAAGATATTCCTAAGTAATGATAACACTGTTTATTATGCCTTTGCTTCCACAGATCAGGTCATGATTTAAAATATTTGACTCCAGCCCTCCCCCAAATTCATTTAAACAATTATTTTAGTTAAAAGTTAAACAACCATTGATGACTATATATGCAAGATGTCTCTCTGCTAGTCTTGCTCATGGGAGAAATTGATTTTTGTCAGTCTAATTTACATGTACAGTATGATTGCATCACTGCTGATATGAATCCACACTAAAATACCTAATCCATTGATTGCCTGTAATTTTAGCATTAGTCAGTTTCAGAGAAATTATGGAGAATTCTAAACAAAGTAGATCTCTTTCAACTGGGAGATTTCTAAACATTATTGTTTGACACATATAATGGAACTTTTCTTCATTTTAGGCTATTAAGAATAGCAAAATTATGCTGGGTTGAGGGGATAGGGGAGAGACGGGGAGAAAATTTAGAACTCAAAATCTTGTGGAAATGAATGTTGAAAACTAAAAATAAATAATTTTTAAAAGTATAAAAAATGCCAAAGAATTATGGGAAAAGTTTTATAAGAGGAAATATATATGAGGAAAGCGATATTCATGCTAACTACTACAATGATTTCACTAAAAAGAATGATAATATCATCAAAAAAAGAACATTTAGTGATTATACTAATGACCACTCACCCCCAATAGATGATATGAAAGTGTTCTATATATGTGTGTGTGTGTGTGTGTGTGTGTGTATACACACATAAATAACTTTATCCTTTGCAGGGATAGGGGACAATGGATGTAAAAAACTGCATATATTGTGAGTTTATGTATTGGTTAGCTTTGCTGAAATTTATTTTCTTCTATTTTTTTTTCTTCTTTATTTCAAGGAAAGTCTTGCTATACAGGGAAGGGAAAGCCATATTTAGAAAAGAAATTCTTCTCGAAAAAATATTTTAATAAAACTTTAAAATAAAAATATACCTCACTGATGTTTTTTTTTTAATATTGAAGAAATAACACTTTGATATTAATGAGATTCTAACAGCTATTTCCTAGAATAAATAAAAAAAAAACATTAGCTTCCAAGTTGTAAGACAGGGTTTTCAAAAAGTTATAAAGCATTTTACATGTTTTCTCATCTGTACCTCATAAAAGTCATGAGAAAGAGGTAGTATTATATTATTCCAATATTACTAATTACCAAAATGAGATTGACTGAGTTTAAATGACTTATCCCATGTCACATAGTAAGCATTTGAGTCAGGTGTCAAACAGATCTTTTTTTCCAATTAAAATTTTCTATCTACTGCACCATATTTCTTCCTGGGATATTTTAAAGTCAGGAGAGGTCACAGAAAAGAAAAACAAGAGTGATTGAACTATATTATAACCAATTCTTTTTTTTGCCTAAAACATGAAATGCATTCTATCACAGTAAGTAAATCTTTAAAAAACATATCTGTGAGCTCTATGTAAACTTATAAAATCTTAGCCTTGGAGAGAAGCTCTGAAGTCATCTAGTCTAATTCTCATCCATATTATGAATGTTGTTGACAAGATCTCTGATAGATGGTCAGGTAGCCTGCACTTAATTTATTTTTGACCATACCTCTAGGCAACATTTTCTATTTTTGGAAAACAATAAAGATTTTAAAAAAATCTTTATGTTGGGATCAATACTTCATTCTTTAGCTCTCACAAATTTGTTCTTTTTCTAAATGTTATGCCCAAACAAAATTAGTATAATTCCTTTACAACATGACAACTCATGACATTTTTGAGGACAGACATAATTTCCTCTTAAGTATTTTCTTCTCCAGGAAAAATATCCTCATTCTCTCAATTGTCATATGGCATTGCTTGAGTTACACTATCCTCTTGATTGGGTTTTCTTTGAAATCACTCTAACTTGCTAATATATTTTGTAAACACTGCTCAACAGAATAAAACTACATTTTGATATTTGTATAGAACTTTGGGATTTATTAAGTCTTTTGACTAAAATAATCCTATTAAATAATTCAAGCAAGTATTGTAGTTGTGGGCCAGGACATTGTTAGGATCAGGAAAGCTATGGGCCTTTTGGCAAAAGGAATATAAAATCAATTCTTTTTTTTGTCTTTATTAATTTGTTTAATTTTAGTTTACAAAATTCAATTCCATAATTTCTTGAATTTCAAATTTTCTTTCCCTCCCTCCCCTCCTCCCTAAGATGGCATATAATCCAATATAGAATCTGAAAATACTTTCACATTAGACATTAGTCTGGTTACAAAGGCAAATTGGACAAGATGGAATGAAAAATGGTAAACAGGAAATAAAACCAAACAATAAAAAGAAAAAGATCAAGTACATTGCTTCAATCAGGATTCAAACTCAGTTCTTTCTAGTTCTTTCTCTGGATGTAGGCATGTCTCTCCATCATGAGTCTTCTAGGATTGGCTTATATCACTGCATTGCTGAGAAGATTCCATTCTGTCATAGTTGGTCATGTTGTGTCTATGATTATATACAAATTTCTCATGGTTCTACTCTTCTCATTCAGCATCTGTTTGTGTATGTCTCTCCATTGAAAAATGAAGTCCATCTGCTCCTCATTTCTTATAGCTCTGTAGTATTCCATTACATGCATATTCCACAACTTGTTCAGCCATTCCCCAATTGATGGGCACCCCCTTAATTTCCAATTCTGTGCAACCACATAAAGAGCTGCTATAAATATTTTTGTACATATTGGTCTTCTTCCCACTTCTATGATCTCTTTGGGATATAGCCCTAGAAGTGGTATTGCTGGGTCAGAGTATGAAATTATTTCTATCCCTTTGGGTATAATTCCAGATTACTCTCCAGAATGGTTGGATAAATTCACAACACCAATGTGTTAGTGAATGAATTAGTGTTCCAATTTGCCCACATCCTCTCCAGCATTTGTCATTTCCTGTTTTGGCAACTTAGTCAATGTGACCAGTGAGATGTGGTACCTCAGAGTTGTTTTGACTCTAATCAATAGTGATTTAGAGCATTTCTTCATATGCTTATAGATATCTTTAATTTCTTTCTCTGAAAACTACCTGTTCATATCCTTTAACCATTTAGCAAATGGGGAATGACTTGTATTATTACAGATTGGAATCAATTCTCTATATATTTTAGAAATGAGTCTTTTATCAGAAACATACATTGTAAAAATTCTATCCCAATTTCCCACCTCCCTCTTAATCTTAGTTACATTGGTGTTATTTGTATAGAAGCTTTTCAATTTAATTTAATCAAAATTATCCATTTTGCATTTTATAATGTTCTCTAATTCTTGTTTTGTCATAGTCTTTCTCTCTCCACAAATCTGACAGGTAAACTATTCTTTGTTCTCTCAGATTGCTTACAGTATCATCCTTTAAGACTTGATTTTGGTATTTGGTGATTGATAATGGTCAATGCCCAGTTTCTGCCATACTATATTCCATTTTTCCCAGTAGTTTTTGTCAAATAGTGCATTCTTATCCCAAAAACTGGAGTCTTTGGGTTTATCAAACAATAGATTACTATACTCATTGATTGCTGAATCTCTTGCGCCCAATGTATTCCACTCATGCAATACTCTATTCCTCAGCCAGTACCAAGTATTTGTGATGACTGCTGCTTTATAATACAGATTAAAATCTGGCATAGCTAGTCTACTTTCCCTAGCAATTCTTTTCATTAAGTACCTTGATATTCTGGACCATTCATTCGTCGAAATAAATTTTGTTACTCTTTTTTCTAGCTCTATAAAGTTGTTTTTTGGTAAACTGATTGGGATGGCACTAAATATATAATATAGTTTCAGTAAAATTGTCATTTTTATTATATTAGCTGGACCCAGCCATGAGCAACTGACATTTTCCAAATAGTTAGATCTGATTTTAGTTTCGTGAGAAGTGTTTTGTAGTTGTGCTCATATAGGTCCTGGACTTCTTTAGGCAGGTAAATTCCCAAATATTTAATATCTAATGTAATTTTAAATAGGATTGCTCTTTCTATCTCTTGCTGTTGAATTTAAATCGAGATATACAAGAGTGCTGAGGATTTATGTGGGTTAATATTATATCCTGCAACTTTGCCAAATTTATTTATTGTCTCCATTAGCATTTTTCTTGATTCTCTAGGATTCTCTAAGTATATCATCATATCATCTGCAGAGTAATTGCTTGGTCTCTTCTTTGCTAATTTGATTCCTTTGATTTCTTTTTCTTCTCTAATTGCTACTGCTAACATTTCTAGTACTAGATTGACTAAGAGGGGTGATAGTGGACACCCTTGTTTCACTCCTGATCTTATTGGAAATGCTTCTAGTCTATACCCATTGCATAAAATACTTGCTGATGGTTTTAAATAGATGCTACCTATTATTTTAAGGAAGGCTTCCTTCATTCTTATACTTTCTAGTGTTTTCAATAGGAATGGATGTAGTACATTCTCAAAATCCTCTTCTGCATCTGTTGAGATAATCATGTGGTTTCTGCTAGTTTTATTGTTGATTTTATCAATTATAATGATGGTTTACCCAATATTAAACCATCGCTGTATTCCTGGAATAAATCCTACATAATCAAAGTGTATTATTCATGTGATAAGTTGCTGTAGTCTATTAGTTTATATTTTATTTAAAAATTTTGGATCTAAATTCATGAGGGAAATTGGTCTATAATTTTCTTTCACTGTTTTATCTCTCCCTGATTTAGGTATCAGTACTATATTTGCATCATAGAAAGAATTTGGTAAGACTCCTTCTTCTATAATTTCCCCAAATAGTTTTAGAGTATTAGAATCAATTGTTCTTTAAATGTTTGATAAAATTCACTTGTAAATTCTTCTGCCCATGGGGATTTTTTCCTAGGTAGTTCACTCATGGCTTCCTTGATTTTTTTTTTCTAAGATGGGATAATTAGAGTGATTTATTTCCTCTTCAGTTAATCTGGGCAACTTGTATTTTTGTAAATATTCTTCTATTTCAGTAAGATTGTCAAATTTATGTGCATACAATTAGGAAAAATAATTCCTAATTATTGTTTTGATTTCCTCTTCATTGGAGGTAGATTCAGCCTTTTCATTTTTGATACGCAAAATTTGCTTTTCTTCTTTCTTTTTCTTTTATCATATTGAGAAAGGGACTATCAAATTTATTTTTTCCATAAAACCAGCTCTTAGTTCATTTATTAATTCAATAGTTTTCTTAATTTTAATTTTATTAATCTCTCCTTTGGATTTCAATATTTCTAATTTAGTAATTAATTGTGGATTTTCAATTTGTTCTTTTTCTGGCCTTTTCAATTGCATGCCTAATTCATTAACCTCCTTTTCTCAAATTTATTCATGTATGTACTCAGGGATATAAAATTTCTCCAAAGAATTGCCTTTCAGGCATCCCACAAATTTTGTTGTGTTGTCTTCTTATTACCATACTCTTAAATGAAATTACTTATTGTTTCTATAATTTCTTGTTTGACCCATTCATTCTTTAGGATTAAATTGTTTAATTTCAAATAAGTTCTTTTTTCTATCTTTCCATGGCCCTTTATTGCATATAATTTTATTGCATCACGATCCGAGAATGATGCCTTTAATATTTCTGCCTTTCTTCACTGAATTGTGAGGTTTTTATGCCCTAGTACATGGTCTATTGTTGAGTATGTACCATAAACCACTGAGAACAATGTATATTCCTTTTGATCCCCATTCAGGGTTCTTTAGAGATCTATTATATTTAGTCTCTCTAAAATTCTATTCACCTCCTTAACTTCTTTCTTGTTTATTTTGAGGTTAGAATTATCAAGTTCAGAGAGGGGGAGATTAAATCCCCCCCACCCCCTGCCCAGTGCAGTTTTATTATCTATAACTTCCACTAATTCCTTGAACTTCTCCTTTAGGAATTTGGAAGCTACACCACTTGGTGCGTATATGTTAAGTAATGATATTGCTTCTTTCTTGATGGTGCCTATTAGCAGGCTATAGTTCCCTTCCTTACATCTTTTAATTAGATTTATTTGCTTTTGCTTTAGCTGAGATAAGGATTGCTACCCCTGCTTTTTTTTTTTTTTTTTTACTTTAGCTATGGCAGAATATATTCAATTCCAGGCTTTTACCTTTACCCTTTGGTATCCCTTTGTTTCAAATGTGTTTCTTGTAGACAGCATATTGTAGGATTATGGTTTTTAATCCATTCTTCTATCTGCCTCTGTTTTATGGGAGAGTTAATCCCATTCACATTCACAGTAATGATGACTAACTTTCTCTTCCCCTCCATCCTATTCCCTTCCCTCCTTGTGTTTTTGTTTATTCCTTCTCCTTTCCTCTCCTTAAGTGTTTCCCTTTTGACCACCTGCTCCCTCAGTGTTCCCACACAGTGAACCCCTTTTTTACTTCCCTTTTCTCCCTTACTATTATTGCCCTCTCCTCTAACACCCCCATTATTTATCCCTCCCTTACAATACTACTGCCTATAGGACACAATAGATTTATATATATTTTTTTTTAAATTTTATTTATTTTTTATTAATTTATTAGTTTAATTTCAGTTAACAAGATTCAATTCCTTAGTTCCTTGGTTTTCAAATTTCCTTTACTTCCCTCCCCCCTCCCCTCATGACAGCATATAGTACAGTATAGGGTCTGCAAATGATTCATATTAGACATTATTCCAATTACAAAGGCATATTGTACTAGGAGGGATGAAAGATGGTAAAGAAGAAATAAAACCAAACAATGAAAAGAAAAAGATCGTTTAGTTTGCTTCCATCAGGATTCAGGCTCAGTTCTTTCTGGTTATATCTCTGGATGGCGCATTTCTCACTTTCTTGAGTCATTCGGGATTAACTTATATCACTGCATTGCTGAGGAGTCCAGTCTGTCACAGTTGATCATCACAGATATGGTATGTCTGTGATTCTATACAAATTTCTTCTGATTCTGCTCTTCTCTCTCAGCATCAGTTTGTATAAGTCTCTCCAGGTAATTATGAAATCTGTCATCTCCTCATTTCTTATAGCACAATAAAGTTCCATTACATTCATATACCACAACTTGTTTAGCCATTCCCCAATTGATGGGCACCCCTTTAGGTTCCAATTCTTTGCAACCACAAAAAGGGCTGCTAAAAATATTTTTGTACATATGGGTCTTCCTCCCACTTCTATGATCTCTTTGGGATATAACCCTAGAAGTGGTATTGTTAGGTCAAAGGGTATGAAATTATTTATAATCCTTTGGGCATAATTCCAGATTGCTCTCCAGAATGGTTGGATAAGTTCACAACTCCACCAGCAATATATTAGTGTTCCAATTTGTCCACATCCTCTCCAGCATTTGTCACTTTCTTGTTTTGTTGTTTTTTGTGTTCTTTTTTTTCCCCCTTTGACCCCAAACACATAAGAGTAAATTTTATACTGTGTCCCTCTCCCTCCGTCATTTTAATCACTTTAATGAATTTTCTTGTCTATTCAACTTAGAATCTTAAACCCAGATGATCATGTTGATCCCTTTGTTTTTTTTTAAACAAATGCTTTATTAACTTCTGTTTTATATCATTCATTTCCGCCAGATTTTGAGTTACAATTATTTCCCCCCCTGTTTTTCCCCTACCCACCCTCCCAGAATAGCAGTCCCACAAGATATCACTTCTTCCAATCTGCTCTCTCCCATACCTTCTCCCATAACCCCTTCGACTTTTCCATTAGAGGAAAGTGAATCTTTGTGTCCCAATGCCTGCACATCTTATCTCCCAATTACAAGCAAAAGAGTATTAATAATAGGATTTATATATATATATATATATATATATATATATATATATATATATATATATATATATATATATATATATGAAACATTTAATCTTAAGACCTCAGATTTCAGATCGATTTCCTTCCTCTCTTGTCACCCATTCCCTCTGGGAAGATAAGTAATTCAGTATATGATTTACATGTCTAGCTATGCAAAACATTACCACAGTAGATATATTGTACAAGGCTGCTTATAATTCCCTCCCACTCATCCCCCCACCTGGTCCATTCCCTACTTGATCCTGTCCCTCTTCAATAGTGGGTACTTCCAACCTCCCCTCCCCCCAATGATGGCCTCCCATCCATCATCCCTCCTCTCATCCTCCTTCCCCCTATTCTGCTGCAGGTTGAGATATCCCATTTAGTATTTATGTCATTCTCTCCCAGAAACAAATTCAATGAGAATGTGGTTTTCCCTTTCTGCCTTCCTATTCTTCCCCTCCCTTGCAACCACTTCCCCTTGCTTCTTCTACATGAGATAGTTTACCCTACCCCGTCTCTCCCCATCTCCTCTTGCCACTTTCCTCTCTCACCTCATAATTTCATCCCTTAAGTATCGTCCCTTTTGAACAAATTCATCCTATGCCCTCTATCCATATATAACTGTAGCCATATACACCCACATTCACATATGTATTCATATGACCATACACCCTTCTTCCATTATTTTCATACTGAGAAAGATTTCAAAAGTCACAGTTATTGTTTTTCCATATAGGAATGTAAATAGTTCAACTTTGATAAGTTCCTGTTGATTTCTTTTCCATGATTACCTTCTCAGGCATCTCTTGCTTCTTGTGTCTGGATGTAAAATTTTCTATTCAACTCTGGTTTTTTCCTCAAAAATTCGTGAAAGTCCTCTATGCCACTGAATGACCATATTTTCCCCTGAAACAAAATACTCAGTTTTTCGAGGTAGGTGACCCTTGGGTTCATTCCTACCTCTTTTGCAATCTGGAATATCATATTCCATGCCCTCGATCTCTCAGTGTAGAAGCTGCCAGGTCCTGTGCTATTTTGATTGAGTTTCCACAATATTGAAATTGTTTCTTCCTGGCTGCTTGTAGTATTTTCTCCTTAGTGTGGGGATTCTGGTACCAGGCTATAATATTCCTGGGGATTTTCTTTTTTGGGATCTTTTTCAGGAGGTGATTGGTGGATTCATTCAACCACTATTTTGCCCTCTGGATCTAAAACATCAGGGAAATTTTCTTTGAGAATTTCTTGAAGGGTGATTTCTAGGTTCTTTCTCATAAAGTCATTAGCTTCCATTTGCTCCAGTCTAACTGAAGGAATGAATCTCCTCAGTGAACTTTTGAGATTATTTATCCATCTGGCAAATTCGACTTTTTAAGGCATTCTTCTCCTCATTGCTCTTTTGGGCCTCCTTTTCCATGTGAGTTAGTCTATTTTTAAGGTGTTGTTTTCCTCAGTCAGGCTGTTGACCCTCATTTCATACTTTTCCTGCATCCTTCTCATTTCTCTTCCCAATGTTTTCTCCACTTCTCTTCTTTGATTTTTAAAGTCCTTCTTAAGGTACTCTATGGCCTGCAAACCGCTCATGTTTTCTCCTGGGGCTTTTGGAGCAGGACTTCTGACCTCACAGTCCTCCTCTAGCTCTATGCTTCAATCGTTTTTGCCCCCAAAGTAGGAGTCTAAGGTTGCATTATTCTGTTTAATTTGTTTCCTTTGCCTTGGCATTTTGCCACTTAATTACATGACTTTTGGGCTTGTTGCCACAGTATTGCCTGGCGCCAGATGGGAACTTTCACCCTGAAAGTATTGGGGCGGGGCAACTTCCATTTCTGGCAAGCTAGAAACCCACCCACTGATCCACCCCAGATCACAATCGAGATCCAGGGAGGTTAAAGCAAGAGGGATTACCCCCCAAGACTGATCACTGGATCTCCCTACCATTTGCAGGCCAGGAGCTGGAGCTGCCTCTGAAAACTACAAAATGGCTTATCTCCTCAGCGACTTCTAGTGGACATATTCCCCAAATAGTGGTCCCAAAGTCCATAGGGCACTAACCTCTCACTTTGTCCTAGGCATGTCTATGTTGATAATTCTGGTATCACCACAGCTGCTGGTGTTCTGGGTTTCAGCTCAGGAAGGCTTTTGCTGGTCAGATGAGGCGGGGCTTGTTGCTCCCCCACCCCCACAGCCTTCTCTTCAGACTCCTCGCTACCTCTGTTACACCCCTTTTCAATGACTCCCAAGCCTGAGGCTATTTCCACTATCTTAGGATGTCACTCTGGGTGGGGCACTTATCTTTGGGTTTTCTAGGTCAAGGAGGCATAATCAGAGCAGCCAGAGATTACTTTGTCACCCTGGCCAGGCAGGGGATTTCTATTCTTCCAAGATGGGGGCTGATAGCCCCAGGAATCACCCTTGGGATGAGTGATTCTGCTGGCTGGCACTCTTCTCTCCACTGTCGTGTTCTCTCTAGTACATGCTGCTACAGCCCCCATGTGCTTCACGCTTCCCCTCTCTGAACCCACATTAGCACTTTCCTGGCCTGGATTCTGCCATGCTGTGTCTCCCAGTGGGTTCTTTCACTCCAAAATCCATTCAGATTCACTTTTTAAGGTTTAGTGATGGAATTCATGGAGGATTTTAGAGAAGTTACTGCTTCTGTTCTGCCATCTTGGCTCCACCCCCTAAGTCCATAAAATCAATTCTTAAGACTTCAGAAGATGGGAGGGGTGTTCTAATTCCTTACAGTTTCTTTGCTGGAAGATTTTACCTGCTCTTATATTTTATGGGTTGTTTTCAACCATCAGAGACTGCTTTTCCATAAGTGTCTATATATCTATCTCAGAGGTAAAAAGAGCATTTTAGATAAAAATCATTTACTAAGCACATGCCATCTTCTAGTCACAGTGCTAAGTGTTAGAAATACAAATACAAGTGAAAAAGACAGACCCTTCTCCCAAAGTCCATACCCTGTAATGGAAGGAGATAAGCCATAACAAAGAGCTAGAAGCTGGAGTTGGGGGAATGGGAGTTGGAAGGATTATTGTGCTGTAGAAGGAGGTAGAAAAGATTGGAAAGCCAAGAGGAGAGTTGGAACTGAAATGAGTATGCCCTGTGCCCCTCACAAAATAATGGTTTAGGCTAGGGTTCACTCATTTAGAGGAAAAGGTTCTAATGTAAAAAGTAGTTTGGGTTGAGAAGACTGTTTGTAAGAAGATGGAAAGTCTAGAGAGTCAAGCTAAAAGCTGTCAGTAGAAAGATTTACTAATCAGATGACTTTTGTTCAGAAAAAAACTTCATTCTAAGACATGTACATGGTACAGTGAATAGGGCACAGGACTTGGAGTCAGGAAGACCTGAGTTCAAATACAGCCTAATATACTTATTATCTGTGTGACTCTATGCAAGTCACTTAGCCCTCTTTGGCTCAGTTCCTCATCTGTATAATGATCTGGAGAAAGAAATGCTAAACTATGCCAGATCTTTGTTATGAAAAATCCAAATGGGTTCAAAAAGACTCTGACAAAACTTCAAACAATCAAACAATAATAACAATAGCAAAATAACAAAGAACTGCAATAAGAATCACATAAGCTGCTTAATATTATCATGACAGTATGTTTTTTATTTTTGGAGGGGGGAAGGCTGGGACATTTGGTTTAAGTGACTTGCCCAAGGTCACACAGCTAGTAAGTGTTAAGTGCCTCAGGTCAAATTTGAACTCAGGTCCTCTTGACTCCAGGGCTATTGCTCTATTCACTGTGATACCTAACTACCCCATCATGACAGTATCTTGTGGTCTCTTTTTTTATAAAGTGCATATAGAAACTCCAAAAGAACAAAGAAGATGAGCAACTGTATTCATATTATCAATATGACAAGTCATTAGAATTGTTGAAGAATTGAAATATTCCAATGGTATGTTTTTGAAAAGATAAGAAATTCCTGATTTGCAAGGAAGTTTAAAATGTACAATTTCTAAAGTCCCTTTTAAATGAAAAAATGTTTTTTTTCTGTGAACTTCATACTCATTTAAAATAATACTTGGTCTTTTAACATCAAATTTCACTTTCTCACCTAAAGTCAAAAGACAGAATTCATAAACCACAAATTATTCCTTATTTTAATATCATTTTTTAAAAATCTTACCTCCTCAACTCCTGGGAAATGGTGTCATTTCTGTCAAAGGGTCTTATTAAGATCCATTTCACATTAACCTTTTCATGTTGATTAATGGGTAGTAAATTACATACTTGAACCTATTAGATCAATTGGTGTAGCAGCAAGCACCCCAATATCCCCACGGTAGCTGCCAATATAGGTTCTTAGATCTGCTTTTCAAAAGGAAAGCAACTCAAATTGGGTTAACAAGCTAACTTTAATCAAACAAACATACATTACCTAGTTCAGGGGGAGAAGGTCAGCACCCCGAACTTCAGAGTTACAGAACTTACAGATCAAATTGACAGGCTTCCAAACTGTGCCAACATTACATCAATACCAAATCACAGTTACCAGAGAGGGAAGCATCAACATCTGGGTTTTCAAAGCCGGGGGGCTCTCAACAACGGCTTCCCAGAGTCTCATCTGGTCAAATCACACAACACTTCTCAAAGTGAGCCCCAAAGCAAAGCCTCTCATCAGAGTTTATATAGCCTTCTCCTGGCTCAGAGATTGTAACAACCTCCTTGACCCACTGCCCAATCACAAAGTATCAAGGTGTGGGCTTTCCTGAAAAACAAGCCTCCCACCATAGGCTCCAGGTGCACTTATGCTAGGGGCAGGGAAGATCTTTAAATTTGCATTTCCATTACATTGGAGAACTACTATTTTTTCTTTAATAAAATCTATCACTGAATAAAACTCCATGCAACAACACTTAGAAATATATATTAGACTTTCTAGTACATCTAACAAATTTTGACATGGTTCATATGTTTTAACCTAAATTAACCTAAATTATCTGGAAAACAGATGACTAAAGAAAGATTTACTGTCATAGAAATTGAAATTTTAAATACCTCTAGCTACAGCAAGACAAAATCAGAAAGATGAAGAAAGATGAAACCAAAATATTTTCAATTAATTATTACAAAATATAAAACTATAACAGCTTTAAGGATAGGTATGGTGTCAAAATAAGTTAGTTGATGTCTGAGCACATCAGGCAAGTGTGAAGAGTAAACAGTTGATCAACAAGTAAAGATTATTCTTTGCTCCTATCAATTCATACAGTTATCTTTCTAGTAATCTAATATCTATACATCTAACTTCTAACTAGCAAGACCATAGTTTCAGATCTAGATTATAAGGTTTTGAATCTTAAATAATTTTGATTCATTTCAAAAAATTCTTTAAAAACTGGCTGATTCAACAAAGAATTTCAATTTTCCTTGTGTATTTTGGAGATACAAATATTTTAAAATGTAACTTGCCTATAAGGGTGGTTGGGGTCTACGGTGACAATTCATTCCTATAAATATGTATTGTGTAAGGCATAATGGGAAAAAGCAATGAAGTATAAAAATATTCTACAAAAACATGAATCAGGAGTATAATTCTGAAAGAACGTGTCATAAACATAACAGCATATGAGTTGGGCCTTCATTTAATTATTTAATAAACACTTATTAAGCATATACCATATACCTTCTTTTAGACTCTGCATTTAGCACTGAATATAAAAAGATTAAAATTTGAATAAGCCCTGTAATTAAAGGCTTTATATTGGGCAAAACAATGATAAATTACAGCTTCCTAAGTGATAACACTAAGTTCATTTCATTCCTCAATAATCTTTCAAATGAAAATGTCTAATCATATCACAACACTTAAAAATCTTCCAAGTCATATAGTACATGATAAATAGTAAATAACAAATAAAAATGAAAAAATACAACAAAATTTTAAAATAGTAGAATAAATAAAAATGTATAAAAAGAAACTACAAATTTACTTTGAGACTTATTAGCAGTTTGAAGAAGTTAATATAAGCCCTATATAAGTGGTAGCACTTGAATTCAATCTGGAAGCAAGTTAGAGATTTTAAAAGTCGGAGATGATGAGGCAGATTGTGCCAAGCATAGGGTAATAGAATGTCACTGCATAAATGTGTGTGTGTGTGTTTGTGTGTGTGTGTTTGTATTTATACAAAGATCAGGACAAAATGGAATAACAGCTAGTAGTTGGATTTGGCTAGAACATAGTGTACAAAGCAAAATCTATAGAAAAGTTGAAATCAGGGTGTTGATAGCTAAGGTAATTGCATGTTATCTAGGAGTCTGTAGGAACTAGAAGTAGATTTTTGTTTGTTAGTTCTTTCTATTCAATTAGTTCAAAAGAAAGTAAAGGACTTTTGGGATGAGAGTCAAGATGAAGGAATAAAAAAAAAAAGCTCTCAGTCCCAAAATTCTCAACATTCTCAAACAACTTTGACGGTTAAATCAAATTCTGGAGTGACAAAGTTACAAAAAAGCCAGAATGAGACATCCTGCTGACCCAAGACCACATAGGTCAGAAATCTGTGATTCCAATGGTGTGTATGGGTGATAATGACAGAAACAGCAACAACTTTGGGAGTTCTGAAGTCAGAGATGTTAAGGGAACATGCAGCAGGTCAGAAATAAATTATTGAATACCTGTCAGTTACAACTGTATGTTGCAACAGGTGCTGTTTAGCAGCTCCATTGCTGTAACTGAAATGTAATTTTTTAAGATCTTTCCTGCCCCTAGGCTTAGGTGCACCTAGAGCCTGTGATGGGAGGCTTGTTTTTCAAGAGATACATTGTTATTGGGCAGTGGGTCCAGAGAGTTATTATATTCTCAAAGGCTGGAGAAGGCTATAAAATCCCTGATGTGAGGCTTTGCTTTGGGGCTCACTTTGAGAAGTGTTGTTTGATTTGACCAGATGAGACCCTGGATGTACGGATCCCACTATACTGGGCTGGCGCCAATACTTACCTATCCAGTCACCTCTATGATTCTGGTCACCCCTACAACCTCAGGGTTGTCCCCACGAACCCCTTGGAGGGTTCCTTTCCAGTAGCCTCTACCACTCTTGTCGCCCCTATGACCCCTGGGAGAGCCTGCTCCTCCCAAATAGACAAAGGAGTCCAAAACCAAGGTGTAATGTATCTTTGCCCTTTATTCTCTTTCTCGTTCACAACCCCCTCTTCTCTCTCTCCTCCTCTTTCACCTCATCTTCCTCCTTTTATCCCCTTTCCCTGACTATGTTCCCACATGCCTTAGCAACAGGCTCCTCATGGCAGGGGGATGCTTTCCTGTTAGCAGCACGTGCTCAGTACCCCATAATCATGGGGCAGGACACATGCTTAGGTGCCTCTTGACCCAGCCTGAGTTGTGCTGTCACTTGCCTGAGCTCTCCATGAGTTCTCAGAGTTTGGGTAAAGTCTTAAAGGGCCCTTATACCTGGACAGCCGCTGAGAGCTCTCCGGCTTTGAAAAAAAACAGATATTGATGCTTCCCTCTGTGGTAACTGTGACTTGGTATGGATGTAATGGTTGGACAGTTGGAGGTCTGTCTACTTGAAATATTTCTGTCTGTATACTCTGAAGTTCAGGGTGCTGAACTTTCCCCCATGAACTAGGTAAATGATATATGTTTGATTGATTAAAGCAAGATTGTTAAGCCATTTTGAATTGCTTTCCTTCAGTGAAGCAGATCTAAGAATCTGTGCTGGTAGCCACCCTGGGGATGCTGGGGTGCTTGCTGCAACAATTGCCTATACCCACTTTTGAGTCAGAATTCAAAGGCAGAGAGGAGTACTTTTGGGAAGGAAGGAGGGGAAATCATGAGAAGCAGTATCACTTTTGTCCTCCAAGGCAGGAGGGACCCTGAAGAATAGTAGTGATTAAAATCCCCAGAGAGTAATGAGCACATTTCTCCCAACATCACATGACCTTGGAGATACTGAAAACTTCTAAACCCCAGGACTAGCTCTGAAAACTGAGTGGTGGAAAAGCCTGAACCTTGAGACAATATTCCTCCCTCTCCTCCCCATGCTGGGAACAAACACTAATATTACATAAAGTTCTGTGTCAAGAATAAGGGTGAAAAAATGGGCAAACAACAACAAAAAAACCTGACCATAAAAAGGTACTATAATGAGAGGGATAGTCAAGATATAAACTCAGAAGAAGAAAATCAATTTGAAACTACTAAAAGGAAAGAAAGTCTCAAAGAAAAATGGCAACTGGGTACAATTCCAAGAAGAATTCCTGGAAGAGCAAAAAAAATGTTTATTTTCAAAATCAAATAAAAGATGCAGAGAAAAAAATTATATAAAGAAATGAAAAGAAAAAAATGAAAATTATGAAAAGACAACAAACTAATGAAGGAGAACCAAAGAAAATTGAAGAAAAAATCACCATGAAAATAAAATTGATCAAATGGAAATATAAGTACAAAAGATTTCTGAAGAAAGTTACTTAAAAATTAGAACAGTTCAAATTGAAGCTAATGTCTCTGTCTCTGTCTCTGTCTCTGTCTCTGTCTCTGTCTCTGTCTCTCTCTCTCTCTCTCTCTTGCTTTTTATGGAGGGCAGAAGGTAGCCCAATTGGGGTTAAGTGACTTACCAAGGTCAGATGGCTAGTAAGTGTTAAATGTCTGAGGCCAGATTTAGAATTCAGGTTGCCCTGACTCCAGGCCTGGTGCTCTATTCACTGCACCACCTAGCTGCCCTTGAAATATTTCCTAGGAAATACATTTGACTTGGAAAATAGATTCAAGATAGATAATTTAAATATTATTATATTACCTTAAAGCTATAATTAAAGAAAGAGTCAAGCTATCATATTTCATGAAATTATAAAGGAAAATTGTGCCAATATTCTGGAATCAGAGGGCAAAATAAAATTTGAAAAAAAATTCATTGGTGACTACATTAAGATATCTAAATAAAAGTTCCAAGGAATTTTATAGGCAAATTCCGGAACTCCCCCGTCAAAAAGAAAATGCTTCAAAACAAGATGGAAGGAAACCATTAAAACATTAATGAATCACAGTCGGTATCACCCAAAATCTAGTAGCTACCACATTAAGGAAGCAGAGGGCTTAGAATACAATATTCCAAAAGGCCAAAGAGCTTTCTAGCATTCCTGATAAAAGAACGAAGTCTGAATAGAAAATCTGACTACCAAATACGGTAATCAAGAGTAGTATAAAGCTGTAAACATGGAAGAAAAGTCATAAGGGACACAAAAATTTAGACTGTGAACCTTATTATTTGGAAAGATGACACATCCCTCTTCTAAGAACTTTATCATTATTAGGGCATTTATGATCCTACATAGAAAAAAAGTGTAGTTCATGTTGGGATGATGTTAAAAATCATGTATAGACAAGAATGTGGAATAAGGCAAGAGAAGGGAAAGGAAGAAGAAAATTGGCAAAATCATCTCACATAAAAGAGGTGCTAAGGAAAAGCTTTTATAGTGGAGAGGAAAATGTGGGGAGAGGGAGGGAATACTTTAGTCACACACACACACAAGGACGTGCATTGTTGTGTTTGTCCTTCATTTTCAAAGAGGATTATGGCATCAGGAAAATAATGAGATGACGTTGCAGTTGACTTTGTTTTGAGTGAGCCAGGGCTGTACAAGGTCACCAGTCTCACTTTCTTCTCCAGAGTCATATGGATCCATTGACCAGATATTCATCTGGATGATTGGAGATGACCCAGGATACAACTGACCCTGGCTCTTTTAGGCTATGGCCTTTTCATGTACTCACTTATGAGGTAATGCTCATTCAGGGAATAGATCTCTTTAAGTGATGGCCCCTTTAATTAGTAAAAAAGAAAAAAAAAACAAGCTGAGAGTGGAAGACACTGAGGATTCTTGTTCAAAAGATAAACAGTTACCTTTGACATTCACTCTAAGCCAGCAGGGTGCAAAATATAGTCATTAAGTGGAACCTGGGTAGGGACCTTGTGTTGTCCAGTCTATGAGCTTCAGAGTGAACTGTGTTTGTAGTAAACCCTTTTGATTTCTTGGTTTTCATTTAACAGCTTCTGAATTTCCTCATAATTTTGATTAATTAAATTTTGATGTTTATGAATGTTCTAGCCAAGTTGAGTAAATGCAATGCTGTATACCCATTCTCAAAAATCTGCCCACTTCTTTTCTTTGTTTGTGCAAAAGCTTTTTAATTTTGTGCAATCAAAATTTCATGAGGACAAAATGATATTGATTACATTGAATAAAAAAAAACTTTTTTGTGAAACAAAACAAATGAAGCAAAATGAAAAGGAAAATATAAAAGTGGGAAAATTTCCCACACTTTCCTTTGATAAAGGTCTCATTTCTCAATTTTGCAGACCTGGGTCAATTTAATAAAATATAAGTCCCATTTCAAGTTGATAAATTGTCAAAAGATATAAATAATTTTCAGAAGAAATCATAGCTATTAATAGTTACATTAAAACATGCTATAAATCACTACTGATTAGAGAAATGGAAATTAAAGCAACAATGAGAAGAGGATAAAAGGATAAATGCTGCAGGGTATTGTACTAAAACCAGGACACTAATGCATTGTTATTGGAGTGGTAAATTAATCTAACCATTCTAAAGAATAATTTGGAGCTTTGTCCAAAGCGCTATAAAATTATGCATACTGTTTTACCTAGCAATATCATGACTGGACTGCATCCCAAAGTTATAAAAGAAAAGTAAAAGAAACTATCATTACAAAAACTATTTACATCAGCTCTTACTACAGTGGCAAATAATTGAAAATGGAGGAAAGACCCTTCAATTGGGGAATGGTAGAACAAGTTGTGGTATATGATTGCAGTACAATACTATTAAAGTATAAGAAATGATGAGAAAGATAATTTCAGCAAAGACTGGCAAAAATTATATGAACTGATGAAAAGTAAAAGGAGCAGAACCAAGAGAACACTGTACATAATAACAATATTTTAAAGATGATTAACTGTGAAAGGCTAAGCTATTCTCATCAAGAAAATGATCCAAGAAAATTACCAAATTTGTATGTGAAAAACTGATATTTCACTCTAAAAGAGAACCCTGAATGTAGATTGAAGCATATATATATATATATATATAACTTTATTTTCTTTTCATGTCAGTGTTTTCTTTTGCAATATGGCTATTATGGAAATGTTTTGCATAAGCTTACATGTAAAATTTATATGAAATTACATGCCTTCTTATGTTGGGGTTAGGGGTGAGAGGGAGAGAAAATTTATTGGAACAATTTTTTTGTTTCTTATTTTTTTGCATTTAACTAAGAAATATTTAATGAAATTAATAAATAAAACATTTTTTAAAGACATACAATAAGGAACAGCAATAAGGTTGTTAAGGTCTTCAGAGAGATTATAATAATTCTACTAAATGATCTTTAAAATAAAAAAGACCCATTCCTCTTTAAAACAAGAAGATATTTGTGACTTACAGAAGTTCTTCAATTTATATGGTGTCTTAGCATTATGTCTCATTGGATATTGAGAAAAGAATAAAAAAATCTGCTTTTTAATTCAATTGTACTGTTACTCTTGATGTACTGTTATGGCACTTCAGGTTCAGTGCTCTATCCATTCTGCCAACTTGCTGTTCTCTATGGTTCAACCAAACTGATTCTCATGTATGCCTTCCTTTGATACTTTCATGCCTTTGATAACCCTCTTTTGTTTTCAGAGAAGGCTATTCATATCACCTCCATCCATACCTATTGAACATTGACTCAGCATTAAAGCATAATAATATCAGGAATTTATATAGCATTTTAAGTTGTTGGAACACTGCACATTTTACTATACTTTTTTTTTTTTAAAGCAATTGGGGTTAAGTAACTTGCTCAAGGTTACATGGCTAGTCATTATTTATGTGTGGGTGCTCATTTTCTGAGTCTGGATCTGATCTCGGGTCATCCCAACTCCGAGGCCGGCGCTCTTACTCACTGCGCCACCTAGCCGCCCCTTTAGGGCAATTGGGGTTAAGTAACTTGCCCAAGGTTACACAGCTAGGTTTTTGTTTGTGTGGATTAAGTGTTGGAGGCCGGCTCCGAACTCAGGTCCTTCTGACTCCAGGGCCGGCGCTCTATTCACTGCGCCACCTAGCCACCCCTTTACTATACTTTTTAAAAATAAGAACCCTATGAAGAAGGTATACTTATCCTATTTTATAGATGAGGAAACTAACACTTAGAGACTTTAAATGACTTAACTAAGGTCACGTAGTTAGTATGTGTCTGAAGTATGGTTTGAATTGATGTCTCCCTCACTCCACGTTGAGCATTCTTATTCATTGTGACACTGTATAATACAAATGCCACTTCTTTCAGAAAGTCTTGCTTGGACCAGAGCTTATTAAAGTGTCAGAGACATAGTAACACTTACTAAGTGATTATTTACTGATGGTCTGATCCTCTATTCACTATGCTGATGTTTCCCTGAATTTCCTTGGGCTTTCCCTAGTATTAGATTTGAACTTGTCTAATGTCCTCATCATATATTATTCTGTAGAATGTTATGGGTGTATGTGCAAAATCTCCCCTAAAGCTCTAAGCTTTATGATAATGAATGTCTTTTATAAAAGCAAGGAATCTATGTCACACAGAGAATCTTACACAACACTATGCAAATATAAAAGTAAGTGCTTAATAAATGCTCTTTAAATTGAATCAAAGTATTTAATTATCTATAGTATGAAACACAATCTAATTTCTGAGTTCTTGTGTTTTAACTACAGGAAAAATACCCACAGTGCTTCAAATGAGACCAACTGATTCATGAGGGGTGAAATATATTATAAAATAACATAAAGAACGTTGGCACAGTAAATCAGAAGAACTGTCTCGAAACTCCAGTTCTACTGGACAAATTTTTTGGCCACAGACAAATCATTTACTCCCCTGGATCTCATTTTTCCATCTGACTAATGAGGACAGCATTACATGATTTAATTCACTTGGTTCTTTTGAAAAAAATCCTTGGAATCTATAACACATTATAGAAATGTGAGCTATTACGAAATGTAGAGTTCATAGCATGTCAAATAGGCATTGTGTCAATGTCATTCACAATGATTTGTTTGCCTTTGGACTGCATTTAACCAATATCTCTGAACATTGCATTCTACCTCTTCTGGTAGATGGATCTCTCTGGTAACATCAATTCATTTTGAACCATCATTCCCATTCACTCTTTTTTCATTCCTAAGCTATAAATATATATATTTTCTTTTTTATTTCCATTACTACTACCACCAAATCATCCTTGAACCTTATCCCACAAGCACCTCATCAAAATGACTTTATTAACTTCTAAAAACTAATATTCAAATAACAGCTAACTCAGCTAGAGTCCTACATAGCCTGTAATTTTGCCTTCTGAAACTACTTCCCCTAGCTACTCCAGGGAAAAGGACTTCTGATAACTAAGACTTCTCCATATAAAATCAGACTTTTTCCCAGTTTTGGATCTGGTCTTTCATTTAACACAATTCTATGACCATAGTCTAACAATAAAATTCAACTATCAGACATATTTACCCATTTCATGCATAGCTGAAAATCTGGAAATAAACAAGAAAATGCACCTGACAAAAATAATAATCACAATGTTCACACAAAAAAGTTTATGTAATCTTTTCATGGGGGGGTGGATCCTCTTAGCATCTTCCTCAGATGATAATAACTTATTAATCACTTATCTACTAAGGACTGAATAAATTGTGAGCTGTCTTAGAGGAGCAAGTATCCATTCTTATAAAAGCAAAGACTCTTGAAATATGAAATGTAAAAGTTAATATTGTCTTATATGTCATGAAATTCATCTTTTGAGACATCACTATTATTCTTTTGTTTTTCAGTCATTTAGTTATGCCCACCTCTTTGTTACTCAGTGGATGATAGCATATCCCTGGGATATTGTCCCTGGGATTTTCTTTGCAAAGAACCTGAAGAGGTTAACTTATCCAGTGAATCGAGGCAAAGTTGAGGTGACTTGCACAGTGTAATAGAGTTTGGAAGTGTCTGAGACTGGATTTGAATTCAGTTCTACCTGACTCCAGGAATAGCATTCTATTCCCTGGGCCACCTATTTGCTATATTCACATTATTGTGTGGATTGAATATGTCACAAATATTAATATCACAGAGATTATGAAGAACATACATTTTACTTTCTCTGAGACTCAGTTTTCTCATTTGTAAAAGGGGGATAATGACAAAACCTACTTTAAAAGGTCATTATAATGATTAAGCAAAAATATATGCAATGTTTTATAGCCTTAAATGTGAGCTTTATCTTTTTTTTTTTTCATTAGTTGAGAAAATCAATCAATTTTCAGGTTAATAATTGATCTTCAGATTCAAATCCCCAATCCTATATCTCATGAGTGGGCACCTATCCTAATATATAGAATTTGTCATGGGAATTGTGGTTCTTTTTAGACTCTCACTTGTGCTATTCATTCCTCTTCAGTGCTTACTCCTGGGCTCATTTACAAATCCTTTCTAGGCTGTTTTTCTAGAAGTTATTAATCTTTACTTCATGCAATATAAAATTTGTAACCTCCCTAGGTATTATAATACATGGGTTTACACTTAATAATAAGTTACTTGTGGCTATCAATGGAATTTACTACGATAATTTTTTTTTTTTTTTAGGAAACACATTTGTTCTTAAGAGAGTTTAATGATCCTATTGTCATGGTAGAATCTTCTTTATCACAGTGCAGATTTGCTTTGTGTACAAATGATAGACATTATGAGGTAGATATAAATAGCATTTCCTAAATTAAAAATGAGTGTTTAAAAAAATAAAACATGTAAAATAAATCCCTAACTATTTAGTAATTATGAATGGAGAAGGACTTTTCTCTTTACCTTACTTAGTTATAAATATATAGTTATATTGCATTTTTTCAAATGTATTAATTAACTTCTGGTTCATATTATTCATTTCTGTCAGATATGGAGTTACAATTTTTCCGGATTTTTCCCCTACCCACCACCCCAGAGTAGCAGTCCCACAGAATGTCCACTCATCCAATCTGCTCTCTCCCATCTCTTCTCCCATATCGCCTTCGACTTTTCCAGTAGGGCAAGTTGAATCCCCCTGCCCCAATGCCTGCACATCTTATCTTCCTATTCTATGTAAAATAGTATTAATAATAGTATATAGATAGATAGATAGATAGATAGATAGATATACATTTAAGACATTTCAAATTCCAGATTCATTCCCTTCCTCCCATGTCACCCACCCTTGCTGGGAAGATAAGTAATTCAGTATATGTTATACATATGTAGCTATGCAAAACATTACCATAGTAGATATATTGTAAAAGATTGACTATATTTCCCTCCCTCCTATCCCAGCTCCCACCTGGTCGACTCACCACTTTGATCCTGTCCCTTTTCAAAAGTGGTTGCTTCTAGCTTCCCTCCCCACCAGCCTGCCCTCCTTTCCATCATCTTGCCCCATCCCCCCACCCCCATTCTCCTGTAGGGTGAGATATTCCATTTACTATGTATGTCATTCTCTTGCAGAGCCAAATTCAATGAGAATAAGGTGTTGTCTTTTTGCCTTAGTGATCTTCCCTTCTACTGCAACCACTTTCCTTTGCCTCTTCTACATGAGATGGTTAACTGTATTCTGTCTCTCCCCATCACCTCTCTTTATGTTCCTCTCTCACCTCTCAATTTCACCCCTTAAGTATCATCCCTTCCCATCAAATTTGACCTGTGTCCTCTATGTGTACCTGTAAATATATATACACACATTCACATATGTATTCATATGCCCATGTACCCTTCTTCAGCTATTTTCACACTGAGAAAGGTTTTAGAAGTTATAGGTATCATTTTTCCATGTAGGATTGTCAATAGTTCAACTTTGATAAGTTCCTTATGATTTGTTTTTCCTGTTTACTTTCTTAAGCTTCTCTTACTTCTTGTGAGTGAATGTCAGATTTTCTGTTCAACTCTGGTTTTTTCCTCAAGAATGCTTGAAGGTCCTCTATTCCACTGAATGACCATATTTTCCCCTGAAACATGGTACTCAGTTTTGCTGGGTAGGTGATTATTTTAATCCTGGCTCCTTTGACCTCCAGGAGTATCATATTCCATGCCCTTTGATCCTTCAGTGCCGGAACCTGAGCTATCCTGATTGTGTTTCCACAATATTTAAATTGTTTCTTCCTTGCTGCTTGTAATTTTCTCTCCTTCATCTGGGAATTCTGGAACCTGGATAAAATATTCCTAGGAGTTTTCTTTTTGGGATCATTTTCAGGAGGTGATCAGTAGATTCTTTCAACCTCTATTTTGCACTCTAGTTCTAAAACATCAGGGCAATTTTCCTTGAGAATTTCTAGATGATTTCTAAATTCTTTCTTTGATCATGGTTTTCAGGTTGTCCAATAATTTTTATATTATATCTCTTGGATCTATTTTCCAGGTCAGTGGATTTTCCCATGAGGTATTTCACATTGCCTTCAATTCTTTCATTTGTTTGGATGTGCTTAACAGCATCTTGATTTCTCATAAAGTTACTAGCTTCCATTTGCTCCAGTCTAATTCTGAAGAAATGATTCTCCTCAATGAGCTTTTGAGATTCTTTTTCCAACTGGAAAATTTGGCTTTTTAAGGCATTCTTCTCCTCATTGCCTTTTTGAGCCTCTTTTGCCTTTTGAGTTAGTCTATTTTTTAAGGTTTTATCTTTCTCAGTCAGGCTCTTGGCTGTCATTTCATACTTTTCTTGCATTGTTCACATTTTTCTTCCTAATTTCCCCCCCACTTCTCTTATCTGCTTCTTAAGGTCCTCTTTGACCTATAAGCAGCTTGTAATTTAATTTGGGGCTTTGGTGCAGGATTTTTCACCTCCTAGTCCTCCTGCTTTTCCATCCTTTGATCCCCTTTGTCCCCAAAATAGGAGTCTAATGTTGAATTTTCAGTTTATTTTGTTTTCTTTGCCTAGGCATGTTACTACCCAATTACTTGATTTATGGGCTTGTTGCCACAGTAGTACTCTGCCACCAGCCAGGATAGCTTCTGTCCCAAACACTGGGGTTTTGTCAACTGCAGGAAGTATTAGTTGGATGGCTTCTCTGAATCCTCCAAACACTCTGGCAAGCTGGTCACATACCCCAACACCTTCACCTCAGACCACAATCCAGATGCAAGGAGGGTAAAAGAAGGGCAATTACCCCCCAGACTGATTGCTGGATCCCCTTACATTTAGCAGTCCAGGAGCTCAAGAAGCAAAGTGCCAATGTGGTGCAAGCCTTGATGCCTCATCAGCAGCTTCTCATTCCCAGGGGAAGAAGCTGATGCTGTTTGCCAACTAATCCCAAAGTCCATAGGGCACTGACTTCTCACTTTGTCCTAGGCATCTATGTGTTGATAATTCTGGAAACTTCACAGCTGCTGGTGTTCTGGGGTCCCTCCAGCCAGCTTTTGGTCCAGCTGCCCTGGGGCTAAAACCTCTGACTCAGGCTGGCCTGAGCTCAGCTCCCAGAGTGCTGTGCTGGCTGCTCCCTGCTGGGCTGCGAGGCTGTCCTCAGCAGAAGGGTAGCTTCTCTCTGTCAATGTGTGGGTTGCGGAGCTCCAGAGGTTGTTCAGAGTCCCCATTTGTCATAATTTTGAAGTGGTGTGGGCCGAAGCTCCATGGAAGTGCTGTTTTTACTCTGCCATCTTGACACTGCCTATGGTTTTATTTCAAAATGTTCTTTTAATTCCTTTCAATTTTCATGAACACATATAGATTTATCCCCATATTTTCCTTTCTCTGCCATAAATGACTGAGTTCAGGCTTAATATTAGCACTCTTGTATTTGGTTTTCCAAATCTCTATTTTTCCCTGGGGTCAGAATTTCCATGTAGCCAATAATTACTTGGTAATTAGTTTTAGTCAACAATTTTTGCTATTAATCTCTTTCTACTATATCAAACAGTGATGGTTTGTAAATACTAAAACCCTTGATGAACATATAATATCTGTCTTTCAAATACTGCTCTGTCATTGACCTACTTGTATTACAGGTTTTAGTGAACTCTCTCTGTTCTAAACTTAAGGACAAATTATTTTCCCTCATATTCCTATACTCTAATTTCTTTTTTTTTATTATTAACAATTTGTAGATTAGAGTTTTCAAGGAGACAGTTTTGTTTATATGTAAAGACCATGTTAGCAGAATTACAGGTTGGACTAGTTATACTCTGAGTTCATTTTAACATTAGCATACAGTGATTCTATGAACTTACCTTATTATGTCTTCTGGAGAACAGTGACTCAGCCTTAGAGATCTTTATATCTTCCTCAACTCTGGAAAAAGAAGTTATGCATAATAGTAAGTTGTGTATTCCTCATTATAATTAACACCTAGAAAATTTATTCCTCCTTTAATCAAAATAAATAAATACTTCATATTATGCTCAAATGACATATTTCGTTTTGAAAAGATTTTGCCACAGTTTGTCTTTAGAAATTAAAAAAAAATTCACTACATATATGTATATGCATATACACACATATACATGCATATATCCATATACATACACATGTGTATATGTGCATGTATCTATATGTAAGCACAATTCTTTTTTTGTATAAGTGGACAATTCTGCAGAGCTGGGATCAGGCAGAACCGAGAGAGAGAAAGAGAATATTTGTGGATTTGGCACTCTGTCTGTTGATCTGTGTTACTTTCTCAGTCAGAAATCCTGTCTGTGTTGATTCCTCAGACAGTAGCCTTGTCTATTGTGCTATGTTGATTGCTCAGACAGAAGTCCTTTCTGTTGTTCTGTATTGGTTTCTCAGTCATAAAGCTAATTGTGAGGATAGCAATGGTAATGTGTATAAATATTGTTGTAGCCCTGTTAATCTTTGTTTTCCTAGAAACAGAAACTACAAAGACCTTGGAGTAGAGCAGTCCACATGAGATGACTTATAGAACAAGAGAAGATAACTGCCTACATGTGCATCCAGGTAAGATTTGGGAGCAGTCAGGCTGTGGAGGAGGAGCCCTGGGGTTTGGAAGCCAGCCTAGGGTCATTATGAAAGAGGACTTTACTTGGATACTCTGTATTTACTGAAATTGTAACTTATTTTTACATATGGGTGGGTGGTGTTGGTATGACTATAAGATGCATTGAATGATATGTTTTTAAAACTATGTGCCCCCCTTAGTAGTAAGTTATTATATTATGTTGTTATGAATGTTATGCTTTCGTTTCTTGAATGTTATATTTTAGTTTATTGTGGAATAAATAGAGTTCATTATGCTATGAGACCAGACTCTTAAAAGTTATTCACTGTAGCTGTCCTCAGGAGAGCTGTCATGACTGGCTTTATAAGAGGACATTAGGTACTTGATTCATTATAAGATTTTGTTATTAGAACTTGGGTTATTTGCCCAAAGAAAAAAAGATTTAGGGAAAAGATAACTACCTTCATGTATCTGAAGGGCAAGCCCTTTGACAAGTGCTTAGAACTGTTATGAACCATTAGAAATGTTTTGCTTGGCCCAGAGAGGAGAGCAAAGAACAGGGTGTAGAGTATGAAAAGCAATGAATTTAGATTCAGCATAAGGGGAAAACATCCTAGCAGTTAGCAATATCCAAACAAAAAATTAAAATGTCATAGGATTTGGTGGGTTCTTGTTCACTGGAGAATTTCAGTCAGAGGTAGTTAGTATTTTCACACTATAATTCAGAAAAAAAGTTATTGTAGCTAGAAATTTGGGAGTCATCCACATAAAGATGATACTCAAATCCCTGATTGGTATTGATATATCCATGGAAGAATGAGTAAAAAGAGAAGAGAAGACTTGGTATAATGCTCTAAGATGCAATCATGATTGGGACAAGAAATGAGTCCAAAAAAACAAAGGACTAAGAAAGAGAATAATTAGATTAGCAAGAAAAGGATAGGAGAGAGAGCAAGGATGTAGTGTTATGGAAGACAGGACAGAGATTTTGCATGAGAATGACATGATCACTAATACCAATAAAAGCAATGAGATCAAGAACTATGAGTATTAAGGAAAGATTTTTAGATTTGGAGGTTAAGAAATCATTAGTGACATTGAGGAGATGAATTTCCTTCAGTTATGTTACTATTCACATTTTATAGGATTAAGAAATTAATAGATGTTAAGAAATAGAGTTATCATGTATAAATGATTCTAGAATTGTGTTTGGTCATGAAGAAGAAGATAGGAACCAAGGCATTTAGGTTATTGTAGCAGCAAGCACCCCAATATCACCAGGGTAGCTGCCAATACAGGTTCTTAGATCTGCTTTTCAAAAGGAAAGCAACTCAAAATGGGTTAACAAACTTACTTTAATCAAACAAACATACATTACCTAGTTCAGGGGAAAAAGGTCAGCACCCGACCTTCAGAGTTACAGAACTTACAGATCAAACAGACAGACTTCCAAACTGTCCAACCATTATATCAATACCAAATCACAGTTACCAGACAGGGAAGCATCAACATCTGGGTTTTCAAAGCCGGGGGGCTCTCAACAATGGCTTCCCAGAGTCTCATCTGGTCAAATCACACAACACTTCTCAAAGTGAGCCCCAAAGCAAACCTCTCATCAGAGTTTATATAGCCTTCTCCTGGCTCAGAGATTGTAACAACCTCCTTGACCCACTGCCCAATCACAAAGTATCAAGGTGTGGGCTTTCCTGAAAAACAAGCCTCCCACCATAGGCTCCAGGTGCACTTATGCTAGGGGCAGGGAAGATCTTTAAATCTGCATTTCTATTACAGTTATGTATTTGATAAAATGCTGAGTAGGAAGTAAGGAATGCTTGAGTTCTAACCTCAAATCCTTACTAGCTGTGTGACCTTGAACAAGTCCCTTAATCTCTATCAATCTCAGGTTCTTCAACTATCAATGCAAATAATAACACATGCCTCACGGGGTCATTGTGAGGATCAGATAAAATAACATCTGCAAATCTCTGCACCATGCCTAGAACAGAGTAGGTGAGTAATAAATGCTTGTTTCCCTCCTTCACAGAGGATTCTTAAAATTGTGCCAGTATCAAGTAATTTTTTGAGACATTAGACGTTAAAATATATGTAGCAAGGAAGGAAATATATCAGGAGAAACTGAATATGGGAGAGATAGAAAAGAGAGTGATGGGATAAATTCCAAGACTAAATACTAATGGATATGAACAAGGTTACAAGTAGAGGGATTGACCCTGGTAAATTAAAGATTACCTTATCCTACAAAAAGAGAAATAAGTAGAGGAGATATAAATATTAAGATAGATTCTTAGATATGAAGTAAAGGAGATAAGAGAACTCAAATAACTAATTTTCTCAGTGAAGTTGGGGAGGTGATATTTGCTCAACAATAAAGAGGAAGCATTCATTTGATGGTGTGAAGGGAAAAGAAAAGCCTTGGAACACCTAATGAGAAAAACATAATATAAAATCATTCAAGAAAGACAAGTTCAAAACTGAAATTAAACCTGGAGTATGCTTAAAAAAATTTTAATTACTGGCAAAAAAATAGAACAACTATATCACAGTTTTAAATTTAATCTGTTCAATTAGCATTTACTCTATCATTTTCTTAAATCTCAATAGTAAATAAAGCCATGAATCAAGCCATAATTAGAAGCATAATGGAGAGGGCGTAAGCATAAATGTGAGGTAGACCTGTGTTCAAATCAGTGCTACTTCCAACACAAACTGGCTACGTGATTCTGAAAAAAAATAATAAAAAATTAACCTCTCATTTAATCTTCGCCAGGCAAATCTTTAAGAGCATATAAAAATCTTTATTTTTTGTTAATGTTCTCTATACTGAGAAAATCACAAGATTAGCTAAAAATGTAAATGTAGTTTACAATCAAATTTTATAACAATTAGTGTTATAAAGTTGTGATTAGTATTTTGATACAACCCAACCATGAAATTTTGATATCTCTCAAATTATTTGGGTCTTTATCCCAGAAGTCATATTTTGTATATAATTCTAGCTAAATCAATAAGTAGTTATTAATCAATAAACAAGACTGTATTTAATCAGCTACTATGTTCTAAGTACTATTTTAAGCACTGGGAATAAAAATTCAAATGTAAGAAAACCTGAAATTGCTAGTGTTGAGGAGATTTTTAAAAAGGTAATATTTCTTTGTTTCAGGGATATTACTTCTATGAAGCATAAAAATAAGAATATTGATGATTCAACATGTATAGAAAGGAGAAGGAGTGACACTTGCTGGATCAAAAAAAAAAAAAAGGACTCAGAGGTGTTTCTGACCAATTTTAATTTTGAAAGGAGCTGTAAATTCCAAAAAGTCAAAATGTGAAAATAGAGCACCTTAGACATGATTTTTAGATTTTGTGAGCTTTTTTTAAGGAATAAAAAAAGTAATAATTTCTTTGATGACACGTGATTAATTTTTGTATATACTGAATCAAGTTTAAAAATAAGTATATTCTTCTTTAATTTCATGTGAAATGATCATTTTTATTATCTATTTTCCAAAACTATCTTCACTTGCATTTTTGGGGGAGGTAGGGGTTGTTGCATTGTTTCTATCATCTTAAAGTTTTCTACAATTTTGTTTCTAACAATGGTTTTATTGAAATATACTGAGCCATTCCATAAAGAACATGTGGAATATTTCTTTTGGTTCGCATATATGTAATTATGACAATGTTTAATTTTTTATTTTGCCCTATGGACATGAGCTTTGCAATGACTATATTATGTTAAAACTTCCCTTTTTCTCAGGGAAGCCAGGCAATAGAATTACATAACAACCAACCAATCAGAAGGATTTGTGAGGCTTAAAACTTCTTGAATACCAATGATCCTTTGAAAAGCAAATTTTACAGGAACTTGGAGATGGGTATGGAGGAAGAAGCAGCCTTGAAAGGCCCAAGGGCAGCTTTGAGCAGCAGCTGTAGATTCTGGGGTTTCCAAACACCTTACTTCCTGGATTATCATGTTTACAGATGTATTCTCCCTTACCACCACCCCTCCCTCCCCTTCCCCCACAAACTCTCTAGTAATTGCTGTATTGGAATGTTTCCTTTCAGGTCCCTTTATGGTCTATGGGTCATTTGTTAACAGCCCTTAATCATATTATACTTTCCCTATATATTTCTCTTGATATTATCAAATGTTATTGTTTCCTTATTTTAAATCATAATTGCAACTCCTATTGTTCTAGAATTGCATAAGCATAAGAAATTTTGTTTCTATAAATCATATCTGTTTTCTACACTATCTAAATATTGAATGTTTCCTGCACAAAAGGACACATTTGGTTTTATCTTTTCTTCCAGTCTCCTTGGTTCTGTTTTATTTTATTGGGGAATTTATGTCTTCAGGTTTGGGGTTAAAATGTGAGATAACAGTCTACACATTAAGCATTTAGTCCTTGTGGTTTTTCTTATATGCTTCTCTGTCCTCCTTTTCATCACTCTCACCTAAGTTAAAATTCTTGAGTTGTTTCTGTTCTTCTTATTTTTAATTTTATCTCTGTCTCTCAGTCTCTCTCAAGAAATGTGTTTCATTAATTTCTAGGGAATTTTGAGTACATATTTTCCCTCCACTTTGTTTATTTAATGTCTCAGATACTTTTAAAATTTTTTCTCAATTTTAAATTTTATTGGCTTCTGCATGATTGTTTTTATTTTATTTTGTTTTTCCAGCAATGACTTCCCTGTGATAGAGTTATTGATTTTTCTTTATGGATAATTGTACCTTTGACTGAGCAGGAATAATGTTGCCACCTTTCATATCACTTTTGCCACTTTTCATATCAAATTCACAGAACATTATTTTTACTGGCTGTCAGGGTCAATAACTTCAGTATATAGGATACATCTATATAAATCATCTAGTATATAAATCATCTAGACATGATTCTCATTGTCCTTAAGTGTCTGATTTTTAGTTAACATATGAATTCTAATGTTGGACCTACACTTGGGTCCCTTGCCACTTCTAGTATTTACTAGTTTGTGTTAACCAATGGTAGTCTTCAGGGACAAAGAGGGACTCCCATGCTAAAAGGAGTAGAATTATTAGAATATAAGTATACTATTAGAATAGTACCCTAGTATAATGTTGAATAAAAACAAAAAAAAAGAAATTAATGCCTTCTCATTTAAATCACACATGACTGCTATAAAGTCCTATAATATCATGATCCCTTGGAAAATAAAGGTTTTATCATCTGCTACATCTCAATATGCTATTCATGATAAATCTTATTCCTCTTAAGTCCCAACAAACAAAAATTAGTTCACTATTCTATCCACACTTTCAGGTTCTGGAACTGATTTTTTTGCCTTGCCAGGGAAAACATAGAACACTTCGTTCAATAACTCATCCTACCTGAAGGTCCTATTTTATTTTGTATCCAATTTCTATTGTTATTATTTTTTGCAACAAATGCCTTGCCTCCAATTATTTTGTTGTCTTTGGCTCCCTGTCTTTTTTCCATGCATTTACAATATTCATGTTTTAGCCCTAAAACACTAGTGTCTTTAAGAATGTGTCCTGTTTTAACTTCCTTTATTCTCTCAGTCAGGGTTCATAACTTCAACTGTTCATATAGCTGAGTTCAGGATACACACAATCAGATATCCACCAGCTACCTGCCTGTTGATAGTTTCTTGTGTTTGCAGCTCCTGATTCATTCACTAGACCCCTGTTTCCTGGAATATCAACTGTTTGTTGGGAAATGTACCTATTAACTGCTGCCAAAGTTCTTTTATGGTGTTATCTTCCCACCTGTCAAGACATCTGCTATTCCTCTCCTGTTAGATAGTGACCATATGATCATATGCCTTTCCAAAAGTCCTCCTATTGCCAATGATGGAGACAAATATTGGTCACCACATCATCCCATAAAACCTTTTATTTCATCTGTTAAGTTTATCTTTGTTTCCCCCTGAAGACCTTAGATTAAGCCTTAGCATATTATCTCCAAGCCAAATTCTTTGCCATAAAAATGGGGAGGAACAGGGTTTTAGATTTCTGTGCCAATCCTAAAACTATTTCCAACTGAATTCTGCTTCTGATAGATGCCATATAATTAGAATAAAATGCTAGGTAGTTGTCTTCAGAGGAAATTCTGGGGACCCATAAATTTCCAGTTCTTCAAAGTGGTATGATCTAGAGGAAGGTGTGTTTACTATTTCCCTCTACTATGCATTTGTTTGTGAGTGACCACAAGCACTCTTTATCACCATGGAACTGTGACCAGGGTGCCTTCTCGCCTGCAGCTGCAAGCTCTAGTGTGCTCATGCTCCTCCTTGCCCTGGGACTAAGACCCAAATCCAAACATTGACAATGAGAAACAGTTCTACCCCAGATGCCACCAAAAAGACACCTGTAATTTCCTTCTGAAGAGTTGTCTGACCCCCTTAAAGTCTATGGATAGAGAGATCTGGAAACTGCCACTGTAGTCACTAATTCAGTTGCATCCAATTCCTACTTCTGGTTCCCTGGCAAAGCCTGTACCAGACTGCTCTACCCTCTCATCCTGTTTGCAACTAACTTTTTCTGCCCAACTTCTAAATTGTCTTGGGTTGGAAAAATGTTTAATTCCATCCTGTTGTGTGGTCTGCCACACAAAAACTGTTTGGGGGTATTATTTAAAGATGTTTGGGGGGGTTTGGTGGAGAGTTCAGGAGAGTCCCTGCCTTTTCTCTAACATCTTGACCCCATTTCTGAATGAAGAATTTTTTTGAATATTGATATTATGTTAAATTTCTCTGTGATATTTAACCTCCAGATTTTGTTTTGTTTCACTTCATTGAGGCTTTCAAAACCTCATTTTCCCCTCATTCAATATCAATCAAAATATGTTTGGCTAATTTACTAAACAACAGTACTCTGTAGAAAAATGTGTGATAAACTGGCCACTTGGCATGTTACTACATATACCAAATAATTTACAAAGGAACCACAATGTGGTTCCACTATTTTAATTTTTCACAATTCATATGACATAACACTTTAAAGTTTACATAATACTTTCCAGAGAATCATCTTATGGGTTAGGGAGTATTCTATTTTATACATGAGGACACTAAAGAACAGAGAGATCATGACTTGCCCAAGTTGGCAAAGTAATTGTAGAAGCTAAAATTTCAATTGTAGATTTTAGAGATCCAATAAAGCTCTCCCTCCAAAGTATAATGCTACTTCTTTCTAATTTAGCATGTAGTAGATACAAGTAGAATGACATGTTATTGATTTTGATACAAAAACTTAGATATATATGGTATATGTGTGGATCTATATGTATATGTTTACACATGCAAACACATGTGTACTAATGTGTATGTGAGTATGTATATGTACATGCATATATAAATATGTGTATGTGTATAACTATATGTATATACATATATCTTATGAATGAAGATACTATTCCTTTGGGATATGAAGAAATTATATTCTTGGGTTTTTTTCATTTGGTTTGTCTAAAGGGAATAGTAATTTTTTACAGAACGATTTAGAAGTAAAAGGAAAAAAATGTAATTTCTTCAAATAATGTCATTTTTTACAGAAGATATAAGTAGATAGAGGTATAGATGTACATGTATGTATATGTATATGTATTAGTTGTGGGTTCTTCTTCACCACAGGTCATCACACAAAGGCTAACTGGACAGTTTTATGATATGGTGTAAAGGAGATGCTTGGATAGTTACTAGTTTGCCTGAAGGACCTCTGACTTCCCTTCTAAAAGTGAAATTCGATGATTAAGTCTACAAGTTGTCAGGACACTTTTGCCCTGTGAATCTCTTTGTAGGTAAGTTTAGATTAGTATCATTGATCCAGTTGTTCCTCATTATGATTAATTCTTACTGGCAAATATGAGACCCAAAATGGGAAAGAACTTTTGCTCTATTCCCTCCTGTCTCTTTGTCCTGTGAGGAAGTACTTTTTTTTATTTAATTCTCCTGAAAGTACTAATGTTTCAATTCTCTTCATAATTGCCTGTCTTTTTTCCTCTTATTTATTCCATTTATTTCATGCTATTATTCTTTCATCATTTTTTGCCACTGATGATAAAAGGGAGGCTATTTAAAAATTTCTTATGTACCACATTAAGATTTTAAATCAAAATGTAACTATATTAAATGTAACTATATAAATGAATAAATGTTTATATTTATATGTTGTGTCCATTTGAAACATTCATGAATTCTACCAACAGAAAGTGCATTTATAAGTGATCATAATATATTTTATATGTTGTCTCAGAGTTTAGAAGTGTTTTGCCCATAATAGCCTTATAAATAATTGCCTTATTTTATTATGCCCTGGTTTCTTAGATGAAACTGAGATTCAGACAAATTAACTTCTTTATCTCTGATCACAAACAACTAGTGAGATTAGCCTTGATAATGCTAATACAGTCTTCTCTCCTTCCCTTCTCATTATACTCTGCTAATTGGTTGGAACTGGACAGGAGAAATTTCATGGTCCAAAATAGACTACTATATGTCCTTATGCTTTGACTTAAATATGCTATGTGATCACTTAATCTAATTCAATTTTATTGAACATTTGTCAAAAGTCTATGATGTACTAAGCACTGTGCTAGGCACTGAGACTAGAGAAAAAAGTGGAATGGCATCCAATTACAAGGAAAGAGAAAGAAAGGAGGGAAGGAGGGGGAAAAGGAAGGAAGTAAAATGAGTGAGAGAGAATCCTTTTATCAAAAGAAATTTACATCATGGTTTTGTTAGTCTGTCAGAAAAAAAAAAAAGCATTGATTAAGGGCCCACTATATGCTGGTAGTGATGCTAAAGCACTGGGGATACAGGGAGAACAAAAATGGATTTTGTGCTCTCCAGGAGCTTACAATCTAATGGTGGACATAACATGCAAACAATTATGTACAAACACAATATGTATCATACAAATTGGAAATAATCTCAGAGAGGGAGGTAACTGACTAGAATGATATCAGAAACCACTTTTTATATGAAATTCCAGCTGGCCTGAATGAAAAAAGGGTAACCAGGAGACAGGTATGAGGGTAAAGCATTTGGGGCATCAGCAATGGCCAGTGAAAATACAAAGAACCCCAAGGTCGAATATCTTATATTCACATTATCAATTTTAGTGATACTTATTTTAAATGCTTATCATGAAAATCTTTTTTTCATAGACCTTAAACACCACCAGGACCAGTTGAAAAGAAAAAAGATCTTTCAGTCCATTAGATATTCATTGAATTTCATTTATTGAAGGCCAAAATATTATCTTTCTTCACCAAATAAACTAATTTTCCATTGAACTGGCCACTGCTGAGTTGTTCTGGTTTTAATAAGGCAAGTATGGATTTTGTGAAAACATGCTTTTCATTAAAATATCAGGAGAATAAATGCTAAGCGTCATCAAATATTTTTGAATTTTATAGCAAATATACCTGAGGCAGACATGGCTTATGATATGTGTCAGAAGTCGAAGATCTGTAAACACAGAATCAAGATTTAGAACCCAAGGCTCTTCTGAGTGGTCCTATTCCAATTCATTTCCAAGTGACTTAGAAACATTTGTCAGCACTTTCTGAGTAAGCTTCCCTGTGTACTTATGAGATAGGTTAGAAGAATTATTGCACAGATAGCTATTTTGAGGTACTTCAAGGCTAAGTGCTTTGACCCAGGTCGCAAGACAAATAAATAGCAGTATTAAAAAAAAAAAAAAAAAAAAAAAAAACCAGGCTGTTGTACGAGTTGCCATTTTGATGGTGTTATATGTATTTTCTATACTGCATTAAAAGAAAACATAGCTAAGTCCTTCCATGTAGATAATAAAGGAATAAAGTGAAGCAATTATCTAACTAGCTCAGAGGAAAAAAAAAAACTTTATTAATCTCAGTACTTTCCTTTCTGTGAAATCATTTTCCCAAATGGAGATAGGGAAAGAACTATAGATTTCATAGAGAGAAAACTCATAGGAGCACTATTCTAGTTAAGTTAGGACCAGCAAGATAGAAATCATAAGAAGTAACAACCCAGCTCATTGTGAAAGTATATATCCTATGAAGTGTTGGAAAATGCTTTAAGAAATGGCAAAAGGGATACTCTAAAGAAACTTGTATAAACTGATTCAGAGTGAAGCAAGTAGAATTTATTCAATAATACTATCAAACAACTTAGATTTGTGAAATAACCAAGCACCAATCCATAGGATCAGAGATTAAGAATGTTACCTACTTGCTAACAAAAATGTGATGAATTCAAAATGCAGATTGAAATATATATTTTAGGACATAGCTAGTGTTGGAATTTGTTTTGTTTGTCGATAAGGGTTTCTTATAAGAATTGCATGTAATTTTTTCCCCATTCGGAGTAGGAGAGACAATAAAATTGTGTTATTTGAAAAATAGATTAAAATATCAAGATAGCTTGCTGAAGAATCCACTTCTAGAAAAACCACCTTGGTACACACATCCTTAAGAAGGTATTTTATTAGTTGAAATCATAATATTTTAGAACTGGAATAGTCAGTAAATATTTAATCCATGCCTTAATGCTTTTGTTACAGACATTACAGAGAAAGAAATTAAGACACTCTTAAAAGAATGAATTTGTCTAAGGTCTAATGGCTAATTAAAGAAAGAACCAGGAGTAGGACCTAAATGTCTTGATACTCAAATTAATGTTTTCTACTACTTTTTTCATGTTGAATTGCTAAAAGTATAAAAATGCAAACTAAATATTTTTTCAATTAAAAATAGCTAGAAGTTATATCACACTTTAAAGTTTATGAATGTTTTAGCCACATTCTTTTTTTTATCCTCATTAAAAACCTGTAAAATATTTGCTGTTATAATACCCATATTATAGTTGAATTAACTGAGGTTGTGAAAATAAGTGACTTGCCCAGAGTCACCATCACCCAGCTAACAAGGATCTGAAGTAGGATTTGGGTTTAGGTGTTCTGATTGCATGTCCTGTGACCTATATCCTGCACTACCTGTCTGCCTCATAAATGCCTTTGTCATCTAAGAAAATAATTATATAATATTCCTATTTGCCTGCTTATTGTACCATCTTCATACGTTTGCTTGTGTCATTCTTCCTATAGAGAATGCCCTAACTACTGCACATATTATTTTTTTCTGGTTTGTTTTTCAATTAAAGACATTAACAGATAGAAATTATATTATGTTTTAAAGTTTATGAATCTATTAGCAATATTATCTTTTTTATCTCACAAAAAATCCAGGCAATTAACTGCTATTATTAATTCCATTTTATAGGTGAAGAAACCAAGGCTGTGAGATTAAGTGATTTTCCAATGTCATTTAGCTAATGTCTATCTTTTTTTTCACCTTTGTCAAGGTTATTTTTATCCATTAGGTTTCAGCTTTGGTCTCCTCTCTTCCAGTATCCTTACTCATATCTCCAGCTAGAAATGATCTTTTGCTTCTCTCAACTCCAGTAGCTTTTGTTTTCACAACATGCTTCACATATAGTATCTCTCCATTCACACAGTCAGTCCCTACACTATCTCAATCTTTCATTATTATTTCCTGGACTATTATATTGATATAATTGGTTGTACTGCTTCAAATCTCTGTTCACTCCATTCAATCCTCCACACATCTGCCAAAGTGATTTTCCCAAAGTATAAATCTGAAAATGCAACTCCACCTTACCCAAAACTCAATAAACTCTAATGACTTCCTGTCATCAGGTTAAATTAGAAGATATCCAAAAAGTTTTGGCGCTCTTATAGATAGAGGGGAAGTGGGAGAATAAGCATTTTTGTAACATCTATAAGGTGCCAGGCAGTTTACCACATATAAATACTGTTGGGGAAACTAAGGTAAATAGAGGTTAAGGTTAAGAAGTATTCAAGGCTAGATTTGAACCCAGATGATCTTCATTCGAAATCAGGACTTTATCCTTTGCTTTACCTAGCTACTTTAATAGCTTAAAATTGAATTAAGACTTTAGAACATCCTATATAAATACCTGAGCAGCTAGCTGGCACAGTGAATAGAGTGCCAGACCTGGGGTCAGAAAGATTCATGAGTTCAAATGTAGCCTCAGGCATTTATTAGCTGTTTGACCCTGGGCAAGTTACTTAACATTGTTTGCCTCAGTTTCATCAGCTATAAAATGACTTTGAGAAGGAAATGACAAACTATGCAACATTTGTCAAGAAAATCCCAAATGAGGTAATGAAGAGTTGGACATGACTCAACAACATATAAATACCCATATTTGGTATAGAAAGCTATTCACAACCTGGCTCCATCCTACTTTGTTTTATATTACTGTCCTCCACTTTAATTGTTATTTTAATGGCTAATCTGTACATGTGATAATTTTCATTTTGAGGTCAACCTTGTTATGAAAACATCTGAATTTGTTTATTTAGATTTTAATAATTTATTTTGTCTTTATGTTGCAGTCATTTCGTACATTTTTCTCCCCAGAGAGTGAATACAGTCCCGTATAATCAGGAAAAAAAAAAACAATTAAGCAAAAACAGCAGATACAAGGTTTGCATATATTTTGCATAGGTAGTATCCCATTTCTCTGCTATAAGGAAAGGCTTCTATTTATACTCTTTTCTCTGTGATAATGAATTTTTTTCCAATAATCCATACTTAATGATATTTTCACTCATATTACTTTAGCATTTACAGATATTTGCCATTTTCATTATTTTATTCTGCATCAATGCATACATTCTTTGAATTCCTAATGTCTTTATTTCCTAATGCACAGTAACATTTCATTACACTCATATGCAACAGTTGTTTGCTTTGGTTTTTCAGTGCCTGCATTGTTTTTTATTCTTTGTTTCAAAAAAGAAACATCTGTTAATTTAGCTAGACTGACCCGAAGACTAAGGCAGTTATTTTTAGTCCTCATGACTGAAGTATTTCCAGGTTTACTGAGATAGCCTAGATCTTTCACTCAGTGGGTATAGTCTTCAGGACAGAATTCACTGACCAGGGTTAACTCCATGCTGTGACAAATCCCTTTCTTTCTTTTTTTAATAGTAGTTCAATGGAATTTTTTTTTTAATTAAAGAAATAAAGTTCATAAATTAAACCCAGCAAAATTATTGCTACTTAGAGGCTAGGAAAGAATCTTACATTGTTTCAAATTTTTCTTGCAACAAGCAACTATAGCAATTTAATCAGCAACTCAATAAACATTTGTTAAATGGCTGTTATGTACCAGGACCTGTATTAAGCGCTTGGGATACAAAGTAAGGAAAAACCCACTCTTTTTTTTCCCCTAGGTTGCTCATTCAAATAGAATGAAGCCTTAATGACCTATTTATAGCCAGGGAAGAAAAAAAATCACATGAGTATATATCTGTATTATTATATCAATTATACACACATATGCACATATGCAAATAAATATATGTATATGTAGATAGACATAAAGATAGCTATATACATATGAACACATGTATAAATGTGTACATGCATGTCTGTATATCTGTATATCTGTTTGTCTGTCTATGGAAATTAACATTGTCTTAATCCCTCTTTTCGAGGAAGTTGTAACTCAAATACCTTGCTCATCCAAAGATCTTCCTGATATCCTCAAATGCTAGTACCTGCTCCGTCAAATTTATTTAATTATTTTTTTCATTTATTTCTACTTATTCTCTTTGCATTTAATTTGTATAGTTGTACTAATTTATGTCTTTTTCTTTGTTTATTAAAATAGGGAGATAGGACATAATGGTATAAGTACTTTGTTATTTGGGTTTCTTATTGCTTTGTTTTTTTTTTTGGTTGTTTGTTTTTGTTTTTGTCATAAGAGCATAGGACCCTAACCGATAATCTTCATATGGAAATTAAAGAGAAAGCAAAATGCATAGGTGAGCTAAATTAGGGATATTTTCTCTTATTTATAGTTATGTCAGTAAATATGGAGAAGTTTTTAAAAATGTTATTCATCTTAAAAATGAACTTCTAAAAAATCTATTGAAAAGATTTGAACTGAAAACCTGAAATTAAGAATGATTAAAAGAAGAGTTCAAAATAAACTAGCTGCATATTTGGGGGAGATAGGAGTACTTTAAAATAATATTTCTTTAAAGTAAGACAGTGGAACCTTACTTCAAGGATATATGTCGAGGTAAATAAGCTGTGAATCAAAACAAAACATACTCAAAATTTGATTCTGTGGATTCATGTGAATTGCGGAAATAATTTGAAATATATTGGAATTGTAAAACACCTCTTCTGATATTCAGAATGTAGTATTGTATGAATACCAAGGTCACTGTACTTTCTTTCTTTTTTCTTTAGAGAGTTCACCATTTTATCGCACATTTCCACTGAATTGTCCAGACTGTCTTTGCTTTTCCTTTGCTGCTTTTTAAAATTTAAATTCACTTATTCACTTTTAGTTTACAGCATTCAGTTTCACAATCCCTTGAGATTCATATTTCCTCCTCCTCCTCCTCCCATCGTGGTATTCAATCATATATAGGATCTATAATTACATTAAACATTAGTTAAGTTGTAATGAAGGACTATAACCAATGGAGTGAAGAGTGAGAAAGAAGAAACAAAATAAAACAAAATAAAAGAGCAAGCAGTTAGCTTAAATCTGCACTGAGAATCTGTAGTTCTTTCTCTGGGTGTGAATATATCTTTCTATTATGAATCTTTTGGAGTTATCTTATAACTTACATTGCTGAGAGGAGCTGTCTATCAAAGTTAGTCATCACAGATATGATATGTGTGTAATTGTGTACAAATTTCTCCTGGTTCTGATCTTCTCACTCAGCATCAGTTTATATAAGTCTCTCTGAAGTACAATGAAGTCCATTTGCTCCTTATTTTTCATAGCTCAATAGTATTCCATTACATTCACATGCCACAACTTGTTTAGTGATTAATGGGCTACCCCTTGATTTCCAATTCTTTGCCACCACAAAAAGAGCTGCTATAAATATTTTTGTACATATGGCTCCTTTTGCCATGTCTATGATCTCTTTGGGATACAACCCTAGATGTGCTATTGCTGGTCAAAGGATGTGCACTTTTTTATAGCTCTTTGGGCATAGTTCTAGATTGCTCTCCAGAACAGTTGGATCAGTTTAGAACTCCACAAACAATGCCTTAATGTTCCAAATTTTCTTTTTCTTTGTTTTTTCTTTTTTTTCTTTTTCTCTTTCTTTTTTTGCTTTTCAGAGGGGAGAAGATAGAGCAATTTGGGTTAAGTTACTTGCCCAAGGTCACAAGGCTAGTTTTGTGTTAAGTGACTAAGGGTGTATTTGAACTCAGGTCCTTCTGACTCCAGGGCTGGTGCTCTATTCACTGTGCAACATAGCCACCCCATTGTTCCAATTTTTCCACATCCTCTCCAGCATTTATCATTTTCCTCTTTTGTCATTTTAGCCAATCTGACATGTGAGATATGGTAACTCAGACTTGTTTTAATTTGCATTTCTCTAAGCAATAGTAATGTACTACATATTTCTATATGTATTGTAATTGATTGTATTATTTAATATACTGATAGATGACTAATTCTTTTGAATTAAAACAAATAAAGAAGATGCTTCATGAGAAGCCTTAGGTGTAATTACTAATTTCTACTTGCTACCTATGTGATTTCATTCCAGTTATTATACCTTTCTGACCTGATTCATCAAATGCAAATTAAAAATTGTTCTAATATCTTCTATAAAATTTTCTGGAATACCTAACATTTCTAAAAGTGATCTTAATTCATTTTGCCTAGTTATAAAATATAATTTATAGTGTCCATAGCCCTTTCATTCATATGTTAAGAAAAAATGGCATATTCCATATAATAATAGAGTACTCTGATTTCTTAGGGAGAAACCTAAAGTATCATCATCATCATCATCATCATCATCATCATCAATGCATCGGGGATAATTATAAGGATCCTTAACATTAAAAAACTCTCAAGTTGATTTTATAAAAATAATAAGAAATGATTTCAAAAATCAATTGTTTTGTATTTATGTTTCTGCAGTTAGGAATATCTTATTCTTATACCACAATATAGAGCTGATCTTGGGCACTCAATGAAAATGCTAGGATAGTGCAGAGTTATTCAGTTCCTCCCATTTTGGGAATGTTTCTAGTACAGAAAAATGACAGATTGGTGTTGGTAATCCATAGACAGGTCTAGATAAGTTTAGAGAGGCTAATCACCAGATTGGCCACAGCATAATGAATATATCGCCATCACAACTCTCCAAAACACTCTAAGCCACATAGGGACTATGACTTATGTCAGTGGAGGGCAATACCCATACCAATGAAATCATATATCCTTGAAGTTTGAAGCATAGTGATTTAGCCCAGCCTTAATAAGGAAAATGAAAATGAACAAGAAAGGAAATGGAAATGCCTTGAGGGAAGTAAAGTCACTTATATAGGCTTGAATTATTTATTAAATTTGAGAAATGAGAAATGCCAACAATCAAATGAATATAATTTCCTGGCAGGGAAAGGAAATTATCAACATGTTGCAAAGTCAAACTTAAATAATAGAACCCAAGTGAAGCTAGGCAAAATTCCTCATCCAAAGGAAATAGCCAATGGCATGAAGGGAAGCAGAGTAATTTCTATTTAAAAAAATGTCAAAATGCACCTTTAGCAGGTGTAAAATAGGAATAGTTACTTCAAAAAGGATTAAATCCTCAAACAATCTTAATGAGTTTTTTAAAATACTACATAATAGAAAAAACCTTAATAAATAGTGTGACAGTTCTATTTTACAGCTGAATGTAAGAAGAAATATGTTTACAAGATATAAAATGTTCTAGGTGACAATTGTTAGCATATAGTGGTATTGCATGTTACAGGTAATATTCCACTAACATGTCCAAAACTAACCTGAGGAGTTCTTTAATGAATAATGAAGAAACCTAAAGACCAGACAATAGGAATGGATATTGCATGAATTTAACTCTTCTGAGTAACCTTTAAAAAGAAACTCTTCTTATTTGAAGAGGACACTTTTTTGTATGTATTGTTTGACATCAAACATTAAAAAGGCTTTCAGTGAAAATGTTAGCAATACATACAAAACACAAATATGTAATATATACTCAGTTTTTTTTTTCAAAATGCTTTATTAACTTCTGGTTTACATCATTCATTTCTGTCAGATTTTGAGTTACAATTTTTCCCCATTTTCCCCTACCCACCACCCCAGAGTAACAGTCATACAGGATATCCCCTCACCCAATCTACTATCTCCCATCTCTTCTCCCATACACCCTTTGATTTTTCAAATAGGGCAAGGTGAAACCCCATGCCCTATTGAGTGCACATCTTATCTCCCACTTATATGCAAATAGTATTAATCATAGTATTTATATTTTTTAAATTGATTTTAAAAGGAAGATAAGCAACTCAGTTTATGCTGTACATGTGTAGCTATGAAAACATTACCTTAGTAGATATATTGTAAAAGACTGACTATATTTCCCTCCCTCCCATCACACCTTCCACCTTGTCCACTACCCATCTCTCTCCCTTCTTCAGGTGTGAATCCTTAGTCTTTTTTTTTAAGGTTTTATTTTCTTCAGTAATTTTTGTGTCTCCTTTACCAAGCTGTTGAATGATTTCTCATGATTTTCTTGCATCACTCTCATTTCTTTTCCCAAATTTCCCTCTACCTCTGTGACTCAATTTTCAAAATCTCTTTTTGAACTCTTTTATGGCCTGAGACCAATTGATATTTTTTTCTAGGAGTCTTTGGAAGTAAGAGCTTTGACTTTGTTGTCTTCTTCCAAATGTGTCTTTTGATCTTCCAGGTCATCATAAAAATTTCTATAGTCAGACTTTTTTTTCACTGTTTGCTCATTTTTCCCAGCCTGTTACTTGACTTCTTGATAAAGTAGGGCTTAGCTTCCTCGGAGGAAGGTGCCCTTTCCCAAGCTTGAGGAGTTTTATGCAGCTGTTTTCAGAGATACTTGTAGGGACCTGGAAATTTTCAGTTCTTCCTAGTGTTATGGTCTAAGGAAAGGTATTTATTCCTCTCCTGGCCTGTGCTCTACTCTGTGAGCAAGGATAAACACTCTTTTCTGCCCTGGAACTATGAGGAGAGTCCCTCCTCTCCTGTAGTTACAAACTCTGGTATGCTAGTGCTCCTCCTCACCTGGGGAATGCCACCTAGGATGACCCAGATGCAACTATGGCAAAGCAAAAGACTCCTGCCTCAATGCTAACAAAAGACCTCTTTAATCTCCTTCTGACTAGTTGTTCAACCGCCTTACTGTCTGTGGGATGAAGGCTCTGGTAAAATCTGCTGCTGTTACTGATTCAGTCACTCTCAAGGCATGCTCCTGATTTGCTGGGGTTGGGGCTGTGCTGGAGCAGCGTGTTGTGGACTGTGTCCAGTCTCATCTAGGTGTGACAGACCTTTCCTGCTGATGCTCCAAGTTGTCTTTGCCAACTGTGGGCTGAGATTGCTGGAAACCACCATTGCTGGCAGTGGTAGAGCTGCCCAGCAGCCTGCTTTAGTTTCTTGAGACTCTGGGTCTGGCCTGACATCACCTGTCTGTACTGCACTCTTCTCTCATCCCGGTGCAACAAAACTTTCTGGCAGATTTAACAAGTTGCTTGCACTGGAAATTTGTTTCAATACATAATTTTGAGGGTTCTCCTGCTTAGAATTTGTATAGAGTCATTTTTAAAAAGTATTTGGAGGGGTTTGGGCAAAAATTCATTTGAGTCCCTGGCTTTTCTTCCACCCTCTTGGCTCCATCTCAGGACCAGGATTTTTTCAGAAACTTCTAGTTCCTTCTATTTATGTTTCTATGATTTCGTAGTCTCCTTGACTGACTTGCCTTCTTTTTCATATCTCTGAATATCTCTTATATACTGAATATACTCTTTCATATCTCTGAATATAATATGGTTTACTCTTTACACTGATAGTAATTTCTTTTACTCTTTTGCTGCTATTTTTTGATAATTTCATTTATTCTTTTTTCCCTTAAAATGCTTAATTAACTTCCAATTTACATCATTTATTTCCACCAGATTTTGAATTGCAATTTTTCCCCATTTTCCCCCTGCCCACCACCCCAAAATAGCAGTCCCACAGGATATCCCTCCTCCGGTCTGCCCTCTCCCATATCTTCTCTGATATTTTGACTTTTCCAGTAGGGCATTTGAATCTCTATACCCCAATGCATGTCAATTTTATTTAGCAATTATATGTAAAATAGTATTAATAATAGTATTTATATATTTTTAAACATTTGATTTTAAAACTTTGAAATCCAGATTCATTCCCTTCCCCACTTGTCACCCATCCTTACTGGGAAGATAAGCAATTCAGTATATGTTGTACATGTGTAGCTATACAAAACATTACCATAGTAGATATATTATAAAATACTGAAAATATTTCCCTCCCTCCTATTCCACCTCCCACATGTTCTATTCTCTACTTTCATCCTGTCTCTTTACAAAAGTGGTTGCTTCCAACTTCCCTCCCTCCAGCATGCCCTCACTTCTATCATCCCCCTTCTCATTCCCTCCCCCCTACACTCCGTGAGATATTCTATATGGTATTTATGTGATTCTCTCCCTGAGCCAAATTTAATGAGAATAAGATTTTGCCTTTTTGCCTTCCTGTTCTTCCCCTCCATTGTAACCATTTTCCATTGCCTCTTCTATAGGAGATAGTTTACCCCATTCTGTCTCTCTCCTGTCTCCTCTCATTATATTCCTCTATCACCTCTTAATTTCACCTTTTAAGTATCATCATCTCATATTAAATTTGACCTGTGCCCACAATCAATGTATACCTGTAAACATATATGCACACATTCACCTATCTATTCATGTCCCCATATACCCTTCTTCAACTATTTTCATATTGAGAAAAGGTTCCTCAGTTACAATTATCATTTTTCAATGTAGGAATGTAAATAATTCAACTCTGATAAATTCCTTATGATTTCTTTTCCCTATTTACCTTCTCAAGCTTCTCTTGCTTCTTGTATCTGAATGTCAATTTTTCTCTTCAATTCTTGTTTTTTCATCAAGAAAGCTTGAAAGTCCTCTATTCCACTGAAACAACATACTAGGTTTTGCTGGGTAGGTGATTCTTGGATTTAATCCCATCTCCTTTGCCCTCTGGAATATCATATCCCATGCCCTTTGATCCTTCAGTGTAGAAGCTGCCAGATTCTTTGCTATCCTGATTCTGTTTCCACAATATTCAAATTGTTTCTTCCTTGCTGCTCATAATATTCTCTCCTTGATCTGGGAATTCTGGAACCTGGCTATAATATTCCTAGGAGTTTTCTTTTTGGGATCTTTTCCAGGAGGTAATGAGTGGATTCTTTCAACCTCTATTTTGAACTCTTGTTCTAAAACATTAGGGGAGAGAATTTCTTGAAGGGGGGCCTCTAGGTTCTTTCTTTAATCATGGTTTTCAGGTAGTCCATTAAACTTTATCTCTCATGGACGTATTTTCTAGGTCAACTATTTTTCCCATGAGTTATTTCACATTGTCTTCTATTCTTTTTGTTTGTTTGTTTGGATCTGTTTAACAGCATCTTGATTTCTCTTAAAGTCACTAGTTTCCATTTGCTGCAGTCTAATTCTGAAGGAAAGATTCTCCTCAGTGAACTTTTCATATTCTTTTTCCATTTGTCAAACTCAGCTTTTTAAGGCATTCTTCTCCTCATGGCTTCTTTGAACCTCTTTTTCTATTTGAGTTAGTCTACTTTAAGGTGTTATTTTCCTCAGTCAGGCTGTTGACTATCATTTCACACTTTTCTTGCATCCTTCTGATTCCTATCCCCAATTTTTCCTCCATTCCTCTTATCTGCTTCTTAAGGTACTCTATAGCTGTCACCAGCTTGTGATTTTCCTAGAAGATTTTGGTGCTGGAGTTCTGACTTCACTCTCTTCTGCCTGTTCCATTCTTTGATCCTTTTTGTCGCCAAAGTAGAAGTGTAACATTGGGGTACTCTGTATATTTTGCTTCCTTAGCCTACTCATGTTGCCACTCAGTCACTAGTCCCCTGGGCTTTTTTTTTTATCATGGTAGGACTCTGCCACCAGCCAGGACAGCTTCTATTCCAAATGCTGGGGTTTTCTCAGCTGCCTGAGGTATTAGTTGGGTGTCCTCTCTGAATCCTCCACAGACTCTGGCAAACTTGTCACAAACCCCAAGACCTCCACCCCAGACCGCAATCCTGAACCAAGTATGTTGAAGACAGAGTGTTCAGCCCCTAGACTGATAGTCTGGACAGCAGAGTCTGCAGGACAGGAGCTAAAGCCACAACTCTGCCAATGAAGCATTTCAGCAGTTTCTCACCCTGGAGGCAAAAGCCACACACTCCCAGCTATTGGTCCCAAAATCTATACTGCATTGCCCTTTCACTTTGTCCTTGGCATCTATCTGTTGGTAATTCTGGAAATACCACACCTGCTGGTTTTCTGGAGTCCCTACAGGATGCTGCTAGTCAGGCTGCCCTGGAGTTAAAGCCTCTGACTCACTTGGGCCTGCTCTAGGCTCCCAGAGCACTAAGCTGGCTGCTCCCTGCCAGACTGCCAGGCTGTGCTTAGTGGGAGGTTAGCTTCTCTTTGTCATGTTGTAGGTTCTGTAGCTCCAAAGTTTGTTCAGATTCCCCTTTTACATAAATTGGAAATGGTGGAAGCCAAAGCTGCCCAGAAGTCCTGTTTCTACTCTGCCATCTTGAGTCTGTCTCCAATTTCATTTGTTCTTATAATTTCCATGGTTATTACTATTTGCATGACCCTCTAACCTTAACATCCTGCCCTGAATTTGTGACCAGATCATCCAAATAATTAATGGACATTTTAATGCACGTATATTACTTGTATTTTGTATTTATAAGACAACATAGCTTGACATACTCTCCTGTCCCCCAGAATGCAGACCTATGTCCACAATTCACCACTTATTGATATATTTTTCGAGCCTGTGTGATTAGCCAGCATGAGCCACTATGATATCAGCACTCAGACTTCATTCTTAGGGATTTTCTTCTCTGTTTTAGTATGGAGTGTACATTAGTTGACCAAATTCTTTCTAATATTCCTGTTTCTATCAAAGCATACAGACCCTTTTAAAAATTACTAAAAAATATGACTGGTAATAACTATTAGAAAACAAATATTAAAAAGTAAAGTTTTGAGGGGTGGAGCCAAGATGGAAGAGTAGAAACATCATGTCTAAGTCACTGTCCCCCCAGATCACCTCCAAACTATGTAAAAGGGGACTCTGAACAAGTTCTGGGGCCCCAGCACCCACAGAACGACACAGAGAAGCTAACCTCTAATGTGCAGGCATTGGGACACAAAGATTCACCTTCCTCTAATGGAAAATTCGAAGGGGTTATGGGAGAAGATATGGGAGAGAGGACACTGGAGGAAGCGATATCTTGCAGGACTGCTATTCTGGGAGGGTGGGTAGGGGAAAAACTAGGGGGGGAATGATTGTACCTCAAAATCTGGTGGAAATGAATGATGTAAAACAGAAGTTAATAAAGCATTTGTTTAATTGAAAGAAAAAATAAAAAGTAAGGTTTCAGCCAGATGACTAAGAGCTCTTTTTTTTTTTTAACTATTGCAAATATTTTAATAAGTGTTCTCTGCAAGGCATTTAAAACACCAGTTTGTGAGGATAAACTCCATTGGAGAGAGAGAAGACAGAACGCAGGTAGCAATGGAGCTGAGGAATTTTCTTGATTTGGGGTAGGATCTGAGAGTCTACTGTTTTCTGATCAGCCTTGCGCTGCTCTGTAATCTCGTATTTCTCTTTTTCTGTGTCAAAAATTTCTCCTTCTTGGTGTCTAGGTTTACGGAGCCTCTTCTTCTTGAAGTAAGCATCAGTAAGATGATTTGGAATTTTCACACCTGAAAGTTAACTCGGGTAGAAGTGGCAATGACAAATTTCTGATGGGTCCTTCTCAGAGGAACACGGTTGATGGTCAGAGGTCCAGTCACCAGTAGCAATCCACTAGCCAGTTGCTTTAGGAAAACCACGCACTTGCCCCTGTGGCGGCCAGTGAGCATGATCAGAACCATACCGGGCTTGATGCTAGCTCGAAGTCTCCTCACATGCTGGCTAAAGGGCTTTTTGCCATGACTTAGCAGCTTTCTAGGCACATCCTCAGTAGGGAAATACCTAGGCATTTTGCGAATCTTTACCACTCGAGTTCCTCCATTCTTATCACCACCAACAGGCTTTGAGATAGTAGCAGGCACTGTGTCTTTCTTCTTCCTTTCAATCTGGGTTTTGGGGGCAGCATATTTCCGCTTGTACATGGCTCTCCAGGAATACATGGCAGACCTGGAGTATCTACCGATCCCTCGGGCCAGGACGGGGTTACAACTGCAATGCTTTCGAGACTTTTTGGCCTTTTCAGCTACATCTTCCTTTTTTTCTTTTTTTCCTTTTTGACCTTCTTTTCCTTGGGTGGCTTTTGGTCTGCCATCTTGAGAGATGGGAAAGTGACTAAGAGCCCTTTGACAAACTCATGTCCATTTCAGTATCTGAAAACATTTAAAAATAATCCTAAGTAAAATAATAGCAAAAAAAAAATGAAAACAAATTGAAATATGTCCTTACAAGGAAATACCCAAAGCTGAAGGAAGAGGAAAAATAACCTAGCTGAAAAATTGATGGAAAGGGAATAAAAAATAAAAATAATGATGGTACTGACAATAACAGATGTTTTTAACACAGTGAACAAATATAATGGAAATGGAAGAGAAATCTCTAGAAGAATAAAAGAGACTATATTGTCAATTAACTAGAAGTTGAGCTCACATGAAGAAAATGAAGTACCACTGGAAGTGATTGAAGCAAAAGATAATTAGCAAAATTAAAGCTTTTAAATTAAAAAGAAATTGAAAGATAATTGATGACAGAATAGAAAGTGGAACATTTTTGCAAAGTTTTATATAGCTTGAAAAAGAGCTGATAAATTAAAATTAATGTAAAATTTTAAATATTATCATTTAATTTCCCTGGTACATTATAAACATTGGATCTAACAGATAACTAAAGTTGATTGGTAAACTAAATGATGCTTCATCTCCCCTAAAGATGCAGATCGTTGCCTGCCCACCCTGTGCTGCAGTTCTCCATTCCGAAACTTCATCCCAGATTGATTAACCATGCTGTTGTCATTTCTTGTTTCCACCTAATATTCTACAGAAAGCACAATAATACATTTGTCCAACAGTTTTTCATCATTACTTTCACAATTTGATCAGTCCATCTTCTTTATTTAATCACATATTACCCAGTTTATTATTTTTTTTTAACTCTAGTACTTTGAAATGCCTTTCCTTTGCTGAATCATCATCCATATTGCTTCTTCTAACACTCTGTCTTCTGACCTCTTCTCTTTAATGCATTCTTGGTGAACTCAACTCCTATATTTTAGATCATTATCTGTGCACATAACTCTATGATCTAAATACACAGCCTTGGTCTCTGCTGACCTCTCCAGTAGTGGTTAACCAAAGGTTTATTTGAGAACTGAAGCTGGGTATACTGTAGTCATCTCACACTTAACAGGACCAAAACAGTTACAATTATATTTATCTCTCAAACATTCATATATTTCTTTTTTTTAATTTCTTTTTTTTTTAAAGAAATTGGGGTTAAGTAACTTGCTCAAGGTTACACGGCTAGTCATTATTTATGTGTGGGTGCTCATTTTCTGAGGCCAGATTTGATCTCGGGTCATCCCAACTCCTAGGCCGGCGCTCTTACTCACTTCGCCACCTAGCCGCCCCTTTAGGGCAATTGGGGTTAAGTAACTTGCCCAAGGTTACAAGGCTAGGTTTTTTTCTGTTTGTGTGGATTAAGTGTCTGAGGCCCGCTACGAACTCAGGTCCTTCTGACTCCAGGGCCGGCGCTCTATTCACTGCGCCACCTAGCCGCTCCAACATTCATATATTTCTAATGTCCCTATTAGGTTATATTAGACTATTTCTGGTGAGTTACACTTGGAACACTCATCTTAGACTCTCTCATTCCACATATTTAATTATTTTCCTAATCTTTTCTTTACTAACTTCAAGTTACAACCTATTTTTACTCTCTATTTTCACCACACACTAGTTTTGCTATATATCATCTCCTTCCTCTTATTTCCTAAGATCCTCTTAAAAGATTTCCCTGCCTCAAGGCTTTCTTCACTACTATCTATCCTACATTCAATGGACAATTCTGATAATCTCATTGCCCCACTCAAAAAACTCCAACAATAGGGGTGGCTAGGGGGCACAGTAAGAGTGCCAGCCACAGCATTGGGATGTACTGGGATCGATTCCGGCCTCAGAAAATGAACACCCACACAGAAATAATGACTGGCTGTGTAACCTTGAGCAAGTTACTTAACCCCAATAACTCCCTAATACCTCTATAATTATATCCACTCTACTCTATTTTGTATACAAATATCTTCTCAACATAGCTTCTATCTACCATTCCAGTCTTACTATAAATTACTTTCCTTCATGTACTCTTCTGTGTAGTCAAACTTCCCTTCTTGAAGTTACTAAGATATGACATTATTTTCATGCCTTTGTTATATTGCATAAGCAAATTGTAGACAAATGCAATCATTCCTCAAATCTACCTCATAGATTTCCTTCAAAACTCAATACAAGTATTATTGTTTAAAGGAAGCCATTCCTTCTCCTCCAGCTAATAATGTCTCCAACTTCTCTAATACTTTAAATTTCTTTTGCATATATATGCCTTATTAATAAATATATGTGGATTTCACCTGTGCCAATTGAAAATAAGCTCATTCATTTCAATTTCATTTCTTCCATTGTAGGTCCCTAGTGTAGAATGGTGCCTGGCTCAGGTCAAGTATTTAATAAGTGGTATTTTATTTATTGATTATATATTGTGGCTTAACATAATTTATCATATTAAGCTCTTCATTTTCCTTCCTGTAATTCTTGTTTTGAATTTTTCATAGTATTACATGATTTTGTGTAATAATATGGGAAAGTTAGGAAAGAGGCAGGTTTCAAATATCCAGCAGAAGATTTTATATTTGATCCCGGAGAAAATTGGTAGTCACTAAAAATTATTGAATAAGGAAGTGAGAGTCATACTTGAGCATTAGGAAAACTATTTTAGTGGTGGCATGTTGTCCATCTTGTCATAAATTTCTTATCTGAGTGCCATATACATGAAAATAGAAATAAGGGTATGAAGTTATAAAAGATACTCATCAGTTGTTGGTGATGTGTTAACTTTTTTCAGTATTAAAGTGGGAAGATTTATTTTTCTGTCTTTTATATCTTTAAGTATTTTTAGAACTGACCCCCCAGTACCTTCATGATTGTATCCCTAGTTTCATTTACATTATAGGCCCTTGATCATAATTGCTTTCCCCATTTTTCTTGCTTTCACTGCTACTTCTACCTGCTCTATAATCATATCCAAAATAATGATGGGTCTAAAGGCAATGACTAAATGTAATTGGTAATAAATAGTTGTTATAAATATTTTTTCTTTTTTTTCATTTGTTGATGTTACATTTTTATATTTATTTTACTTCCATTTTTGATTTTGCATTGGAATTGTTTTGCTTAAGTCATACTTTTGTCTTTATTAATTTATTTACTTTTAGTTTACAAGATTCAGTTCCACAATTCCTTGAGTTCCAAATTTTCTCCCCCTCTCTCTCCTACCCCCCAGCATGGTCACATGCAATCAAGTATAGCAAATACTTTCACATTAGACATTAGTCAAGTTGTAAAGAAAGATTATAACTGATGGAATGAACAATGGGAAAGAGGAAACAAAACCAAACAAGAAAAAGTAAGAGAGGAGGAAGTTTGCTTCAGTCTGCATTCAAACTCTGTTCTTTCTAGCTCCTTCTCTGAATGTAGACATCTCCTTCCATCATGAGTCTTTTGGAGTTGTCTTATAACCTTGCATTGCTGAGAAGAGTATAGTGTATCAACGTTGGTCATCACACATACATTGTGTCTATAATTGTGTACAAATTTCTCCTGGTTCTGCTCTTCTCACTCCTCATCAGTTTTTATAAGTCTCTCCAGGTAAATATGAAGTCTACCTGCTCTTAATTTCTTCTAGCAAAATAGTATTGCATTACCTTCGTATACAACAACTTCTTTAGCTATTCCATAGTTGATAGGTATCCCCTGGATTTTCAATTCTTTGCCACCACAAAAGAGATGCTATAAATATTTTTGTACATACAGGTCTTCCTCCCACTTCTATGATATCTTTGGGTTACAACCCTAGAAGTGGTACTACTGGGTCAAAGGGTATGCAATTATTTATAGCCCTTTGAGCATAATTCCAGATTGCTCTCCAGAATGGTTGAATCAGTTCACAACTCTACCAACAATGCATTGGTATTCCAATTTTTCCACATCCTCTTCAGCAATTATCATTTTGCTTTACTATCATCTCAGCCAATCTGACTGGTGAGAAACACCTCAGAATTGTTTTGATGTGCATTTCTCTAATTAATAGTGATTTAGGGCATTTTTTCATATGCTTATAGATATCCTTAATTTCTACCTCTGAAAATTGCCTCTCCATATCATTTGACCATTCATCAATAGGGGAATGACTTGTATTTTTATAAATTTGATTCAATTCTCTTTATATTTTAGAAATGAGGACTTTATCAGAGATGGTGTTTGTAAAAATTCTTTTGAGCCATTTTTTTTAATAAAGGGAACATAGTCAGAGAGTCAGTGGTAGCTCTTCTTCTCCCTTCTACCTGTAGATCAAACGATTTCATCCTTTATCTTTAGACTGGTTTTAGATTCCTTCATGTAAAAGGTACATTTTAAATTTAGTGCCAAGCTGAGAGATGTCACCACCAGTTTCTTTTTTTTTAATTAATTTATTAGGTTAGTTTCAGTTAACAAGATTCAATTCCATAGTTCCTTGATTTTCAAATTTCAAATTTCCTTTACTTCCCTCTGTCCAACCCCCCACGACAGCATATAGTCCAGTATAGGATCTGCAAATACATTCATATTAGACATTAGTCCAATTACAAAGGCGTATTGTACTAGGTGGGATGAAAAATGGTAAAGAAGATATAAAACGAAACAATGAAAAGGAAAAGATCAATTAGTATGCTTCCATCAGGATTCAAGCTCAGTTCTTTCTAGTTATATCTCTGGATGTTGCATTTCTCTCTTTCATAAGCCTTTCGGGATTGACTTATATCACTGCATTGCTGAGTCCAGTCTGTCATAGTTGGTCATCACACATATGATGTGTCTGTGATTGCATACAGATTTCTTCTGATTCTACTTTTCTCACTCAGCATCAGTTCGTGTAAGCTTCTCCAGGTAAATAGGAAATCCATCACCTCCTCATTTCTTATAGCACAATACATTTACATTACATTCATATACCACAACTTGTTTAGCCATTCCCCAATTGATGGGTACCCCGTCAGTCTCCAATTCTTTGCAACCACGAAAAGAGCTGCTATAAATATTTTGGTACATTTGTTTCTTCCTCCCATTGTTATGATATCTTTGGGATATAAACCTAGAAGTGTGTCACCACCACTTTCAAGCTTTCTGGGTGTTTGTGTGGGGAGAGGGGTGAATTTGTCTTCCAATTTTAGCTTTCTGACTGTCAGCAGTAGGTGACCGTTGCTGGGTATAGTCCAAGCAAGACTTTGTCACCTTGCTGCTGATGAAAGTCTCCTCTACCCTAGCCTTCTGTGCTTGTTCTCCCAGGCTCCTAAATGGGATGATGCCAAAAGATGGTGATACGGTGAGAGGCCATGATTGTAACAAGAATTCAGGGTGTTGAAGACAATAGGAGAATTCTAGGAAGATCATGAGAGTAAGAAAAGGTAAGAGGTGATGAGCAGGTATGCATAGGTAAAGGATGAGAGGAGTAGGGGAAACAGGAATTAGAGAAGAAAAAGAAAATAAAAGAATGCTGAAATTGGAGAGGATGAGTAGGTAGAACATGGACTAAGCAGGATCTAAAGTCTTGGTAAATTTAAGTACTAGTGAAAGGGGGTATTTAGAAATAGTGTCATGAAAAAGTAGGAGTTACTGAAGAACTTACTTAATTTCTAAGAGCTGTGCCTTTGGGTGGCATAGCGACAAGAGGGAACTCATCCCTGCTCTCTTGACATCACTAAAACCAGGAAGGTGGTGTTTAGAAAAAAGCATGGGATCAGTGGTTAAGTAGCTTGTTAGAAATCAAGAAGCTGAGCCTCATGGGCTATGGTACGATGAAGATAAAGGCAGTATGAGCCATTTCCATTACGATTCTTGAAAATTGTCACAGGTTACACAACATATTTAGTACTTCCTATTAGTCACTTCCCTCAAGTACAGAATTGATCTTTGCCATGCAATATGGTGGCCATGGCTGGTACTTGACATATATCTCCTGGCCCGATGTGACACCAGGGCCATAAGGGAACCCCAAGGTGGATGAGGTCATCCTTAGCCCAGGATTAAGAGTCATGGATGTAGAGAAGGAATGAGAGCTAATGGGACTTGGTCACTGCAACTGTTTTCCCAGTTACCATGCACCATATTGGATGCTGGGATAAGGGCTTAGATTATGGACAAGAGAGTCCACATACCTAAAGGGAACAGAAAAACCCAGTGGAGTCAGCCTTCTTTCTCTCTCAAATTTGCCTGATTATGGAGGTAGTACAAATCCAAATGACTTGGATCAACACCCTCTACCTGTTCTCTCCCATCTGCCTTAAATATCACATGGTCAAGGGATGACCATGGGTCCACAATCACACTGTGGTCAAAGTTTTGGAGGTTTATTCTAACTTTCTCTCCCCTTTATTGTGTTATATAGAGTCAGGGCTGGAATTCTTTCATTCTCAGAGGATTGAAGATCTCTGGAGCCCTACTCTAGACCTTGTCAGCCTCTCTGGAGCTCATTACAATCATGTGATGACTTGGGAACACAACTGCTATGACCAGATTCTGCACACCAGCTGTCCAGATTTATTGTTCACTTTTTCTAATAGGGGTTTGCAGTAAATGTTACTCAGTCTGACCTTCACCATCCTGCTGTTTCCATCATTAGCATGGTTACCATCCTGCCTGACAAGAACTGTCTTATCTCACTGATAGCTGAGTGATTGGTGAGTTAGCTCTATTAACTCAGCAACTTTTTATGAAAAAGAAATGTCTTGAGTCTAGCCAAGCAGCACTATTAAGAAAAGGGGGTAGGAGAGACAGCTCTGTCTTGAAAACAAATTCAGAGAACAGCCAAAGTTATAAAAAAAAGGAAGGTTTCAAAAGCATTTCATTATAACAGTTTTAAAAATCCTGGTTATTTTTATAAATTTAATTTCCATGTTACCTGGATTTGAATATACTTGGTGATTAACTCACCTACATGCACCAGTAGATCATTGGGCCCAATTCTGCCATTGGTTAGTGGCTATGTGACATTGAATGGTTGACTTACATACCTTGAGAAAAGTGAATTATATGATTTATAAGGTCTCTTCCAAATCTAGAATTGCATGATTCTTTCACTCTCTTATATGAATATTTGTATGTGAATACTGCCTACATGTATCTCTTTAATGACTAAACAAAGTAATTTCTCACTGTTGTTTTCTATAGCTCTCTGAAAAATATGTTTTTAATTAAAAAAAGGTAATTCAACCAAATTCCACAATGCTGTGATGACAATCAAAAGAAAATTGTATTTTTATGATTTTTTAAATTTATTTTGCATGTATGAACACCTATTTACAGTGCCAGTAGATATTTGTTTAGCTTAGTTTTCTACTTGCCCATAGTTTAGTCACTGCTATTTATCACCAGGTAGATATATTTTGTTTGTAGCTACCTCTGTGTACATGAAACTGTAAACAGCAAGATCACTTTTCAATAACTATGCCCATCAACCTCAAAAAAAATATTTCCTAATTTCCTACTTCCCTCTTAATCTTGCTTACATTGGCTTTGTTTGTGATGAAAAGTTTCACTTTAATGTAATCAAGATTATCCACTTTGCATTTTGTAAGGCTCTCTAACTCTTGTTTGGTCATAAAGTCTTTCCTTCTCCATATATCTGACAAATAAACAATTCCTTGCTTTCCCACATTGCTTTCGGTAACAGCCTTTATACCTAGATTGTGCATCCATTTAGATTTGATTTTGGTATATTATGCTAGATAATGGTCCATGACCAGTTTCTGTCATACTATATTCCAGCTTTCCCATTATTTTTTGTCAAATAGTGAGTTCTTATCCCCCAGACTAGGGTCTTTAGGTTTAGCAAACAGTAGATTACTATACTATATGCTGAATCTCATGTACCCAATCTATTCCACTGATCCACTACTATATTCCTCAGCCAGTACAAAGTAGTTTTGATGACTGCTGTTTTATAATACAGATTAAAATCTGGTATATCTAGGCCACCTTCCCTAGCATTTCTTTTAATTAATTCCCTTGATATTTTGGACCTTTTTTTCTTACAAATGAATTTTATTACTAATTTTTCTAGCTCTATGGAGTAATTTTTTGGTAGATTGATTGGTATGGAACTGGATTTATGTGCATTTATTTTGTATCCTGCAACTTTGGCAAATTTATTTGTTGTTTCAGTTAGCATTTTACTTGATTCTCTATGCTTCTCTAAGTATGTCATCATGTCATCAGCAAAGAATGATAGCTTAGTCACTTCTTTGCCTAATCTGATTCCTTCAATTTTGCTATCTTCTCTAATTACTACTGATAACATTTCTAGTACCAGATTGAATAAGAGGGGTGATAGTGGACATCCTTGTTTCACTCCTGATCTTCCTAGAAATGCTAATAGCTTATCCCCATTAGATATAATACTTGCTGATGGCTTTAAATAGGTGCTACCTATTATTTTAAGGAAGAATCCATTTATTCCTATATTTTCTAGTATTTTTAATAGAAATGGATGTTGTATTTTGTCAAAAGCTTTTTCTGCATCTATTGAGAAAATTGTATGGTTTCTGCTTGTTTTATTGCTGATATGATCAATTATACTGATGGTATTCTTAATATTGAACTCCACTTGTATTCCTGGAATAAATCCTAGCTGATCAAAGTGTATTATTCTTTTTTTTCTTTAAACAAATGCTTTATTAACTCCTATTTTACATAATCCATTTCCATCAGATTTTATGTTACAATTTTTCCCCTGTTTTTCCCCTACCCACCCTCCCAGAACAGTCCCACAAGGTATCGGTTCTTCCATCCTGCTCTCTCTCATATCTTCTCCCTTACCCCCTTTGACATTTCCATTAAAACAAGGTGAATCTCTGTGCCCTGATGCCTGTACATCTTATCTCCCAATTACAAGCAAAAGAGTATTAATAATAGTGTTTATATATATTTGAAGATTTAATTTTAAGACCTCAGATTTCAGAACCATTCCCTTCCTCCCTTGTCACCCATTCCCTCTGGGAAGATAAGTAATTCAGTATGTGTTGTACATGTATAGCTATGCAAAACATTATCATAGTAGATATATTGTACAAGGCTGCTTATAATTCCCTCCAACCCATCCCACACCCCAACTGGTCCATTCCCTAACTGATCCTGTCCCTCTTCTATAGTGGGTACTTCCAACCTCCCCTCCCCCCAAGAATGCCCTTCCATCCATCATCCCTCCTCTCATACCCCTTCCCCCCTATTCTGCTGCAGGTTGAGATAGCCCATTTAGTATGTATGTCATTCTCTCCCTGAACCAGATTCAATGAGAATGTGGTTTTGGTTTTTTACCTTCCTATTCTTCCCCTCACCTACAGCCACTACCCCTTGCTTCTTATACATGAGATAGTTTACCCTACCCTGTTTCTCCCCATCTCCTCTAGCCACTTTCCTCTCTCACCTCATAATTTCATCCCTTAGGTATCATTCCTTCCCAACAAATTCAACCTATGCCCTCTATCCATGTATAACTGTAAACATATATACATACATTTACATATGTATTCATATGATCATACACCCTTCTTCCATTATTTTCATAATGAGAAAGGTTTCAACAGTCACATTGTTTTTCTGTGCAGGAATGTAAATAGGTCAACTTTGATAAGTTCCTTTTGATTTCTTTTCCCTGATTACCTTCTCAGCCATCTCTTGGTTTTGTGTCTGGGTGTCAAATTTTCTATTCAATTCTATTTTTTTCCTCAAGAATGCTTGAAAGACCTCTATTCCACTGAAAGACCATATTTTCCCCTGAAACAAGATACTCACTTTTGCTGGGTAGGTGACCTTTGGCTTCAATTCCAGCACTTTTTCCCTCTGGAATATCATATTCCATACCCTTCGATCCCTCAGTGTAGAAGCTTCAAGGTCCTGGGCTATTCTGATTGTATTTCCACCACATTGAAATTGTTTCTTCCTGGCTGCTTGTAGTATTTTCTCCTTGATCTGGGGATTCTGAAACCTGGCTATAATATTCCTGGGAGTTTTGTTTTTGGGATCTTTTTCAGGAGGTGATCTGTGGATTCTTTCAACCTCTATTTTGCCCTCTGGATCTAAAACATCGGGGCCATTTTCCTTGAGAATTTCTTGGAGGGTGATTTCTAGGTTCTTTCTTTGATCATGTCTTTCAGGTAGTCCAATAATTTTGAAATTTTTCTCTCCTGGATCTATTTTCCAGCTCAGTGGTTTTTCCCAAGGGATTTTTCACATTGCCTTCTATTCTTTCATTTGTTCACATCTTCTTAACAGCATCTTGATTTCTCATAAAGTCATAAGCTTCCATTTGCTCCAGTCTAACTCTGAAGGAATGAATCTCCTCAGTGAACTTTTGAGATTCTTTTTCCATCTGGCAAATTCGACTTTTTAAGGCATTCTTCTCCTCATTGCCCTTTTGGGCCTTCTTTGCCATTTGAGTTAGTCTATTTTGTAAGGTGTTGTATTCCTCAGTCAGGCTGTTGACCCTCATTTCATACTTTTCCTGCATTCCTCTCATTTCTCTTTCCAATTTTTCCTCCACTTCTCTTATTTGATTTTTAAAGTCCTTCTTAAGGTCCTCTATGGCCTGCAACCTGCTCATATTTTCCTTTGGGGCTTTTGGAGCAGGACTTCTGACCTCACAGTCCTCCTCCCATTCTATGCTTCAATCCTCTTTGCCCCCAAAATAGGAGTCTATTGTTGCATTTTTCTGTTTAATTTGTTTCCTTTGCCTCAGCATGTTGCCACTTAATTAATTGACTTTTGGGCTTGTTGCCCCAGTATGACTCTGGCACCAGACAGGGAGCTTTTGTCCTGAATTTGTGGGGGGATAATTTCCATTTCTGGCAAGCTGGATATCCACCCCACGACCACCCCCCCCAAGACCACAATCCAGATCCAGGAAGGTTAAAGGAAGAGTGATTACCCCCCCAAGACTGATCGCTGGATCTCCCTACAGTTCGCAGGCCAGGGGCTGGAGCTGCCACTGAAAACTACAAAATGGAGTGTCTCTTCAGTGGCTTCTAGCCCCCAGTGTCCCAAAGTCCATAGGACACTAACTTCTCACTTTGTCTTAGGCATTTATGTGTTGATAGTTCTGGAATCGCCACAGCAGCTGGTGTTCTGGGGTCCCTCCAGCAGGCTGCTGGCCTGGCTGCCCTGGGCCTAAATCCCCAGCTCAGGTGGACCTGGCCTTAGCTCTCCAGGCTGCTGGGTCCCAGAGAGCTGTGCTGGTCCATCCTGCACGGCTGCTGGGCTGTCCTCAGCGGGAGGTTAGCTTCTCTGTGTCGTTCTTTGGGTGCTGGGGCTCCAGAAGTTGTTCAGAGTCCACCTTTACATAGTTCCGAGGTGATTTTGGGGAAGAATGTCTTGGATGTGCTGTTTCTACTCCGCCATCTTGGGTCTGCCCTTATTTATTATATTATTATTTTTACTTTACATGTAACAGGAAAATAAGACATACAGCCACTGTGGCATAGAGATCCACTGTGCCCTACTGCAAAGTGAGAGGGGGTATGCGCGAAGATATGGGAGAGAGCAGATTGGAGGATGGAATATTCAGTGGGATTACTGTTTTGGGGTGGTGGATAGGGTAAATGGAGAGTTATTGCCCTCCTTATAGCCCCAGCAGTTGTGAAAACCCCAGCAATTTGGGAAAAAAATCTCTCTTCATTCTGGAAGCAGATTCTACCTTGAAAAAGAGCTCAAAAGTCACATAATTGTCTGGCAATATGAGCAAGTGGAGGAAGCACAAACAGACCATAGAATCCGTTTTTGGAGAAAAAAAGTATCTGGGCAGGGAATGGGAGGAAGACAGCAAGGTCAGAACTCCTGCATCAAAAGCCTCCAAGAAAAATATGAACTGATTATAGGACTTGGAGTAGCTGAAGAAGGATACTGAAAATCAAATAATAGAAGTAGAGGAAAAATTAGGAAGAGAATGATGCAAAAAATAATGAAAAGTGAGCCAACAGCATGCTAAAGGAAACTGAAAAATTCACTGAAGAACATAACATCTTAAAAGATAGACAAGCACAAATTGCAAAGAGGTCTGAAAAACCAGTGAGGAGAACAACTCCTTAAAAAGCTGAATCTGCCAGATGCAAAAGGCATTTCAAGTATTTTCTAACTAGAATAACTCCTTCAAAATTAGATTGGGGCACTTAGAAGCTAATAACATTATTAGAAATCAAGATACAAGTAGAAAGATCCAAACAAATCAAGAAAAAAAAGGACAATGTCAAATATCTCATTGGAAAAACCTCTACCTATGAAAATAGATACAGGAGAGATAATCTAAAAATTATTGAACTACCTGAAAGCCATGATCAAAAAAAAAAAAGCCTGGACACCATCATTCAAGAAATTATCCAGCAAAATAGCCCTCATATTCTAGAACAAGATGGCAAAATAGAAATTGAAATAATTCACTGATTGCCTCTTGAAAATATTACTTGAAATAATGAGCAATTTTAGCATTGTTGCTGGATATAAAAAACATCCATCAAAATCATCAGCATTTAAATGAATTACAAATAACGTCTAGTAGAAATAAATAAAAAATGTAATTTAGATATTGTCTACTTGCCAAGACAAACCTTGGGATTATATATACACAATTATAAAACACTTTTCCCCAAAATAAAGACATATTTAAATATTTGGAGAAATATTACTTATTCATGAATAAGATGAGCCAGTATAATCAAAGTGAAAATTAGGGTTCGGTAAATAATGAGGCAAAGAATGGTCTTTTAACTAGGCAAAAGAAGAAACAAACAAACAAAAATAAATCTGAGAGACAAAAACCCTCAGGGATTCTAGTAAAAAAAAAAAAACAAAAAACCAAAAAACAAGACTATTTACATTTACCCTGAGCCATGAGACTGAAGTTAAGCAAATGAGGCTTGCCCTGAGATCTTATCCTGGACAAACATTAAGAGCCAGAGTGATTTCTTTTTAAGGCATGGTCATTAATAAAAGTAATCTAATACTGGGAGTGCAGAGCTAAGATGGCGGAGTAGAAACAGCATTTCCAATGTGCTCTGCCCCACACAAATTTCAAACAATCTGAAAGGGAGCTCCAAACAACTTCTAGAGCCATAGCACCCACAGAACAGCACAGAGAAGCTAACGTCCTGCTGAGGACAGCCCAGCAGCCCTGCAGGGAGCGGCCAGCAAAGCGCTCTGAGAGTAGGCAGCACAGCGAGCTGGGAACCGACAGTACAGCCAGCAGAGCAGAGCCCAGGTCCACGGTTTTAGCCCCAGGGCGGCCAGGCCTTCAGCAGGCTGGTGGAACCCCAGAACACCAGCAATTGTGGCGATTCCAGAATTATCAGCACAGATATGCCTAGGACAAAGTGAGAGGTTAGTGCCCTATGGACTTTGGGACCAGTATTTGGGGAACACGTGGCTTCCTCCCCTGGGGACAAAAAGCTGCTGAAGAAACAGCTGCACAAAAGCCATTTTGCAGCATCAGTAGTAGCTCTAGCTCATGGTCTGCGAAACTGTAGAAAGATACAGCAATCAGTCTGGGGGTTAATCACTTTTGCTTTAAACTGCATGGGTCTGGATTGTGGACTGGGGGGGGGATTTTGGGGTGGGTATCCAACTTGCCAGAGTGGGTGGAGGCTTTACAGAGGCCACCCAACTGGCAGAAGTTGTGAAGACCCCACGTTTGGGCGGAAGCTCCCCTGTCTGGTGGCAGAATCCTACTGTGGCAATAAGCCCAAAAATCAAGTAATTAAGTGGCAATATGCCTAGGCAAATGAAACAAAATAAGCAGAAAAGTTCAACATTGGACTCCTATTTTAGGGGCAAAGAGGCTCAAAGCATGGAGGAGGACTGTGAGGTCAGAACTCCTGCAGCAAAACCCCAAATGAAATACAAGCTGGCTACAGGCCATAGAGGACCTTAAGAAGCAGATAAGAGAAGTGGGGGAAAATCTGGGAAGAGAAATGAAAAAGATGCAAGAAAAGTATGAAATGACAGTCAACAGCCTGACTGAGGAAAATAACACCTTAAAAATAGACTAACTCAAATGGCAAAAGAGGATCAGAAAGGCAATGAGGAGAAGAATGCCTTAAAAAGTCAAATTTGCCACATGGAAAAAGAATCTCCAAAGCTCACTGAGGAGATTCATTCCTTCAGAGTTAGACTGGACCAAATCGAAGCTAGTGACTTTATGAGAAATTGAGATACTATTAAACAGATCCAAACAAATGAAAGAATAGAAGGCAATGTGAAATATCTCATGGGAAAAACCACTGACCTGGAAAATAGATCCAGGAGAGATAATTGAAAAATAATTGGACTAACTGAAAGCCATGATCAAAGAAAGAACCTAGAAATCATCCTTAAAGAAATTCTCAAGGAAAATTGCCCTGATGTTTTAGACCCAGAGGGCAAAATAGAGGTTTAAAGAATCCACAGATCACCTCCTGAAAAAGATCCCAAAAAGAAAACTCCCAGAAATATTATAGCCAGGTTCCAGAATCCCTAGATCAAGGAGAAAATACTACAAGCAGCCAGGAAGAAACAATTTCAATATTGTGGAAACACAATCAGAATAGCCCAGCACCTGGCAGCTTCTACACTGAGGGATTGAAGGGCATGGAATATGATATTCCAGAGGGCAAAAGAGCTGGGAATGAATCCAAGGGTCACCTACCCAGCAAAACTGAGTATCTTGTTTCAGGGGAAAATATGGTCATTCAGTGGAATAGAGGACTTTTAAGCATTCTTGATGAAAAAACCAGAGTTGAATAGAAAATTTGACATTCAGACGCAAGAAGCAAAAGATGCTTGAGAAGGTAATCAAGGAAAAGAAATCAAAAGGAACTTATCAAAGTTGGACTATTTACATTGCTACGTGGAAAAACAATAACTGTGTTTGATGAAACCTTTCTCATTATGAAAATAATTGAAGAAGGGTACATGGCATATGTTCACAGGTATACATGGATAGAGGGCACAGGTTGAATGGGAAGAGATGATTATTATTATTTTTTTTTTTTGGAGGGCAATTGGGGTTGGGTGACTTGCCCAGGTTCACGTGGCTGGGTTTTTGTTTGTGTGTTGGGTGTCTGGGGCCGGATCTGAGCTCGGGTCCTTCTGGCTCCAGGGCTGGCTCTCTGCTCACTGCGCCACCTAGCCGCCCCAAGGAAGGGATGATTCTTAAGGGGTGAAGTCAAGAGGTGAGAGAGGAAAGTGTCAAGAGGAGATGGAGAGAGACAGGGTAGGGCAAACTATCTCATGTAGAAGAGGCAAGGGGAAGTAGTTGCAGGGGAGGGGAAGAACAGGAAGGCAAAAAGGCAAAAGCATATTCTCATTGAAGCTGGCTCAAGGAGAGAATCACATACATACTAAATGGAATATCTTACCCTCACTCACTTTCCTGAGTAGGGGAAAGGGGGATGAGAGGGGGGATGATGGAGGGGAGGGCATTCTGGGGAGAGGGGAGGTTAGAAGTACCCACTATCAAAGAGGGACAGGATCAAAGTAGGGAATGGACCAGGTGGGAGGTGAGACAGGTGGGAGGGAAATATAAGCACTCTTTTACAATATATCTACTATGGTAATGTTTTGCATAGATATACATGTACAACACATACTGAATTGCTTATCTCCTCAGAGGGAGTGGGTGACAAGGGAGAAAGGGAATGGATCTGAAAATCGAAGTTTTAAAATTAAATGTTTCATAAGATGTCCAGGCAGTGGAGCTCAGAGATTCACCTTGCCCTAATGGCAAAGTCGAAGGGGGTATGGGAGAAGATATGGGAGAGAGCAGATTGGATGAGGGGATATCTAGTGGGACTGCTATTCTGGGGAGGTAGGTAGGGAAAAATGGGGGAAAATGTAACTCATAATCTGGTGGAAATGAATTATGTAAACCAGAAGTTGATAAAGCATTTGTTTAATTAAAAATTAAAAAAAAAAATAAAAGTAACCTAGACCAATAAACTCCAAGATATATTTTGGATTTTGTTGAACAAACTATATATTTCTTTCAGGAGTGTAGCTATGTGGACATCATGAGAGGAGGAAAGGAGAGGAGGAGGGAGACTATTATGATAGAAGAGGAAAATCACATATTAGGTGGTATATGAATATTGGCATGATAAGACACGTCTTTTTCAAATACTTTATTAATTTCTGGTTTACATCAATCATTTCAGTCAGATTTTGAGTTACACTTTTCCCCCCATTTTTCCCCTACACACCAAACCAGAATAGAAGTCCCACAGGGTATCCCCTCATCCAATTTGCTCTCTCCCATTTCGTCTACCATACCCCCTTCAACTTTTCCAGTAGGGCAAGGTGAATCCTCATGCCCTGATGCCTGCAAATCTTATCTCCCAATTATATGAAGAATAGTATTAGCCATAGTATTTATATATATTTTTTAAATTTGATTTTAAAAGGAAGATAAGCAACTCACTATATACTGCACATTTGTAGCTATGCAAATCATTACCATAGTAGATATGTTATAAAAGACAGACTATATTTCCCTCCCTCCTATCCCATCCCCACCTGGTCCACTCTCCACATTGGTCCTGTCCCTTTTCTTTTTTTTTCTCTTTTAAACAAATGCTTTATTAACTTCTGTTTTACATCATTCATTGCAGCCAGATTTTGAGTTACAATCATTTTCCCACAATTATTCCCCTAACCAACATCCCAGAACAGCAGTCCCACAAGATATCGCTTCCTCCAATCTGCTCTCTCCCATACCTTCTCCCATGCCCCCTTCGACTTTTCCATTAGAGGAAGGTGAATCTTTGTGTCCCAGTGCCTGCACCCCTTCTCTCCCAATTATAAGCAAAAGAGTATTAATAATAGTATTTATATATATTTGAAACATTTAATGTTAAGACCTCGAATTTCAGATCCATTTCCTTCCTCCCTTGTCACCCATTCCCTCTGTGGAGATAAGTAATTCAGTATATGTTGTACATGTCGAGCTATGCAAAACATTATTATAGTAGATATATAGTACAAGGCTGCTTATAATTCCCTCCCACTCATCCCACCCCCCACCTGGTCCATTCCCTACATGATCCTGTCCCTCTTCTATAGTGGGTACTTCCAACCTCCCATCCCCCCAAGGATGCCCTCCCATCCATCATCCCTCCTCTCATACCCCTTCCCCCCTATTCTGCTGCAGGTTGAGATAGCCCATTTAGTATGTATGTCATTCTCTCCCTGAACCAAATTCAATGAGAATGTGGTTTTGCCTTTTTTGCCTTCCTATTCTCCCCTCCCTTGCAACCACTTCCCCTTGCTTCTTCTACATGAGATAGTTTACCCTACCCTGTCTCTCCCCATCTCCTCTTGCCACTTTCCTCTCTCACCTCATAATTTCATCCCTTGAGTATTCTCCCTTCCCAAAAAATTCAAACTATGTCCTCTATCCATATAAAACTGTAACCATATACACACACATTCACATATGTATTCATATGACCACACACCCTTCTTCCATTATTTTCATAGTGAGAAAGATATCATCAGTCACAATTATTGCTTTTCCATATAGGAATGTAAAGAGTTCATCTTTGATAAGTTCCTTTTGATTTCTTTTCCCTGATTACTGTCTCAGGCATCTCTTGCTTCTTGTGTCTGGATGTCAAGTTTTCTATTCAATTCTGGTTTTTTTCCTCAAGAATGTTGAAAGTCCTCTATTCCACTGAATGACCATATTTTCCCCTGAAACAAAATACTCAGTTTTTCTGGGTTGGTTAACCTTTGAGTTGATTCCCAGTTCTTTTGCCCTCTGGAATATCGTATTCCATGCCCTTCAGTCCCTCAGTTTAGAAGCTGGCAGGTCCTGTACTATTCTGATTGTGTTTCCACAATATTGAAATTGTTTCTTCCTGACTGCTTGTAGTATTTTCTCCTTGATGTGGGGATTCTGAAACCTGGCTATAATATTCCTGGGAGTTTTCTTTTTGGGATCTTTTTCAGGAGGTGATCTGTGGATTCTTTCAACCTCTATTTTGCCCTCTGGATCTAAAACATCAGGGCCATTTTACTTGAGAATTTCTTGGAGGGTGATTTCTAGGTTCTTTCTTTGATCATGGCTTTCAGGTAGTCCAATGATTTTTAAATTGTCTCTCCTGGATCTATTTTCCAGGTCAGTGGTTTTTCCCATGAGATATTTCACATTGCCTTCTATTTTTTCATTTGTTTGTATCTGCTTAACAGCATCTTGATTTCTCATAAAGTCATTAGCTTCCATTTGCTCCAGTCTAACTCTGAAGGAATGAATCTCCTCAGTGAACTTTTGAGATTCTTTTCCATCTGGCAAATTTGACTTTTTAAGGCATTCTTCTCCTCATTGCCCTTTTGGGCCTCCTTTGCCATTTGAGTTAGTCTATTTTTTAAGGTGTTGTTTCCCTCAGTCAGGCTGTTGACCCTCATTTCATACTTTTCCTGCATCCTTCTCATTTCTCTTTCCAATTTTTCCTCCACTTCTCTTATTTGATTTTTTAAAGTCCTTCTTAAGGTCCTCTATGGCCTGCAACCTGCTCATGTTTTCCCCTGGGGCTTTTGGAGCAGGACTTCTGACCTCACAGTCCTTTTCCTGCTCTATGCCCCCAAAATAGGAGTCTAGGTTTGCATTTTTCTATTTCCTTTGCCTTGGCATGTTGCCACTTGATTACCTGACTTTTGGGCTTGTTGCCACACTATGGCTTTAAGGCCAGATAGAGGAATTTTCATCCCAAACGTGTGGGGGGCAACTTCCGTTTCTGGCAAGCTGTAAACCCACCCACGACTTCCACCCTAGATCACAATCCAGATCCAGGGAGGTTAAAGCAAGAGCGATTACCCCCCAAGACTGATCGCTGGATCTCCCTACAATTAATTGCAGGCCAGGAGCTGGAGCCACCTCTGAAAACTACAAAATGGAGTGTCTCCTCAGTGGCTTCTAGCCCCCAGGAGAGGGAGCCGATGCATTCCCCAAATACTGGTCCCAAAGTCCATAGGACGCTAACCTTTTAATTTGTCCTAGGCATGTCTATGTTGATAATTCTGGAATCAGCACAGCTGCTGGTGCTCTGGGGTTCCTCCAGCCGGCTGCTGTCCCTGCCGCCCTGGGGCTAAAACCTTGGCTCATGGGGACCTGGGCTCAGCTTGGCTTGGCTACCTGTAGTCTGCTCGCTTCGAGCTGCCTGCTCCCAGAGTGCTGTGCTGGTCCTTCCTGCAGGGCTTCTGGGCTGTCCTCAGAGAGAGGTTAGCTTCTCTGTGTCCTTCTGTGGGTGCTGAGGCTCCAGAAGTTGTTCAGAGTCGCCTTTTACATAGTTTCGGGGGAATCTGGGGGCAGAGTGGCTTGGATGAGCTGTTTCTACTCAGCCGTTTTGGCTCTGCCCTGTCCTGTCCCTTTTCAATTGGGTATTTCCAACCCCCCCAACCTGCCCTCCCTTGCATTGTCCCCCCTCTCATTCCCTTCTCCCCTACCCTCCTATAGGGTGAGAAACCCTATTTAGTATGTGTATCATTTTCTCACTGATCCAAATTAAATGAGAATAACGTTTTGCTTTTTTGCCTTCCTGTTCTTCCTCTTCCTTGTAGCCATTTTCCCTTGCTTCTTCTATATGAGATAGTGACCCCATTCTGTCTCTCCCCACCTCCTCTCAATATATTCCTTTCTTACCTCATTTCACATTTTAAGTATCATCCTTTCCTATTAATTTAGACCTGTGCCCTCTAACTATGTATACCTGAAAACACATATACACATATTCACATATGTATTCATATGCCCACATACCCTTCTTCAACTATTTTTATACTGAGAATAGGTTCATCAGATATAGTCATAATTTTTCAACTTTGATAAGTTTATAATGATTTCTTTTCCCTTTTTACCTTCTCAAGCATCTCTTGCTTTTTGTATCTGAATGTGAAATTTTCTATTCAACTATGTTTTTTTTTTTCTAAAGAATGCTTGAAAGTCCTCTATCCCACTGAATGACCATATTTTCCCCTGAAACATGATACTCAGTTTTGCTGGGTAGGTGATTCTTGATTTTAATCCCAGCTCTTTGCCTGTGGAATATCATGTTCCAGGCCTTTCCATCCCTCAGAGTAGAAGCTGCCAGATCCTGCACTGTCCTGATTATTTTTCCACAATATTGAAATTGTTTCTTCCTAGCTGATTTTAATATTTTTTTCCGTGATCTGGGAATTCTGGAACTTGCCTACAATATTCTTAGGGGTTTTCTTTTTGAGATCTTTTTCACATGGTGATCATTGGATTCTTTCAACCTCTATTTTACCCTCTGGTTCTAAAACATCAGGGCAATTCTCCTGCAGGATTTCTTGAAAGTTGATTTCTAGATTCTGTCTTTTATCATGGTTTTCAAGTAATCCAATAATTTTTAGATTGTCTCTCCTGGATCTATTTTCCATTTCAGTGGTTTTCCCCATGAGATATTTCACATTGCCTTCTATTCTTTCATTTGTTTGGATCTGCTTAATAGCATCTTGATTTCTCATAAAATCACTAGTTTCCATTTGCTCCAATCTAACTCTGAAGGAATGATTCTCCTCAGTCAGCCTTGGAGATTCTTTTTCCATCTGGCAAATTTGACTTTTTAAGGCATTCTTCTTCTCATTGCCTTTTTGAGCCACTTTTGCCATTTAATTCAGATTATTTTTAAGGTGTTATTTTCCTCAGTCAGGCTGTTGACTCTCATTTCCCACTTTTCTTGCATCTTTCTTATTTCTCTACCCAATTTTCCCCACACTTCACTTATCTGCTTCTTACGGTCCTCTATTGCCAGTAGCCAGCTCATACTTTCATTTGTCGCTTTTGGTGCAGGATTTCTGAACCCCCAGTCCCTTTCCTGTTCCATGATTTTATCCTCTTTGCCCCCCAAATAGGAGTCTAATGTTGACTTTTTCTATTTATTTTGTTTCCTTTCTAGGCATGTTGCCACTCAATTTTTTAATATTTTGGTTTGTTGACACAGTAATAATCTGCCACCAGCGAATTGAGCTTCCATCCCAAATGCTGGGATTTTTTTCATCTTCTAGATGTATTAATTGGGTGGCCTCTGTGAAGTCTCCACACACTCTGCCAAGCTGGTCACACACCCCAAGACCTCCACCCCAGACAGCAATCCAGATCCAAGAAGTGTAAGGCAAGAGTGCTCACCCAAAAGAGTCGTTGCCACATATGCCTACAGTTTGCAGTCCAGGAGCTGAAGCTGCAATGTGGCAATGTTGTGCAAGCTGCCCCAGCTCCTCAGTGGCTTTTCGCCCCAGGGGAAAGAGACCACATGCTCTCCCAACATAGGACACTCACCTCTTCCTTTGTCCTAGGCATCTATGTTTTTATTTTAAGCAATTGGGCTTAAGTATCTTGCTCAATGTTACAGGGCTAGTCATTATTTATGTGTGGGTGCTCATTTTCTGAGGCTGGATTCAATCCCAAATTGTCCTAACTCCAAGGCCGGCGCTCTTACTCATTGTGCCACATAGCCGCCCCCAGGCCTCTATATGTTGATAATTTTGGAAACACCACAGCTGCTGCTGTTCTGGGCTCCTTCCAGCTGGCTACTGGTCCGCCTGCCTTGGGGCTAAAAGTTCCGACTCTCGATGGACCTGGGCTTGGTTCACAGAGTGCTGTGTTGGCCACTCACTGCCTGGCTGCCGGGCTGTCCTCAGCGGGAGGTTAGCTTCTCTTGTCATTTTGTAGGTTCTGGAGCTTCTGAGGTCATTCAGAGACCCCTTTTATATAATTTTGAAGTGGTGTGGGTGAGAGCTCTATGAAAGAGCTGTTTCTCCTTAGCTGTCTTGACTCCATCCATACTAAGACACTCTTGGTGGAGTTGTAAACCAATCATTCTGGAGAGTGATTAGCAACTATGTTACAACTATGTATACCCTTACACTCAAAAATAACACAGCTATTTCTGTATCTCAAAAATATTAAAAGGAAGGGATCTATTTGTTCAAAAATATTTATATCAACCCTTTTTCTGCTGGCAAAGAATTGTAAATAGAGGGAATGCCCATCAGTTGGGGATTGGTGGAGCAAGTTGTGGTATAATTATTGCAATGGAATACTATTGTGCTATAAGAAATACCAAGTTATGCTTTTGGCCATCTCCCCATACTCAATTCCCAATGCCACCATTTCTAATTTTTGTTTTGGGGCTGTCATTATAGCACTCCAATGAAATTTCCAATTATTTGAAAGCGATTCAGGCTCCACTACTGTTTTCTTTTACCCTTTCAATCAATCCAGTAGTCCTCCATATCTTTCCCTCAGGTTCCTGAATGTCTGAAGGCTATGTGATCTGGGAGCATAAAGTAAAGCAGCAAAAATTAGCTTATCTAAACTTCATAATCCCAAATAATCAGCAGGAACCAGATTAACTTTCCCTTTCCTATTCCAGGTCCCTACCCTCTGATATATTACTCTCTCAAGTAACAAATCTAAGATAACAAACTGAAGTTCAATGAATAATTAGCCCACTTCTCTGACCCACTTTTATTTCTCAGGGAAATGATAGTTGTTCACATCACCCTGGGCTCTGAATCGAGGGAAACATCCTTTGTTTATCCTGCTATACAAATACAGTAACTTACACAGAGAAGATTCATAATCAATATTTGTTTAATTGAATTTTGTTTAATATAGATAATAATTCGTTTAGTTTATTATTCTCATGTAAATAGTCATTTCTTTGTGTTCTCAAGTAAGTATTCCATAACTGGTTATTATTTTTTATTTTCTTCTATTCCCGAACCTTCTTCTTCCAAAAAATACCAGAGGAAGAATCACCTTTCCAGGGGCGGCGAGGTAGCTCAGTGAGTAAGAGCGCCGGCCTCGGAGTTGGGATGACCCAAGATCGAATCTGGCCTCAGAAAATGAGCACCCACACATAAATAATGACTAGCCATGTAACCTTGAGCAAGTTACTTAACCCCGATTTCTTTAAAAAAAAAAAAAGAATCACCTTTCTAATACAGCTAAATAGTGATCATTAGATCCATTACAGAACTATTCAAATGAAATTAAATTCTACTACCTGAGTTAATCTATTCCTCTAGCTATAAGTATTAGGAAACATTTCTTGAGGTGAATTCTAAACTTGCATCTTTTCAAATTCTACTCTGTCCTGCTAGATTTGTACTCTGGGTCCATTATGTGGCATTGTGATTAGAGAACTGGAGATGAAATGAGGTAAGACCAGAGTTCAACTCCAACCTTAAATTACCGGACATATCAGGAAAGCTGTGATTGGCACATTTTCCTTAGTTGTAAAATAGCAATAACAATAGCAATTATTTCACTGGGTTTTGTGAGCAGTAGATATAACATTTAGAAAGAGCTTAATCTAGTTCTTGGCAAACCAGAGGTGATTGATGAATGACTGTATTATTTCTTCCTAAACAGAAAATATCTTATTTCTATACCATATGACAATCCTTCTGTGAACTGCTATTATGTCCATTCCAATGTCCGTCTTCCACAGGCTAATCATCCTGAATATATCATGTTTTCCGAAATAATTCTAAATGCAAGTGATATTTATATTTAACAGAAAATGGATATTTAACAAGGTTATGCATCAATTACACTGAGTTAACTAAGATGAGTAAAGTCCCCTGCTTCTAAGTTGCCTATAGCTGTCTGCCAGCCCAGCATCAGAGATCTCCTAAAAATGTCCTCTAGCTGTTTTGTATGACCAGAACCAGAAAGTACTGTCAACACCCCCAAATCAGCTGAACCAATTTAGTCGCTGGTATGATTTCAGTATTTTTCAGGGGGAAAAATGACACACAAACAAACTAGTCTAAATTGAAAGTGTCTAGTGAATATTGTTTTTACCACGCAAAGCAATGGCATTTTCATTCCCATAATTTATTTCATTTAGGGCTTAAATCACTGCATAATGCAAACGTGCCAAAAGGTACTAAAACCTTCTACCAACTGACTCCATCTTGTGTCATAATTACTCTAATTTAAAAATCTGTCCATTAAAACTTCTTCCAATAAAACTATTGAGAATGATGAGATAAATGAAAGGGAAAATAAATAAAAATAGAGCTATTTTTCTAATGAAACAGAAAAGGTCAGTTGGGAGATAATGCACTGAACTTGGAGTCAGATATCAGATTTCATCTTCCAATTTCATCATTCCCTTTCTGTTTGACCTTGAGTCATTTTCACAAAACAAAACCAACGTAAGTGGTATAAAATATACCTTCATTTTTGCATGGGGCAGGTAAGAGAAGGAAAGAGGCGTGGCTGAACTCAGGCTGCCATAGGGTGTATATACATTTAAATTCAATATACTTGCTAATATGAATAGTTGTTATTTTTACCCTGCGAAAATCATGAGGATTTTTAATAAATTGTAAACTTAGCCACTTGAATCAATACTTAATTCTGTTCAGTATGGTTTCTGTTTTGATGTCTTCTCCCTCTCCTATATTCTACACTCCCTGTGTTAACACTTCTCAGCCTCCATTTTCACTTGCTTTGCCTTCTCTTTCTCTTGATTACTGTCATCAGAAAACTCTATTACTACTCTTATTCTTGTCTTTCTAACTTCTTTATATTCATAAAATATATATTTAGTTAGCTTTTATATCCCAGATTATAGAATTAAAGACTATAAGTTGGATCTTCCATCCAATGGCATTGGCAAGAAAATTGCTTCTAAACTTGACTCTAAACCATGACACAATTACCATGAAATAGGTATGTGGCAAAGAAGATAGAGCCCTGAAGATAGTAATATGTGAGTTCAAACCTTGTCTCAGATATTTATTAGTTGTGTGTCCCTGAAAAGTAACAATTTCTGTTTTCTTCAGTTTCCTCAGTTGTAAAAACAATAATAGCATCCAATTCATAAGTTTGGTGTAAGGATCAAATGGCATAGTTAAGAAATAAAAAAAAAAAGAATTCAGCACAGTTTCTGGCACATAGTAGGGGAATAATAAAAGTTTACTGTCTTTTCTACTTCTAACTCTCCCAGCAATCACTCAATCAACAAGGATTTATTTGGTACTTTTTAGGTCAAAGACATTATACTAGGTGCTATCCACTCCTGTGGCTTTAAATATCACATTTATGAATATGAAAAATAAATAGCCATTTTTCCATTGCAAACCCTTTATCTCTATTTCAAATAATTTATAGTTGTACAGTTCTGTTCTTATATTTTTCTGATACCTCAAATTCAATATCTAAGTAAACTTAACACTTTCCATTCACAATATTCTAATTTCCATATATAGATTTGCAAGGTCCTCGTTTAATTAATGGCATTTTCAAGTTGAACAATTTTGTGATGGAAAGGAGAGGAAAAAATATTTCATGTAAATAAAAATGTTTATTAATATGCAGATACTATAAGCTACTGCTGACATATGGGAGAACATTTTGACACTTAAAAGGAGTAGAAAAAAGTCCAGTTTTAATATAATCTGCTAATAAATATGGAAGAAAAAGCCAGTAATTTTCAAAAGGAATTTATGTAATTTTTGAAAGAAAAAATTATTTCTATAATAAAATTGAAAATTCAAATCTCTGTGAACAACATAGAATGATTTCTAACTTGATGGGGAACAGATTAATATTCTAAAGAGATAGAGATATTTACTTCATTAACAATCAAGTGATATGAAAGAGGCATAATTTCTCAATTATACAAGAGATTAAATGACCATGTTGAAGACATTATAGATGCAAAGGATTATTAAAGTTAGCTAATTTGAATGCACATGCTTTGTAACTAAAAATGGACAACCAAATATTTTTAATTGTAAACTGTAGGAGATTAAAATATGATTTATGAAAATAATTGTTGATTTTATAAACAAATTTTAGGAACTCGTAACTTATTGAGATGAAATATTGAAAAGAGGCGGCTTTTTTAAACCATTGAAATGACAGAAATTTTGAGCAACCTAATAACAGAAGAAAATATCTAGAAGCAGAAATGAAGACAAAACAATGAGGGTGAAAAGTTCCTCTAGAATAATATTAATTAAAAGCAATCAGCTTAGAGAAGGCTTCAACTGAGCAATTACTGATTAATGGGAGAAAGAACTGACTTCATTAAATAAGAATCTCATTGGCCAACTCTATCTTTTTGGTACCAACTAGGGTTGGAGAAAGGAAAAAAAACTTTTTTTTTTTATAAGAATGAGAGTTTATTTATTTGTTGTTGATGGTGGAATGGCATTTTTGTTTTTGTTTTTTCCCACCCCCTCTGTGAAAAGTAGGGGGAAACTTGTTGCTTTGTTACACAAGGCAACTGACTTAAAGAGACCCTGATTTTCTTTTGAGTCCATTCTGTTTGAAGAGCACAACAGCCAGAAGAAGCAAAACTGGCTGGTCTTGACTATGTACCTGATATAGGCAGTTTGATTAGCTTTTCAGTTCTCTATTTTAAAGAGAATTGTTATTCTCTTTAAGATCTTTCTTAAAAAGGAGTTTCTCGGGGTGGCTAGGTGTCGAAGTGGGTAGAGCGTCGACCCTGGAGTCAGAAGGACCTGAGTTCAGATCCGACCTCAGACACTTAACGCACACACAAACAAAAACCTAGCCCTGTGACCTTGGGCAAGTTACTTAACCCCAATTGACCTCCAAAAAAAAAAAAAAAAAAGTAGTTTCTCAGCATTCTTTTAAGGGTGATGGTAAATTGAAAAAGTTTATATGTACTACATTCCACTAGAGAAGAGAATGGAATTTCCTCAATTGATTTTTTTTTGAGGACCAGCAGTTAAACAGTGAGAAGAAAAATTCCTTGTGGCTTAGGTGCTCCTAAATAGAACAGTAATACCGAAGACTTCAGTATAGTTGTTGGTTCCCCAGGCACATGATTTTTCTTTTGTAATGTCCTTCCTTCCCAAGTTCCTATAAGTGTGTGCACACCCCTCATCAAAAATATTAAGTACATCTATGAAAGAGAAGCATGTGTTTTGGAATGCATTTTATTACTTATGCATTTACTATCATTACATATAACTATTACTATAACTTATTTTTAAGTAAATAGTTTTGCTAAAAATCTAAAAGTATTTATTGTAAGTGTCTGGTTGGGTAAGTATAAAATGCTATATAAATTGCATGGTCTTATGAGTGATTAGCTAGATATTAAGAATATGAATTGAACAGTGGCTAGAGAAGTAGGGTGTTGAACAGAGAAAATATATGTTACCACACCAGGATTACCATAGGATTATCACAGAATTTTCATGTAACTATGTTATAGTAGTCATTTCTGGTAACTAAAATCTAGTGTTAGTGTGAGAGCAGCTTGGAGTGAATAAGATGAATCAAAAGATTGAGTGGAATATAGACATACCCCCTTTAGAGGGGTGATATCATCATAGATTTTGTGACATGACCAGGAGTTTATATTCCATTTTGATTATACCCCAACTATAACTTCACTTTTGCCATGTTAATTATATGATGACATAATCATTCCAATATCTCTGGATAGAAACTGAACTATCCACATTCAATTAACAATGTTTAACAAACCTATGCAAATTAATATCTTTTATATATATTTTCCCTCATTTTCACTATTATTACCACTACCTCACATGAATACAAAGCCATTTAGGTGTTTGTAAACTCTCACTGGATCATTGTAATTGATTCAATATTGGTACATTTTTGACTAGCCATTTTCTTCTTCAATACATTCTATGGCTGCTACCACATCAATCTTCTGCTAAAATTCTTTAGTAATTTCCTATTGTCCAGTGAAATAAAAAGTAAGCTCCTTGTCATAACATGTCAAGATCTTCTATGATTGAATTACAGCCTACCTTTCTGAGGATATTTCAGACTATAATCCTTTATGCCCTCTACTTTTCAGTCAAATAAGATTACTAGTTCTTATACCATCTTGTCCTATCCTTTTTCATATCTGTGACTATAAATAAGCATGTTGTCCATTTGTCTAGAATGGACAACAAACTCCAACTGCTAAAATAATTTTCCAAATTGCTGCTAAGATGGCAGAATTTTCCTTCCCTAATTTTGTTTCACTTTTCTGGGGATTCTATTTAATACATTTTCCACTCAACTAGCTACAACTTTATTATTGTTATTATTAATATATCTTCATTTTCATTAGTAGACAGTTGTTTTTCAGTTTAGTGTACCTACTCACCATATCTTACACAAAGCAGATACTTAATACATTTTTATTTATGTCAATTGAAATATATATTTTCTAGGAGCTTCTTAATATTCTGATGCATAATTCAATGAGTAAATCACTCACTTCCATCTTGGCAGGTGGTGTGCGTGCCCAAATAATACATGTCAGTGGATTCATCTTGACTAAGCGGGTGTTTGCTACTAAATAACAGTTGGCTCTCAAAAAATGTTAAGTACCACACATTTTAAAGTTTGATTTATAATATTAACATTTTCACCCTCAGTTACTTAAGCCTAGACAATCAAAATAAAAGTAACTCGTGTTTCTTTGAATGTTTGCCAGTTTCTTAGGCATAAATGGTCATATAGAAAATTTAACAATTCAACTTATATTAGATGATTCTATCACAAGCCAAGCTGTAGGCTATTTCAGCCTAAATTCAAGAAAGAATGAAATAAACAACATGAAAAGAGAACCAAGATAATACCCATTGGCTTCTCTGGAACCTAAAGATTAAGAAACTTACTTTTATTCAAAACTTCTTTGGAGAAATCTGATTCTAATCTTGGTTGATTCTAAAGTGTTCTGAATATGGTAGTGATATAAAGGTATATATATATATATATTTTTTTTTTTCATGGAATTTGCTGTGAAGTCATCATCCCTTTGTCTCACACCATTCCACTGGGTCCAATTACTATAAGGTACAGATCATACATCAGTACTTATAAATGACATATGGGATAGTAAAGACCTCATCATTCATTGATATATAAAAAACACTTAACCAACTATTTATGTCTTCCCTTAGAAATTACATTGCAATTACTTTTTATATATGTTTAGATGTACATTTTCCCCCTAAAATAATGTAAGAAACTTGAGAGCAAGGACCATTCAATTTTATCTATAAATCACACTGCTTGATATAGCTCTTAGTCCATAGTAGTTTCATAATAAATTCTCATTGATTTATTAATCAATATTCCAATGAATCAAAATCCTGTCACATTTGGAAATGCTAGACAGGTTAGTTCAACTCTGATATTTTTAAGGATCTACTTTCATAAAAACATACATTTATTTCCTTGTATCTCCAGAGAATTTTGTCTTTTTACTAATTCAGCTGCATTTTCATACTTAAACTAAGCTATGGCACCATATAAACATTTATAATCATTAAATTGTTTGGGTAAAAAGAACAAAGATAAAAATATGATAAAACAATTTTAATTTTTTAGTACTTCACATTTAAAGATGTTTTCTTGATGGTCTCTATCATTTGACTAAGAAAGACTTTTTTCTTTCTAAGATAGGTTTTCTTTTAGTTAGAGGAGATTGAATATAATAGATGGCTCATCCAAGTCATATTATTAGCAACATAAATTTATAGGTAAGACAAAACATTTTAATTTTATCAAACAACATTTTCTTTGCTCTTCATTATTTATTTCTATTCTTCTCAATCGCGAGACCGCAAATGTTGAAGTATTTTTTTTTCATGCTACATGTATAGCTTTCTACTTTGAAAATATAGTTACATTTTGGTTCTTTACTAACAGAATAGGAGATAAATTTTGTTAATAAATATGGATAATTAAAAACTATATTTGATTAGAGAAAGTATTTAGCAACAATGCTCTTAGGATATTCAACATCACTGTCAGACATTCACCCTAGCCCTACAAAATGTTTCTTCTGGATGTGTATCTTACTCATTCACATGAGTGATCTTAGCCCTTCAAAAACATCTGAAAGTCAATCCAGCTACATCAGAAATATTTATGAAAGTAGTGAAATGAGAAAACTGAGAGTTTAGGATTCAAATATTTGACTAATGTAGAATTTAATTCCTAAAATTCATTTTTTGTTATCATCTAATTAAATATCATTCTTATGATTTTAAAGTAATTGATGGGTTACAATAAATTCCAGGATTTTTAAATTATATAACTTTGGCCAAATTAGAGATTTTAAATATTGTGTTATAATGAGAAATGAGTTATCTGAATCGGATCTTTGATTTTGAATGTGTCCTATTAATGTTTCACTGAAAAAAAGAGGCGTATATCAGGATCAGGAATGCCAAAATGAAATAGGAAAGCTTATCTGTGGTCTATAGTTTGATGTTTTAAATTGTTCCAAGCCACTCATCTAAGCACAGTGTTCTCTTGGGATTTGCTCACACAGATGAGCTTTGCAAGGATAGCTGTTATTACTAAAGGAAGGTATAGCAGAGAGTGTGTTGGTATATGCATATCTACACATACATGAGTGCATGGATATAGAGAGATCAATTAATTGATATGTCTATATTTATATCAACATGTTGATATCTATCTCTTTAATAGGAAACTTTTACTAGGGGAAAGAATTTAAAGCTTTTTGTCCCATTTTGCTTCCATGCTGTGAACAATTTAGAAGAAAATACAAATAAATAAAAACACAAAAAAGTCATATTAATAACCAATGTTCCCTTCAATATTTTAAAGTTATGAGCAGGGAACTATGCTGCTTGAGCAAGAAACCATGAAATCTGAAAATGTGTGATTATAGTTCAGTTTTATAATTGAATAAAACTGATAAAATATAATCTGACAAATTTAATTATATTCATTGTTATTGTGTTGCCTAGCATTTTGCAAAATAAAAAAAATCACTTTAATGTTTGTGATTTCTCCCTACTCACATGGCTACTATACTAGTGTAATATTCCCTTTTTACTCCTTACCTAAACTATTGCAATAGAGTGCTGGTTGCTTTTCTTGTCTCAAGTCTTTTCCCATTCTAGTCCATTCAATAATCAGCTGACAAAGTTTTCTTTCTAAATTACAGGTCTGATCATGTCATTCCACTTCTTAGTAAAATTGTTAGTAATCTATTATTTCCAATGTCAAATCTTTTGGCTTTTAAAACCCATTATGACTAAACTTATTTTTGTCTTTCTAGTCTTTATCCTCCCCTATATACACTATAATCCACTAGCAGTGACTTTCTCCCTGTTCTTCCAACACAACACTCAATAATCTTCTTAATCCATGCCTTTCATTGCCTATCTCCCATGCTTGGAATGTTATCCCTCCTGACTTCCTTGTTTTTCTTCAATACTCAGATCAAAATCCACATTCTACAGTGGACATTTCCTAGTCTCCCTGTTAAGCAATAAAACTTAATTTGACAGCTACACTTCCACCAACCCCACAGATGAGGCTAAGAGTAATATTTCCAGGGACTAGGCATTGCTTTTCTTCACCCTCTTTATCCTGACAAACATTTTACTGAATAGGAGGAAAATTAGGTTGCATATATCCCTACCCTTCATGTATAACACCTTATTGGGAAATTTGGAAAAATGCTAATTTCACTGGTTCCTATGAAGCTACTATATTCCCTTAAGGATAATGGGGCAACCTTATTGGTATTAGCCAATTCTTTGTCTAAACCTCTATTTAATTTTGATCTCTATGGGCATTCAATTGAAGTATTAATATTGTTTCAAAATACTAACATAGACTCATTCTACATTTTGCTCCCTTTGATAGAGGAACAATGGGGGTCTCAAACTGAAAGTCTTCCTTCTTGGCATCAATTCTTCTCCACTAGTAATATTAAAGAATTGTTAACTATCATTTCTTTGTAGTCCTAGCACTCTTCTTCAAAATTCTCCTACCCTACACATGACTATACATAGGGCCTTTCATCTGAGATTTCCTCTATTTAATTCTGTGTACCTTGTATATATATAATTTATAGCTTGTTTTCTCTCAGCAGAGTACAGGCTTCTAGGAGAAGGAATTACTTTTCTCCTTTTTTGTATTCCTAGTGTTTAATAAAGTATCTTATACATAACAATAATTGAAAAAAAATGCTTGTTTGGTAACTGGCTTATTCATAAAATAGTATTGTTTTTATGCAAAGATTTCATATTTTTCTTTGTTGCATTAGAGATAAAGATCTTATAGACATTTATATTCATGGCATTAATATCAAAATTGATACTATTCTTAATTAAATTATTATAGCATATACATGCAATTTACTCATACACAAACATCCTCAATCCACTTATCCTAAAACTTGGGTTCCCTGAGATTTTACTGGCTCAAAGCTTAGTTTCTTTTTGCAACTCCCTTGGTTCCACTGATCTACATTTCTCTGGAGACTTTTCTTTTAAGTATCTTTGAAGGATTCATTTAAGATGACCTGGTTAGTTAAAGACAAATTTCAACAGAACATTGAGTGTACAAGTCCAAACTTTAGGGTAACAATGAAAATTTATTTGGGAAATTGAGTCTAGATATTTTTTTTCTCATCATTGAGTTTTTAATAACAAAGGAGGGAAAGGACAGATATGGTCTGACATATCACCTAGATTTTGTAAATAAAGATTTTTTTAAAACAAATGCTTCATTAACTTCTGTTTTACATCATTCATTTCTGCCAGATTTTGAGTTACAATCATTTCCCCCCCGTTATTCCCCTACCCAACCTCCCAGAATAGCAGTCCCACAAGATATCGCTTCCTCCAATCTGCTCTCTCCCATACCTTCTCCCATAACCCCTTCGACTTTTCCATTAGAGGAAGGTGAATCTTTGTGTCCCAATGCCTGCACATCTTATCTCCCAATTAGAAGCAAAAGAGTATTAATAAAAGTATTTATATATATTTGAAACATTTAATCTTAAGACCTCGAATTTCAGATCCATTTCCTTCCTCCCTTGTCACCCATTCCCTCTGGGGAGATAAGTAATTCAGTATATGTTGTACATGTCGAGCTATGCAAAACATTATCATAGTAGATATATTGTACAAGGCTGCTTATAATTCCCTCCCACTCATCCCACCCCCCACCTGGTCAATTCCCCATATGATCCTGTCCCTCTTCTATAGTGGGTACTTCCAACCTCCCCTCCCCCCAAGGATGCCCTCCCATCAATCATACCTCCTCTCATCCCCCTTCCCCCTATTCTGCTGCAGGTTGAGATATCCCATTTAGTATGTATGTCATTCTCTCCCTGAACCAAATTCAAGAGAATGTGGATTTGCCTTTTTTTTCCCTTCCTATTCTCCCCCTCCCTTGCAACCACTGCCCCTTGCTTCTTCTACATGAGATAGTTTACCCTACCCTTTCTTTCCCCATCTCCTCTTGCCACTTTCCTCTCTCACCTCATCATCCCTTGAGTATTCTCCCTTCCCAACAAATTCAACCTATGCCCTCTATCCCTATACACATACATTCACATATGTATTCATATGACCACACACCCTTCTTCCATTATTTTCATAGTGAGAAAGATATCATCACTCACAGTTATTGTTTTTCCATATAGGAATGTAAATAGTTCAACTTTGATAAGTTCCTTTTGATTTCTTTTCCTTGATTACCTTCTCAGGCATCTCTTGCTTCTTGTGTCTGGATGTCAAATTTTCTATTCAAGTCTGGTTTTTTCCTCAAGAATGCTTGAAAATCCTCTATTCCACTGAATGACCATATTTTCCCCTGAAACAAAATACTCAGTTTTGCTGGGTAGGTGACCCTTGGTTTCATTCTCAGTTCTTTTGCTCTCTGGAATATCATATTCCATGCCCTTCGATCCCTCAGTGTAGAAGCTGCCAGGTGCTGGGCTATTCTGATTGTGTTTCCACAATATTGGAATTGTTTCTTCCTGGCTGCTTGTAGTATTTTCTCCTTGATGTGGGGATTCTGAAACCTGGCTATAATATTCCTGGGAGTTTTCTTTTTGGGATCTTTTTCAGGAGGTGATCTGTGGATTCTTTCAACCTCTATTTTGCCCTCTGGATCTAAAACATCAGGGCAATTTTCCTTGAGAATTTCTTGAAGGGTGATTTCTAGGTGCTTTCTTTGATCATGGCTCTCAGGTAGTCCAATAATTTTTAAATTGTCTCTCCTGGATCTATTTTCCAGGTCAGTGGTTTTTCCCATGAGATATTTCACATTGCCTTCTAATCTTTCATTTGTTTGGATCTGCTTAACAGCATCTCGACTTCTCATAAAGTCATTAGCTTCCATTTGCTCCAGTCTAACTTTGAAGGAATTAATCTCCTCAGTGAACTTTTGAGATTCTTTTTCCATCTGGCAAATTCGACTTTTTAAGGCATTTTTCTCCTCGTTGCCCTTTTGGGCCTCCTTTGCCATTTGAGTCAGTTTATTTTTTAAGGTGTTGTTTTCCTCAGTCAGGCTGTTGACCCTCATTTCATACTTTTCCTGCATCCTTCTCATTTCTCTTTCCAATTTTTCCTCCACTTCTCTTATTTGATTTTTAAAGTCCTTCTTAAGGTCCTCTATGGCCTGCAACCCGCTCATATTTTCCCCTGGGGCTTTTGGATCAGGACTTCTGACCTCATAGTCCTTTTCCCACTCTATGCCCCCAAAATAGGAGTCTAGGGATGCATTTTTCTATTTCCTTTGCCTTGGCATGTTGCCACTTGATTACCTGACTTTTGGGCTTGTTGCCACACTATGGCTTTAAGTCCAGATAGAGGAATTTTCATCCCAAACGTGTGGGGGGCAACTTCCATTTCTGGCAAGCTGTAAACCCACCCACGACTTCCACCCTAGATCACAATCCAGATCCAGGGAGGTTAAAGCAAGAGCGATTACCCCCCAAGACTGATCGCTGGATCTCCCTACAACTAATTCGCAGGCCAGGAGCTGGAGCCACCTCTGAAAACTACAAAATGGAGTGTCTCCTCAGTGGCTTCTAGCCCCCAGGGGAGGGAGCTGACACATTCCCCCAAATACAGGTCCCAAAGTCCACAGGACACTCACCTCTTACTTTGTCCTAGGCATGCCTATGTTGATAATTCTGGAGTTGCCACGGCTGCTGGTGTTCTGGGGTTCCTCCAGCGGGCTGCTGGCCCTGCCACCCTGTGGCTAAAACCTCGGCTCAAGCAGACCTGGGCTCCGCTCGGCTCCACTTCCTGTGCTCTGCTCATTTCAGGCTGCTGGCTCCCAGACTGCAGTGCTGGTCCTTCCTGCAGGGCTGCTGGGCTGTCCTCAGTGGGAGGTTAGCTTCTCTGTGTTGTTCTGTGGGTGCTGGGGCTCCAGAAGTTGTTCAGAGTCCCCTTTTACATAATTTGGGGAGAATCTGGGGGCAGAGTGGCTTGGATGAGCTGTTTCTACTCCGCCATCTTGGCTCCACCCACACCTAGATATTTTTTTCCAAAAGAAATTTGAGCTCTGTATCACAAAATAGATACTTCTTTAAAAAATTAGACACAGGGGTGCCTATGTGGAGTAGTGAGTAGAGCACAGGCCCTGGAGTCAGAAGGATCTGAGTTCGGATTCGGCCTCAGACACTTAACCCACACAAACAAAAACCGAGCCGTGTGACCTTAGGCAAGTTATGTAACCCTAATTGCCCTAAAAGGGGCAGCTAGGTGGCGCAGTGAGTAAGAGCGCCTGCCTCGGAGTTGGGATGACCCAAGATCAAATCCGGCCTCAGAAAATGAACACCCACACATAATTAATGACTAGCCGTGTAACCTTGACCAAGTTACTTAACCCCAATTGCTTATATTAAAAAAAAAAAATTACACTCAAAACACCATAATACAAATACAGAATAGAGAATATAATTGAAACATATCATGAACTTAAAACTGAAGTAAAAAATGAGGAAGGTTTTCATGTATTTAGGAGAACATAAGATTATTCAAAACAATAAATTTTAATTTCAAGAAAGCCTGAATGATAAATACTATATATTTGTTGAGTGCTATCCATCTTTTCTTTGTTTCCTTGTCAGTTTTCTTTTGTTTTCTGCTGTATACTTTTTTCCTTAGCTTTTTTTCTCTCTCCCATATCTCCAGAAAGCAACAACTTAAGTGTGGATATATTTCTCTATAACTATAGATATATACATACGCATATGAATATAAACATAGAGACATATATTTTGCCAAATACATTGTATGTCTTTTTTTTGTTATTTTGTCTGTGCATATCTCTTTTTTCCTATCTCTCCTGCCTTCTCTACTTTACTTCTACTCACTTACCTTACCATTCTAATATTTGCCTACCCCTTGAAGGATCCTTTCTCTACCCTCCCATTTCCATAAATAAAAACACACTTCTATAACCCCATATAACCTGTTTCTTCATCATCTCCTCTAGAGATCCCTCCTTTGTCCTCTCCCCACTACCTATCCCTTTACTGTTTTCTTTCTTTTTTTTTAATTAGAAGACCATTACACTCTTCTAAATATATATGCGTTGTTCCCTCTTAAAACCATTCCTGATGAAAGTAGGTTACCAGAACTACTAGCTCTCCTCCCCCATCTAATTCCTCCCTATTGATTCTTTCTCTTGCTCTTGTAATGGCAAGCAAGCAGCTTCCAAGGTTAGGATTACAAGCATAGTATTTTCTACATTTATTCAGTGACAAATTAAGGCAAAACATTCACAGAGAAGAGCATATAAAAATACGGAGGAACAATAATTTAGTAAGTCCTCAATTGGGAATTAGTTTCCAATCATAAACAATGTATACTAATTAGGTCAGTCACATAGAACAAAGGTAAAAAAAATTCCACCCCTGGATTACAACTGAATTACAATAACATCAGTCACCTCTAAGCATCCTCTCAAAGGGTAGTGGAAAACACAGAAGCCATCCACCCCTTGGTCACAACTAGGCTACAATATCAACACAGCATTCAATACCCAAGGAGAGATCTTTTATTCATCTTGACTCGAAGGAACTTCTCAGAAGTTTCTGTTCCTGGGAAGACAAAGCTTTAAAAATCCACCATAACAAACATCTACATTGCCGGCATCCTCATCAATTCACTCTCTGCTTGTGAAATCAACCTAGTCCCGGCAACAAGGTCTGAGGAATCAGAAAAAAATTATCAGTACAGTGCCAGGAGCCCTGAATACATCAAGATGACCCTCCTGCAGGATGTCTGTAAACATAAAACAAGTCCTCTTTCATCTATTCTGAACCAACAACAAGATCCCAGGACTTCTTCAACAATAGCAAGGTCCTCCATCAGCAGACACATCTTTCAAAATAACATCAGAAAAGACAAAGTACTGGCGCCACAGTCATGCTTCCTTCCATGTCTCCTCTATTCTCATTTCTAAGTTTTTAATTCTCAATTTAGTCCTCAGTTCTCATGTCTCCCTCTCCAGCACTGGCAGCCCAGCCTCCAGATGCTGGCTCCCAGAAGTTCTGGCCTCTCTCAACTTGGGCTTCAAACTGTTCCACTCCTTCCCGTTATGTGAACAAGTTCAAGGGGCATGGGAAATTATAAAATCCCATTACCATTACAGCTACTCATTTATATAAAATAATAATTCATTTAGCCATTACTAAATGGTTTTACTTTTTAAATGTATATCTTATTCAAGTTTTCCTTAATCTTTCTTATGAGCTTCCCAATTATTAATAGGGATCTTAGACATACATTTTACATTTTTTATCTATAAAAATCAATGATTTGTACTTATTGAATGTCTTTGGTATGTACCTTATTTTTCTCTTTGCCCTTGTATGTCAAATTTTCTATTAAGTCCAGGTTTTTTTTGTTTGTTTGTTTGTTTTGTTTTGTTTTGTTTTGTTTTCAACAAAGTCTTCAAAGCCTAACAGTTGATCAAGTTTCCATTTTTATTTCATTCAGGATTATGATTAACTTTGCTGGTATACTTTTTGCCTACATTCTCATTTCTTTTGCTCTTTAATATATAGTGTTCCAAGACCTGTGGTCCTTTAATGGCTCTGATGCTAGGGGTTCTGTGATTCTAATTGTGGCACCATCATATTAAATTATTTCATTCTTGTTGGTTTTAGTATTTTATACTTCAGCTAGAGGTTTTGGAATTTAACTACAATATTCCTATGAGTTTTTCTTATAACATCTCTCTTAAGTGGTGATTGATGGATTTTTTTTTCTGTTTCTATGTTTCTGCTCTTGTTCTAATGGTTCAGGACTATTTTCATTAATTATCTCTTATATTATTGTATCAAGAATCTTTTTTTGATCATAGCTTTCAGTTAGTCTGATCATTTTTATGTTTTCTCTTCTTGGTATATTCTCTAGATCTGATGATTTTCTTATAAGATGTTTCACTTTCAGGGGGTGAAGTTAAGATGACAAAGTAGAAACAGCATTTCCACACAGCTCTGGATACCAACACTTCCAATTTATAAAAAAGGGAACTCTGAACAAACTCTGGAGCTACAGAACCCACAAAATGACACAGAGAAGCTAACCTCCTGCTGAGGACAGCCCAGCAGCTCGGCAAGGATTAGTCAGCAAAGCATTCTGGGAGCCGAGCCCACACCTGTATGAGTCAGAAGTTTTAGCCTCAGGACAGCTTGACCAGCAGCCAGCTGAAGGGACTCCAGAACACCAAGAGCTGTAGCATTTCCAGAATTACTAACACATAGATGCCAAAGTCAGTGAAGTATGGATTTTGGGACCAGTACTTGGAAGCATGTTGGCTTCTTCCTCTGGGGGTGAAAAGCCACTGAGATGCTTAAGGACAACCTGCCAGCTTAGGTGCAGCCTGCCACTTGTCAGGTCAGCTCCAGGCCTGCAGACTGTAAGGGGATCTGGGGACCAGTCTGGGGGGTAATAGCTATTGCTTTAACCTTCTTCGATGTGTATTGCAGTCTAGGGTGGAGGTCTTGGGGTGTGTGATTAGCTTGCCAGAGAGTGTGGAGGCTTCAGAGAAGGCACGCAACTAATACCTTCACAAGCTGAGAAAAAACAAGAGTTTGGGACAGAAGCTTCCCTGGCTGGTAGCAGAGTCCTACTGTGGCAACAAGCCCAAAATCAAGCAATTGAGTGGCAACATGCCTAGGCAAAGGAAACAAAATAAACAAAAAATGCAACAATAGACTCCTAGTTTAAGAGCAAAGAGGATCAAAACATGGAACAGGGAGAGGACTGTGAGGTCAGAACTCCTGCAGCAAAAGTCACAAATGAAAATACTAGCTGGTTACAGGCCATAGAGGACCTTCAGATGCAGATAAGAGACATGGAGGAAAAACTGCGAAGAGAAATGAGAAAGATTCAAGAAAAGTATGAAATGAGAGACAATAGGCTGACTGAGGAAAATAAGACCTTAAAAATAGACTAACTCAAATGGCAAAAGAGGCTCAAAAAGGCAATGAGGAGAAGAATGCCTTAAAAAGCCAAATTAGACAGATGGAAAAAAAAGAATCTCTAAAGCTCACTGAGGAGAATCATTCTTTCAGAATTAGAATGGAGCGGGGCGGCTAGGTGGCGCAGTGAATAGAGCGCTGGCCCTGGAATCAGAAGGACCTGAGTTCGGAGCCGGCCTCCGACACTTAATCCGCACAAACAAAAACCTAGCTGTGTAACCTTGGGCAAGTTACTTAACCCCAATTGCCCTAAAGGGGCGGCTAGGTGGCGCAGTGAGTAAGAGCGCCACTGCGCCGGCCTCGGAGTTTGGATGACCTGAGATCAGATCTGGCCTCAGAAAATGAGCACCCACGCATAAATCAAATGACTAGCCAGGTAACCTTGAGCAAGTTACTTAACCCCAATTGCTTAAAAAAAAAAAAAAAGGGGGCGGCTAGGTGGCGCAGTGAATAGAGCGCCGGCCCTGGAATCAGAAGGACCTGAGTTCGAGCCGGCCTCCGACACTTAATCCACACAAACAAAAACCTAGCCGTGTAACCTTGGGCAAGTTACTTAACCCCAATTGCCCTAAAGGGGCGGCTAGGTGGCGCAGTGAGTAAGAGCACCGGCCTCGGAGTTTGGATGACCCGAGATCAGATCCGGCCTCAGAAAATGAGCACCCACACATAAATCAAATGACTAGCCGTGTAACCTTGAGCAAGTTACTTAACCCCAATTGCTTTAAAAAAAAAAAAAAGAATTAGAATGGAGCAAATGGAAGCTATTGTCTTTGTGAGAAATCAAGATGCTGTTAAGGGGATACAAACAAATGAAAGAATAGAATTCAATGTGATATATCTCATGGGAAAAAGCACTGACCTGGAAAATAGATCCAGGAGAGATAATTTATAAATTATTGTACTACCTGAAAACCATGATCAAAGAAAGAACCTAGATATCATCCTAAAGAAATTCTCACAGAAAATTGCCCTGATATTTTAGAACCAGAGGGCAAAATAGAGGTTTAAAGAATCCACAGATCATCTCCTGAAAAAAGATTCCAGAAAGAAAACTCCTAGGAATATTATAGCCAGGTTCCAGAATTCCCAGATCAAGGAGAAAATATTACAAGAAGCCAAGAAGAAACAATTTGAATACTGCAGAAATGAAATTAGGACAGCACAGGATCTGGCAGCTTCTACACTGAGGTATCAAAGGGCATGGAATATAATATTTCAGAGGGCAAAGGAGCTGGGATAAAAACCAAGAATCACCTGCCCAGCAAAACTGAGTATCATGTTTCAGGGGAAAATATGGTCAGTCAGTGGAATAAAGGACTTTCAAGCATTCTTGATGAAAAAATCAGAGTTGAATAGAAAACTTGACATTCACATACAAGAAGCTTGAGAAGGTAAACAGGGAAAAGAAATCATAAAGAATGTATCAAAGTTGAACTATTTACATTCCTATATAGAAAAACAATAATTGTAACTGATAAAACTTTTCTCACTATGAAAATAGTTGAAGAAGTGTATATGGGCATATGAATACATACGTGAATGTGTGTATATCTTTACAGGTATACAAAGATAGAGGGCACAGGTCGAATTTAATAGTAAGGGATAATACTTAAAAGGTGAAATTAAGAGGTGAGAAAAGAATATAATGAGAGGAGATGGGGAGAGACAGAATGGGGTATAAACTCTTTCATATAGAAGAGGCAAGGGGAAATTGCTACAGGGGAGGGGAAGAACAGGAAAGCAAAAAAGCAAAACCTTGAACTTGGCTTAGGGAGAGTACAAATACATACTAAATAGATTATCTCACCCTACAGGAGAGTAGGAAGGAAGGAGATGAAGGGGGGGTGGTCATGGGAGTGAGGGCAAGAGGGAAAGGGGGAAGGAAATTTGAAACCACCCACTTTTTAAAAGGGAAAGGATCAAAGCAGGGAACAGACCACACGGGAAGTGGGATAGGGGGGAGGGGAATATAGTCAGTCTTTTACAATATATCTAGTATGGTAATGTTTTGCATAGCTACACATGTACAACATATACTGAATTGCTTATCTTCCCAGTAAAGGTGGGTGACAAGGGAGGAAGGGAATGAATCTGGAATTCAAAGTTTTAAAATCAAATGTGTAAAAGTATATAAATGTTATTATTAATACTATCTTACATATAATTGGAAAAGAAGATATACAGGCATTGGGGTCAGAGATTCACCTTACCCTACTGAAAAGTTAAAGGGTGTATGGTAGAAGCTATGGGAGAGAGCAGATTGGAGGAGCAAATATCCTGAGGGACTCCTGTTTTGGGATGGTAGGTAGGGGAAAAATGGGGACAAAACATACCTCAAAATCTGGCAGAAATGAATGATGTAAACCAGAAGTTAATAAAGCATTTGGGAAAAAAAGGAAAGATGTTTCACTTTCTTTTCTATTTTTCATTATTTATATATTATTTAATTATTTACTGACATCTTATGATTTCACTGGCTTCACCTTACCCAATTATAATTTTCAAGTTGTCAGTTTTATTAAAATTCTGGATCTCCTTTTCTAATATGTTGAATTTCCTTTCACAATCTTGTTTTTCTTGAATTATTCTCTCTCTCTCTCTCTCTCTCTCTCTCTCTCTCTCTCTCTCTCTCTCTCTCTCTCTCTCTTTCAGTTTTTCCTCCATCTTTGTTATTTGATGTTTAAAATCTTTTAAGATCTTCTACGAATTCTTTTAGGGCAGGTGACCACTTGATGTTACTCTTTGGCATAGAATTTGTTTTTTGTTGTTCCAAATACCCTCTGAAGATGACTCTGAATCTTCTCCATTCCCATAATAGTCTTCTATGGTTGAATTCTTTCTCCTTCACCTGTGCATCTTATTGTGGTAATAGCTTAATTTTTGTAATCACGTTTAGCCCTGAGATGGAGCTTCTTGCTTTCCCCTCTAACATGGAACCAAAGCCAAACCTCCAACCTTCTGTAAGTGCCTGAAGTCATGGGCATTTTGCCCCACTGCCTCTACACTCACCCAGCATATGCTCTTTCCTTCTGATCCCCACAGCTCTTTATGAAACAACTAGGTCTGGCATCCCTTGTCAGCAAAGGTTCCCTTGATCTTCCCTGGATCATACACCCAATCCCTCTCACTATCCCAGGGGTAAAAGTTCTTGTGACTGTGGCTGCGGCAGACCCTCAACTCAACTAACCCAAGGGCCTGTTGCTTGTTGTTAAAGAGGATCATAGCCTGGACATGTTTATTCTTCACAGGGACCAAATCTGGTCCTGGGATTTTTTTTCTGAAATTCTTAAATTGTCTCTGTTAGATCCCTGATGTGCCCCTGTACTTATTTTTATCTGCATTTTGTCTGCCCTAAGGTTTTATTTTATTTCTTTTGTGGTGAAAAAAAATCTTAAGAGCTTGGAACTTTCTGACCTGCTCCACCATCTTCCCAGAATCCTCTCAAAATTAATGTTTCTTGATGATAGGAGAGGAGTAAAATAATTCGTGGTGATTAAGGTAATGCTTGAAGCATAAAGTAGGAGAAGGAGGAGGAACAAGAGGAGGAAGGAGGAGGAATAGAATGACTACAACAGTAACAACAGATGAGAGGAATTGTGCTCAATCTAGGCTGACTCCAAATCGTAGCACTTCAGGCAGTAGTAGCAAGAGCATTTCTCAATACAAGTTTTTGTTTGTTTGTTTGCTTGTTTTTACTTCCCTAATTTCAGAAATACTAGAAATAAAACTCTGGCAGATAAAATTTGCGTCAAAAACTCTGATACTAAAGTGTGAATCATGGACATAAGATTCATTTTTAATCTGACTAGGGGAAAGGAAAGGAATAATAATGTCGGTAACATCTTGTTGGGAAGAGAGAAGAAGAGGTAACATTATGGATAAAGAAATATAATGCACAAAAAAATAAGTACAAGATTATTTACCACTACAAAAAAATATCTTCACAGTACTGTAAATTTAGAAATTATTTAATGCCTAGATATCTTTCTTCCTCTTACCATAATGTAAGATTTTATACTATTTCCAATTTTTTTTATTTTCAATATCATTATTTTATCACTTTAATGTACAAATATATTCCTCTCCTTTGCAAAATATTTTATTCCTTTAACCAAAGAATAAAAGAAAGAGGAAAAATAAATGGTACAACAATTTTAGTGGACACAATTACTAGGTCTAAGTATATGAAATGCAATTTTCCACTCATAGTTACTGATATCTGCAAAGAAAAATAAGTTTTTTTTCATGTATTCTTCATGCCCAGCTTTGATCACTCCAATTGCACAGTATTCAGTTGAATTTTTTCTGTTTTTTTTTATTTTAATATTTAAATTGTTACAGTAACAAATTGGAAAATAGTGTGTTGAAAACTATGTAGAGGCCAACTTCTCACATTGTATACCAGGATAAAGTTAAAATGGGTCCTTGATTTATACATAAAAGGTAATAAAATATGCAAATTAGGAGAGGATGAAATAGTTCACCTGTCAGAGGTATGAAGAAGGGAAGAATTTAGGACTAAACAACATATAGAGAACACTAGGAAACGTAAAATTATGTGCAATTTTAAAAAATTGATCAAACAAAACCAATGCAACCAAATGTAGAAGACAGGTATAAAGGGCTCCTAGGTGTTGCAGGGAATAGAACATTGGCCCTGGAATAAGGAGGACCTGAGTTCAAATCCAGCCTCAGACACTTAACACTTCCTAACTGTGTGACCTTGGGAAAGTCACTTAACCCCAACTGCCCTGCCTTCTGCCCTGCAAAAAAAAAGGAAGGCAGAAAACTGGGAATTTTTTTTTTTGCACCAAACATCTCTGAAAGAGGTTTCATTTCTCAAATATATAAGGAACTATGACATATATATATATATATATATATATATATATATATATATACACACACAATATTCATGGGATTAAAACTAATCCAACCATTCTGGAGAGCAATTTGTAACTATGAATAAATATCTATAAAACTGCATACCATTTGATCTAGCAATGTCACTGCTTGGTCTTTGCCTCTTTTGTATGAGGTGATTTACCCAATTCTAACTCTCTCTATCCCCTCTCATTATATTCCTCGTTCACCTCTAAATTTTATTTCTTAGATATCATCCCTTCCTATTCAAATAATGCTGTGCCCTTTGTCTATGTATAAATGTACACATGTATGCACACACTCACATATGTATTTATATACACATATACCCTCCTATACAATCATACATATATATCTCTATATATATATTCTTATCAACTATCTTCTTACTGAGAAAATTCTAATGAGTTTACAGTTATTATTTTACCATATAGGAATGTAAATAGTTCAATTTAAATAAGTTCCTTGTGGTTTCTTTTCCCAATTTTCCTTCCATGCTTTTCTTGCTTCTTGTATTTGAAACACAAATTTCTTTTCAACTCTTTTTTTTTTCATCAAGTATGCTTAAGAGTCCTCTATTTAACTGAATTATCATATTTTCCCTTTAGCATTATGCTCAGTTTTGCTGGGCAGGTGATTCTTGGTTTTAATCCTAGCACTTTTGACCTCCAGAACATCATCTTCCAAGCCCTTAGATCCCATATTGTAGAAGTTATTAGGTCTTGTGTTTTCCTGATTGTGTTTCCACAGGACTCAAAATGATTTATTCCTGGATGCTGGCAATATTTTCTCCTTTAGCTGGGAACTCTGGAATTTGGCTATAATATTCCTAGTTTACTTTTGGGGATCTTTTTCAAGAGTTGATCGGTGGATTCTTTCAATCTCTATTTTGCCCTCTGGTTCTAAAATATCAGGGCAATTTTCCTGGAGAATTTCTAAAAGGATGGTTTCTAGGTTATTTTTTTTTTATCATGGCTTTCGGGTAGTACAATAATTTGTAAATTATCTCTCCTCAATATATTTTTCAAGTCAGTGGTTTTTCCAATGAGATATTTCACATTGCCTTCTAATTTTTTAATTTGTTTGGATGTATGTTATATATATATATATTTCCAAATGTTTAATTAAATTCTGGTTTTATCATTTATTTCTGCCAGATTTTGAGTTACTATTTTTCCCCATTTTTCCCCACCTCCCACCCCAGAATAGCCATCCCACAGGATAACCCCTTGTCCCATCTGCTCTCTCCCATATCTTCTCTGATACCCCCTTCGACTTTTTCAGTAGGACAAGGTCAATCTCTGTGCTCTAATTGCCTGCACATCCTATTTCCCAATTATATGTAAAATAGTATTTATATATTTTTACACATTTGATTTTAAAACTTTGAATTCTAGAGTCATTCCCTTCCTCCCTAGTCACCTACCCTTGATGGTAAGCATTTCAGTATAGGTTGTACATGTGTAGCTATGTAAAACATTACCATAGTAGATGTATTGTAACAGACTGACTATATTTCCCTCCTTCCTATACCCCCTACCACCTGGTCCATTCCCCAGATTGGTACTGTCACATTTCAGTAGCGGGTGCTTCCAACTTCCCTCTACCCCTTCCCTCCTTCCCTGCTTTCCATCATCCCCCCTCTCTCATCCCCTAAACCCCGAATCTTCTGTAGGGTGAGATATCCTATTTAGTATGTATGTCATGTTATCCCCGATCCAAAATCAATGAGAATAAGGTTTCACCTTTTTGCCTTCCTGTTCTTCCCCTCCTTTGTAACCATTTTCCCTTGCCTCCTCTATATGAAATAGTTAAAACATTCTTCTCTCACCATCTCCTCTCATATTCCTCTGTCACATCTTAATTACATCTTTTAAATATCATCCCTTCCTATTACATTTGTCCTGAGTACTCTATGCAAAACTTTAAACCTATATAGACACATTCACATATATATCCATATGCCCATATACCTTTCTTCAACTATTTTCATACTGAGAAAAGTTTCATCAGTTACATTTATTGTTATTCCATGTAGTAATATAAACTGTTCAACTTTGATAATTTAATGATGATTTCTTTTCCTTGTTTTCCTTCTCAAGCATTTCTTGCTTCTTGTATCTGAATGTCAACATTTCTATTCAATTCTGGTTTTTTCATCAAGCATGCTTGAAAGTCCTTTATTCCACTGAATCATCATATTTTCCCCAGAGACATGATGCTCAGTTTTGCTTGGTAGGTGATTCTTTGTATTAATCAGAGCTCCTTTGCCCTATGGAATATCATATACCAAGCCCTTTGATCCCTCAGGTAGAAGCTGACAGATCCTGTGTTATCCTGATTGAGTTTCTACAGTATTCAAATTGTTTCTTCCTCACTGCTTGTAATATTTTCTCCTTCATCTGGGAATTCTGGAATCTGGTTATAGTATTCCTAGGAGTTTTCTTTTTGGGATCTTTTACAGGAGGTGATTGGTAGACTCTTTCAACCTCTATTTTGCCCTCTAGTTCTAAAGTATCAGGGCAATTTTCCTTGAGAATTTCTTGAAGGATGATTTCTAGGTACTTTCTTTGATCATGGTTTTCAGGTAGTCCAATAATTTTAAAATTATCTCTCCTGGATCTATTTCCAGGTCAGTGGTTTTTTCCCCCATAAGATATTTCACATTGCCTTCTATTGTTTCATTTGTTTGGATCTGCTTTACAGCATCTTGATTTCTTGTAAAGCTTCCATTTGCTCCAGTCTAATTCTGAAAGAATGATTCTCCTCAATGAGCTTTTGAGATTCTTTTTCCATCTGGAAAATTTGGCCCTTTAAGGCCTTCTTCTCCTCATTGCCTTTTTGAGCCTTTTTTGCCATTTGAGTTAGTCTATTTTTTAGGGTATTATTTTCCTCAGTCAGGCTGTTGACTGTCATTTCATGCTTTTCTTGCATCTTTCTCATTTCTCTTCCCAATTTTTCCTCCATTTCTCTTATCTGCTTCTTAATATCCTCTATGGTCTGTAAAGAGCTCATATTTTCATTTGGGGCTTTTTGTGCAGGACTTCTGTCCTCACAGTCCCCCTCCTGTTCCTTGCTTTGATCCTCTTTGCCCCCAAAATAGGAGGCTAATATTGAATTTTTCTGTTTATTTTATTTCTTTTCCCTAGGTAAGTTGCCATTCAATTACTTGAATTTTGGGCTTGTTGTCACAGTAGTACTCTGCCAGCAGCCAGTGAAGCTTCCATCCCAAAAGCTGGGTTTTTCCCATCTACCGGAGGTATTAGTTGGGTGGCCTCTCTGAAGCCTCCATGCACTCTGGCAAGCTTTTCACACACCCCAAGACCTCCACCCCAGCCTGGAATTCAGATCCAAGAAAGGGAAAGCAAGAGGGATTACCCCCAGACTGATTGAGGGATCCCCTTACAGTTCACAAGCCATTAAATGAAGCTGCTGTGTGTTTCTTCTGCTGGGCTGAAGAGTCTCAGTGGCTTCTCACCACCAGGGAAAGAGGTCGCCCATGATCTCCCTTCTAATGAATCCCAAAGTCCATATTACACTAACCACTCACTTTGTATTTGGCATCTATGCATTGGCAATTCTGGAAATGCCACACCTACTGGTGTTTGGGGTCTCTCCAGCTGGTTGCTGGTCTGGTCACCCTGGGGTTAAAACCTCCAACTCACACAGGCCTGGGCTTGGCTCCCAGAGAGCTGTGCTGAACTTGCTGCTCCATGCTGGGCTACAGGGATGTCCTCAGTGTGAGGTTAGCTTCTATGTGTCATGTTGTGGGTTCTGGAGCTTCAGAGGTTGTTCAGAGTCCCCTTTTATATAAATTTGGAGGTGGTGGGAGCAAGAGCTGTGTGGAAGAGCTTTTTCTACTCCAATTTTATAGTATCTTGATTTCTCATAAAGTCATTAGCTTTCATTTGCTCCAGTATAATTTTGAAGAATTTATTCTCTTCATTGCATTTTTGAAATTCCTTTCCATCTGGCAAATTCAGGTTTTTAAAGCATTTTTCTCCTCATCAACTTTTTTGGGCCACTTTGTCCATTTGAGCTAGTCTATTTTTAAGCTATTATTTTCTTCAGTCAGGATGTTGCCTCACGTTTCATAATTTTCTTGTATCATACTCATTTCTCTTTCCAGTTTTTCCTCTCTTAGTTGATTTTCAAAATCCTTCTTGATCTCCTCCATGTCCTGTAACCAATTCATACTTTTTCTTGGAAGCCTTTTATGCAAATGTTCTGACTTCATTGTCTTCCTCCCCTTTGATGCTCTGATACATTTTGTCCCCACAAAAGGATTCTATATTCTGTTTTGCTTAATCTGCTTGATTGTATTGCCAGTCAATTGCTTGAATTTTGAGCTCTTTGCCAGGGTAATACTCGGCTTCCAGACGGGAGAGCTTTGTTCCAAATCCCTGTGGTTTTTGTGAATGTTTTCATAAGTCTAAGGAGGGCAGCCTCTCTTCAGGCACCACACTGGCAAAGTGGAGTTTCTCACCCCAGTACAACTACCCCAGAAAGTGACCCAGATACAAACAGGTCAAAACAAGAGCAATTGTCCTCTGAATGGTCACCTTGTCACACTACATTCTGTAGGCTATGAGCTCCTGAGGCAGGCACATGGCAGCCACTGCAGCCACTGTGCCTCTGCCACCTCTCACCCCAGGGGCAGGAACCAGACCACACCTTTCCTTTCCAACAGAGTTCCCAACTAACCTTTTACTTTCTTTTGGGTGTTTATGGGTTACAAAGTCTGGAAACTGCCATAGCTGCCGGTGCTTCACTCTACTGAAGTCTGTTGGACATTAAATTCTTATCTGAGATATTTGCTGAAAGCATTTCTATGACTCATCAACTCTACCTTATTTGCATACATCAATATTCTAACTTATTTCTCACAACCTGTCAGAATGTGCGCTTATAGTTGTCATTTCCTTCTTCCTAATTTTATTCCTATTTATTATGGATTTTGAAATAAGATAAACAAGATTGTGTAAAACTGCATATAAATAAGAATAAAAATTTGCTATATAAGAGATATTACTCATAAGTTATATATATATATATACACATGTATATGTGTGTATGTATATATGTAAGCTTTAAGATGCTTTTCACTTGATTCTTGGCTTCTGGATAAATTTCAAATAGATGGAGTTTCTAAATTGCTGACTGACAGGTAGATGAAATGTTAGCACATTTATTTTTAGCTTGGTTTAGTATCAATTGATCAATAGCAACTTGAAGAAAAGTCCCCTGAGGAGGAGCCAGGGATCTCTTCTAAGTCTTGTTCTGTTCAATATTTTTATCAATGGAAGAGAAGAAGGTACAGAAAGAAATCTTGTCAAATTTGGAAATGGAACAAAGCTGGAATGGATAGCTAATTCATAAGATAACAACATTAAAAAAGTCTTTCTAGGATAAAGCAATTAGCCTGAATTATTAACATTGAATTAAATATAGACAGATATAAAAATCAACATTTAGATTTTAAAAAGTCACTGCATATGGTTAAGATGGGAAAGGTGAGACAAGGCTAAAGTTCAAATGAAGAACTAGGGTTTGATGTATTGCAAAATTATGATTTACCAGCTTTCTGAAATGCTACTTAGCATGCATGTTAGCCAAAAGAGTTTGTGCTTCCTTAGGCAATATTAAAAGATATGCAGCATTCAGAGATGATGGTACTATTAGAGATACTCTGCCTTATAAAAATCCTCACTTTGAGAACTATATTTAGTTCTGTGAAGCATAGTTTCATTAGAAGAGATAAAAGCTTATATGTTCAGAGAAGGCTGACTATAGAGCTGAGAAAAATATAGAATAATCCATGCAATAACTGGTTTAAAAAACCTAGGGTCTTTATCCTAGAAAATGGAGACAGGGCACACCAGCTCTCTTACTATTTGAATGATTATAATTTGGAAGTAGCATTAGATTTCCTGAGAATAGCAGGGAACCAAATTTAGATTGATTCAAGAATCAACTTAATAATAATTAGTTACCTAAGAGTAGAATGGAAGCAGCCAGATAACTAAGTGGATATACCATTGGGCATAGAGTCTGGAAGATCTGAGTTCAGATCTGATGCTTACTAGTTGTGTGATGCTGACAAGTTATTTAACCTCTTTTTCCCTTAATCCACTGGAGAAAGAAATGAAAAATCACTCCAATATCTTTGCCAAGAAAATCCCACAGATGGTATAGTCCATGGGATTAAGAAGAATTGGACATGACCAAAGAACAATAGGTCAATGTGTTATCTCTCTAAGGAATGAGTAGTCCTTTACTGGAAGTCTTCAGACAAGTGAATGAGAACTTGTTGAGGGTATGAAAGAAGAGATTTTATAAATTCTACCATCAGACCTTTAAGGTCTCTTCTTCCTCAGAGATTCTGACATATTTTGATTTTAACTTTCTTCCTTTTGGTTTTTACTATTATTTGCCAATGGATTTGAGGCATTATTGCAAACATCAAGAACAGTGTGTCAAATCAGTAGTAGTGATTTAATATTAATTTTAGAAAGTACAAAAATGATGCAAATAAAGATCTTGAAATAATGATATACAAATTTTTTTCTCTGGTATAATTGGGGACATTTTCATCAATGTATTTACAGAAGGAGGAAAAAAAAGCTCTTACAACAATTTTAAAAATACAGAGAGGAGAGGAGAACATTAACAACAAAAATTATTATTTCTGTGGTCACTTTCAGAAGATTACAAAGAAGATTAGATACCTCAGGCACAAACATCTCTGTTCTGACAATGTTTATTATCAATATTTCTTTATGATTATATCTCAATACAGTAGAAATATATCTGAAAAGGGAAAAAGACTATATCCCTTTTGAGAAATTTTCTGCATTTCTATTCATGGAAAAAAAACAAATAAATGCAAAATAGCTGTCAGGCAATATTTTCCAAGTATTAAAACCTGGAGATGCAAAATCATTATCTGGGAAATGCTACTAAAATGATGCCATGCAAATCATATTAGTAAAATGAAATAGATTGCTAGTGTCAGCTGCTCTAAATGAGATTTCTGTTAGAACATATTCCCAGTAGAAAGTAAGAACATATTTTATGTTTAATTAAGCCTCATAGTGCACAAGGACTTATGGAAGCATTGCCTCTGGATAATGCTCAAGTGACCTTATTCAGTGTTTATCAATTTTTAAAAATATAATAATCATGAAATATACCCACTTAGCTGCTTCTTAGTGCAAAAGGATTCACAAAAATTTCATGTTTCTACTTAAAATTATGTGTATATATACAAAATTGAAGCAGGTTATAGCACAGACCATTTAATTAGCTCATTTACAGTCACCAAAATGAGACATGCAAAATTTTTTAATTTTCTAATCAAATAATATCCAGGTCAGAATTATTCCATAAAATTTCAGTGATAGTCAAAATGGTGTGGCATGAGGCAAGTGGAAAGCATATTATTAAACACCTGTAAGTTGCATGGAGTTTGCAAGTGGTTGATAATGGTTTTAAAGAAGTAAAAGTCTGATAAAAAGGAGGAATATCATAAGGCTTAATATTTTGCTCCTCTTGTCTTTATCAGTGAATACACAAAGTTTATTTAGACTTTTCAAAAGAACTTTTGAAAGTAATGAAGTATTGCTAAAAATCTATTTTGCATCTTAAGCTGCCTTTCTTTACTTCACCATAATCTTTATTCAAATAACTATCAATTCATTTTATTATCATTTTTGAAATTGACTAAGAAAATATTCCCCTTAAAAAAAACTTGATTTTTTTCTGACTAGGGAAGTATATGAAAATAATACTAGAATGAGAAATCTGTTCATTCAGATTATTTTATCTTATTTTACTGTCCTTGTTGTTCCATTATAGGATAAGGACATTATAAAACATAAATCTTTGCATTGGCCATACACTCTGCCTGAAATGTAATCCCTCCTCTCTTCTACCTCATAGAATTCTTTTCCTTCTACAAATAGCTCAGATGCTGATTTCAGCATAAAGCCATGCCTAATCCCCATAACTACTCTTGTTCTCTTATCAACCTAGTATTTAACTAAACTAAATTTATTTGCATGTATTTATTTTACATTTATTCTCCATATATTTACATTTTAATTTGCTATTTCCCTGTTAAAATGTAAGTTTGTTGGAAATAGGAATGACTTCATTCTTGTTATTTTGATAGCAAGCATATCAAACAAAGGAGAATAATGAATATTTGTTGAATGACTCTTGTTCTTCAGTAATTTCTCCACGAGAGATTCTCTCAATAAATTAAAAGCATTTTTCTAGATTTCTTGTCATTGTATAAATACAATGGTGTTTCCTGGGTAATCCAATAAATATCTTACTTTCTCATTATGTAAATGCTTTCCTTCTTTTTCTCATCTATGTGTTTCTATAAATCACAGAATATCAAAGTTGTAATGAACCTCAGACACCATTTGTCCAAAAAATACATAAATACAAATCCCCTTTATAATGCCTACTTTAGCTTACCTGCAGCCTCAAGACTTGATCTTGTTGTTTTTTAATATTGTATCTCTTTATCTTGCTCCAGCTAGGAAAGCATTGACTATTTGTGAAAGATTCACACTACTGATCAGCAAGGAGAAGCAAAGAGATCTGCTTCTGTTCTGGGCTGATTATCTCCTGGTTATCATAATGGCAAACAAAGAAGTAGTTAATACCTTGTTTCAACTATTGAATTAACACCTTGTTTCAGCTATTTAATTAGCACAGAAGTAGTTAACATCTTGGTTAAGTTCATGATTGTATCAAGTAATAATATCTGGAACTTGTGAATCCCACAACTTCTGAACCCTAGAACCTGTGAACTGCTGCAATATGAAGGGGAGAAGCTAATGACCATATATAAGGAGAGGCTCAGGCTGGGGAGAGGACAACTGAGAAGGGAGCTCTTGTAGTGGAGGGAAAAAAACAAAAACAAAAAACAAACAAACAAACAAAAACCTGTGCTATCCTCACACTTTATGTTTGTTCTGTTTGTATTGATGTTCATTTCTGATAGTTTGTACAGAAGCCCTGTGACCTTAGTAGAAGCCCTGAAAGAGAACTTTTTGATTGTCTGTTTAAAGAAGTCCCGGAGGAGGGTTTTGGAGGTCCTGAGACTTTACTGATGATTTGTGTTGATCTCTTGGACCTTGTTTGTGAGTCCCTGTAGATTTCACAGACAGATAGTGAATTAATGATGATGCCAGCAATGGGAATGGATGTTGTTTTGGCTCTGCTAAGCTTTGTCTTCCCGGGAACAAGAACTGTGAAAGACTTGAGGTGGGCTGAACTCTTTTAGCTTCAATATGGAATGGGAACTGGACAAGGAACTGGACGAAGAACTGGGTAAGGAGCTGGACAGGGAACTGGGACTTGCCTGCCTTTGAACCCAGGTGACAATTGCGTAGATTCAGGCAGGACCTGGGACCATGGAAGAGGAACCATAGAAGCTGAGAGCCAGCCACAAGTCAAGATGGAAAGACCTCAATTTCTTGGGTATCTGATGCTAATTGAGATTATGATTTACAGTGATCTGGGGGTAGAGAACTTCACCCATACTTTGTGTCCCTTAAGAAGACAAGCCTTTTTAAGGATAACTGAATTGAGGACATACTATATGATTGTTTTGCTAAATGATTGAGTTATGTAATGATTGTACTTTGTTTAAAACTATGTGGATACTTTGGTGAAAACTATGTGGCTATATATTGATAAGTTGTTATGTAACAACACTGTGAATGCTGTACTTTGATTTCTGTAAATGTTTTGTCTTAATTGCTGAATAAATAGAGAGTTCACTATAATATGTAATCAGAACCTTGAAGCTGTTCACAGCAGCAGTCCTCTGGAAAGATGCTCATGCATGGATTTACAGTTATTAAACTTGGTGGCCTCCAGAGGCCTCACCATATTGGTGCCAGACTCAGCTGAAACTACTATTCTAAATAGATCCTTTGGCTTCAGTTTTCTTTAGGAGAAGAAATTATAGGCATGCACCATCATGCCCAGCCATCCAGTCTTTAGGGGATGCAGGGTGGCACATGTGGGTTGGGAAGACAATAAAACAAACAAATAAACCCTATAATACTGGGAAAATTATTACTTTCTAAATCAGTACATTCTACCCATTCTGAATTTAGGCAGTTCTAATTGTTAGTAAGTTTGTGTTTGTTATTTATTTTTCCTAGCATCAAGTCTAAACTTCCATTCTGAAAATTCCATCTATTATTCTTCTTGGGCCAGGGACCAAGGTAAAACAAATAAACAAAACATACAGCGTTTTCTATATCTCAGCCCTTCAAAGACTTGGGGACTGCCATCACTAGCACAGCACATCCTCTTTTCCACTGATACCTTAGTGTTCCCTTCTCTAGTGTAAGTATTTCTAATTCCTTCTTTTGCTACTTTTATGGCATATTCCCCAGGCAATTCTCTATCCTGACTGTCCTCCTCTGGATATAATCAAACTGGTCAGTATCCTTTAAGTAATGTTATGCCTGATTATTATAGATAGAATGTGCACATAGAAGAGTACAGAGGATTATTACCACAGTTTTAGATACTCTCTCTCCCTTTTTTTTCTTTTTAGAAAACAGAAACATAATCTATTTGTATAAAATTAAGAAAAACCAGCTGTGCAGCATATTACTTCTTTTCCTGAATGGACATCTGGGCAACAGCTTTCTGTGCTTCATCTGTAGTATCAGGGGAGGCCGGGGGATACCATCTAATGATACATTTGACCAGTTCTTTTGCTCTAATTCTGCAGTGGTTACTCTCGAAAATTTGTACGTCTGCTTTTTTCAGGCTTTTCACCAGTCTTCATCTTGATTGAACAGATATATTTTAATCTGAGCTCCCGAAAGGGTCTTCATGGCTCGAATGCACGATCCTTTCATCCCTATGAGGGCTCCCATGAGCCGATCCTTGACCAGGAACCACAGAGGGCCTTTTTCTTGGGGCTTGGGTCTTGGTCTCTGAGGACAAGACTGGTTGTAGTCTTTGAAAATAATCTGTTTATTCATGGTGCCCTGGGGGAACAGGTGAAGCCAACCAAGAGCTGAGAAAAGACAAGATACTCTCTCTTAAAGGATTAATTCTTTTAGCTAATATATAACACTCTTGACTTGTTCTAGTAGTTCGCTAACATCTCTTAGTTTTTTGAATGTAAACAAGATTTTATTCATGCCTTCAATAATCTATACTTATAAAGTTATTATTTTTTTCAAAAGCTGTAGGCTTTTTGCTGGTTCATTTTGCATATTATAGATATGAGTCTAGCACTGAGATTATTATCCTTAACTCTATACAACAAGCTCACCATTTTTTTCTAATCACATAAATCATTGATAATATCATTTATGCTTCTTTTATTCTTCAAGTCATCGCAGAGTATATGCTCATGTTCATTTCATCTAATGGGGCAGCTAGGTGACACAGTGGATAAAGTGTGGGCCTGGAGTTAACAAGACTCATCTTTGTGAGTTCACATAAGGCCTCAAATACTTAATAGCTGTGTGACCCTGGGCAAGTCACTAAACTCTTTTCCTCAGGTCTTCATGTACTAATTAAGCTGAAGAAATAAATGGCACGCCACTCTAGTATCTTTGTCAAGAAAAAACTCCAAATGTTGTCATGAAGAATCAGAGATATTTTAAATAACTCAATAACATCCAACACAGATTCATAACTTTATGGTTTGGAGCTGAAAGATACATTAAACGTCATCTAGTCCCAATCTCTTTTTACAGATGAAAGCTTAGGGTTCAGAGATATTTGACTTGCTAGTAAGTGACAAGAGTTGGGTGTTTGAATATTTCATTCCACATCCTAAACTCTTCTTTTCATTGTCTTTTCAGCTAGCTACAATGTTGATTCTTCTAACACTTTGATATATAATTTATACTCATATGACATTGGAAAAAATGGTATTACAAAAACAGAAATGAAAACTATTTGATTACCATAGCTGAAAATAATTGAAAGCATTGAATGTTTTTCAAAATGAAGACAAATCCATCCTATTTCTCACTTGCAAACTTTCCCAAATCAAGCCAGTTCTTTCAAAGGCATATGTGTTGATGAATGTATATGACAACCTACTCATTAGCTGGATAGAATAATCTGATCACAAGTAAGATTTTAAATTCACATATTAGTGATTGATAAATGGGTTACTAAATTACCCTATTGCCATTCCTTTGAAGGAACTATTGATGTCTTTGGTAAGACTTTGTAACATTTCAAGGATCAATGTAATCAGCAAAACATGAGCCAAAAATAGCAAAGAGAAAGAATGTAATTCCACCATATAAAGTGAAACTCTTTTCTATTTAAACTTTGTATGGTGCATCTTCCATAAATCAACCAATTAACCAACATACACATATTCAGAACCATTATATGCCATCTGCCATGTGAGGCACTGGAGATTACAAAGACAAAAATGAAAGAGTTTCCATCATCATGGATAGTATAGACATGGCTAGCAACATGAATATAACCAGCTAATAAAAAAAAATACCTATAATATGGATATCAAGTAGTTTGGAGTTGTAATGCCCTAGCAAATAGAAATTGCCATAAAGGATTCATGAAGAAGGTGGCATATCATTGGATGCTAAAAAAAAAAATAGATAAAAGATGGCAGTCAAAGAGGAAGGAAGGCATGTATATTCCACCATGGGAGTCAGTCAGTATAATTGTACAAAGACAGTTGATGGAGGTTTGAATGAGGATACAGTAAATCAAACATTCTGGCACATAGTAGATGCTTAATCAATATTTTTGATTGATTGAAGTTAAAAGAATATGTAATACATCTGAGAGAGTAGCTTGAGGCCAGAGTCTAAAGGTAATGCCAAAGACATTGACATTTAAGTCTAGAGTTAATACACAGCCACTGGGGTTTAATGAATAAAGAGCTGCTTATGGTGTCTCCCTTAATGTCTAAATCAGGCATCTGTTTTGACATCATCTTAGTATATTCTTTGAGAGGTTGGTCTGTGCTGGGCTTTTGAAAAATATTTTCCAGTTTTCCCAGCATTTTTGTCAAATAATGATCTCTTAACCTTTTTTTTTTTTAATTTTAGACAAATACTAAATTTTAAATACATAAGAAAAGCAAAAGAAACATTATAAACTTAAAGTGAGAAAAGGAAAACATCACATGCACAGAAGAATATAAGAGGATTCAAAATATATAGCAACAAATTTCCATTTTAAGAAAGCATATATATTAAATACTAGACTTAGTTTGCAAAGTTGTACATCTTTTCTTTGGTTGTTTTTTGTTCTCTGCTGTGAACTTGTTATTTTCTTCTTTTCCCCCCTTTTCCCCCCTCCAACCCACTACAACAATTAAAAATGTATATATTTCTACATAGATATCAATATATACATGCAGATGTATACAAACATTCATATAAATATATACATACATATATGCTTTATATAGATATATATTGATAGATAGATCTATGCATAGATCTATACTCACCTATATATTTCCCCTAAGAGATTCTACTCCTACTCTTGGATTTTATGTTGTTGCATATCTCTTATTTCCAATCTCTCCTGAATCCTCTACTTTATTTTTCCTCTAACTCATACCATTACTTAACCTACTCAGCCTCCAAAGATTCCTCCCTTATCCTACCAAGGAACCCTCCCTTGTCCTTCCATTCCCATTACTCTAAATACCCTTCTGTATCTGCATTAAGCTATTCTCTCATCCCCCACTCTAAACATACTTCGTTTATTCTTTCCCCCTTCCCATCCCTCTTAACATTTTATTCCTTTCTGAATTTAGAAGACTTTTATGTGCTTCTAGATGTATATGTATTGATGCCTCTTGAACTCATTCCTGATGAAAGTAGGTTTCCAGAAATTTCAGCCCTCCTTCCCCTCTGTATATATGTGTATGTATGTATGTATGTATGTATGTATGTATACATACATATACATACATACACATATATACATATACACATATATACATACATACATACACACACACATATATATACACACACATCCTTTCTCATTTAATTATCTCTTTAGTTTTTTCTGAAGAATTTTACTTTTTGAAGTCATATAATAGTCAGTTCTACCCCAATCTTTTTTATGAAATACCCAATTCATAATAATGATATTAGAATATTTATATTTTACAAATATAAAAACCAAACAGTATGTCCTTATTGCATACCTTGTTAGTGGTTTTTGATATGTACCAGGTTTCTCTTGGCTCTTGCATATTAAGTCTGTTTAAGGCCAAGGTTTGTTGTTGTTGTTGTTGTTGTTGTTTCTTTAACAAAGTCCTGAAAGTCTGACTTTCATTAAATATCCTATTTTCATCCAGGATTATGCTTAGTTTTGCTGGGTATAATATTTTTGATCAGAACCCTGCTTCTTCTACTCTTTCAAATATAGTGTTCCAATACCTGCAGGATTTTGTTCTTGCCACTGCTAGCTCTTATGTGATTCTAATAGTGGCACTGCTATATGGAAGTTCATTTTTTCTAGTTGCTCAAATTATTTTATCCTTGACCTAGGGGTTTCAGAATTTTAAATATAATCTTTCTGTACTTTTTACTTATTTTATCTCTTTCAGGTAGGGATCAATGGATTTTTTCTATTTCTATTTTCCCTTTTGTTCTAATGGTTTGGGACAATTTTCTTTAATTAATTTATTGTGTTATTGTATCAAAATATTTTTTTTAATCATAGCTATTAGTAGTCTAATTTTCTTATGTTTTTTTCTTCCCTGATCTAATCTCCAGATCAGTTGTGTTTCTTAAGAGATATTCCATTTTTAAAATTTGGTTTTATTATTTCTTGGTCTCTTAGAACTTCACTGGCTTCCCTTTCCCCAGTTCTTATTTTCAGGGATTCATTTTCTTCCTTAAGAATCTGAATTTTTTTTCTAATTGACTTTCTTTTCATAATCTTGTTATTCTTAGATTTTTCTTATTTTGAAAAGTTTTTCCTCAATCTCTTTCAATTGGTTTTAACAATATTTTTAAGTTATTCTATGACATTGTTTTGGGAAGGTGTCCATTTGACATTATTCTTTGGGAATAGAAGAGGGTTTTGTTACATCACAGTTCTCCTCTGAAGATGAACTCTAGTCTACGCTATTACCATAGAGATTGTCTATGGTCGGACTCTTTCTCCTTCACCTGTGTGGTTTTTGTTTGTAATAACTTAGTTTTTGTAATTACCTCTAGTCCCATGTTATGGGGCATGGTGCCTCTCATCTCAGATCCTCCTTCAATTCTCCTCTCTGACCTTGAACCCAAACCAATATTTCTTGCCTCTTATAAATGCCTGTAGCCAGTAGTATCTCTGCTCCACTGCTTCTGCCCTTACCAGGTCTGTGATGGTTCTTTCTTGCACAAAGTCACATCTCTGAAGCACAGCTTGATATGGCCTACCTTGTCCTCAGAGGTTCCCTCAATCTTCCACAACTCAGATTCCCAACTCTCTTCTCTGTCCCAGGGATAAATGTCCTGGGATCTAGCAGCCTCCTGAAGATGTTACTCACTAAGAGGCTTACGGCTGCTCTGGAGAACCCAAAATACCAACACTCCAGGTCCTACCAAATGAATTTGACTAAAGTCTTCTCAGCCACAGAAAAGTAAAATTTATTAAAAGTTCACTTGCATTAGACACAGAATAAGTCTGTGCTAGGTCCTTCTATGGCACTCTCACTCTTCTATGGTGCTCTCACTATTCTATGGCATTCTATGGTGTTCTCACATGCATGAAGAGAGGATGGGGTCTTATATACAGACAGTTGTGGGAGGAATCTAGGGGTCTTCTAGGGGAGGAGTTTGGGGAGGACCTTCAGAGGGAGTTAATGATGTCAATGGGTGATTAAGGGTGGGAAGTAGCTGGAGGCTACAGACAATGGTATTCTAGGCCAGTTCAGGGGTGTACTGATATTTTGATAAGCTCAAGGGTGGGAAGTAGATGAACAATGGAGGGCTAGGCTCATAACTAGGCTAGAGTTAGTAGTTTGTAGTTAGTAACTGGGCTAGAGTTCTGGGCCCAGCCACAATGTAAGGCTTATTGCCTGATGCAAATGCCTCATCAAATGGGATGATTTAATGAAGAGCCCAAGGTGGGTTGCCAGAACCTGTACCTCAAGAACTCAAGGAGAGCTAGAGGGGCCTCCCAGAACCCATACCTCATCACTCCCAACCCAGCTAACCCCAGGGATTGCAGTTTTTTCTTTAAATGTTTTTTTTTCTTAAATGAAGGTATTTATTCTTCACAGAAAACAAACCTCTTCCTGTGATTTTTTTCTTTAGATCTTCTCTGATTGTCCTGGGAGGAGCCTTGTTCTGCCCCTTCACTTACTTATTTTTTACCACTCTATGTTTGCTCTAAAGTCCTGCTTTATCTCTTTTGTGGAGAATTAGATGAATTTTGTTATTTTTTTGCCAACTCTAAAACATAATTGTTTGGTAAGATGACTGGTGTGGTGTGGAATAAATACATTAACCTAGGTAGAATTGTCATTCTGATGGGGAGAAGGACAATATGGTATACAGGGCTCTGATCTAAAACCAGAGTCCCTGAGTCTGGAAGGAATTCACTAGGCTCAAGCAATCTTGAAGAAAGGGTTGGAAAAGTTCAATGTTATGCTTTATAGTGGTCAGGGGTTCTTAGCGAACCTGTATACTTAAGTAAGTCAGATATACTTTTAAGAAGTCAAGAAATAAATCAGGTGTCAATTATGCTTAACTAGGAGAGTAAGATTGTGATTAGGGAGGAGTTAAAGAGGGGTCAGTGCTTAAAGTAACATGCACTTTTATTATCAACTGCAGGTATACTGCCCATAATTCACTGGAAATAGCCCAAGGGTGGGCTACCTGGAGGTGTGGTTTTAGGCCTGAAATATCATTAAATCAGCTAGCTGTAAGGGCTGATTGAGAAATGCCTAGTCTGCCACCCATCATTGTCGTGTTTGATGAGATGGATGTTGGGAACCAAGGCTGAGACTCAGTATGTGTGTGATTGGCTAAGGAGTTAACCTATAGATACTGCATTGAAGGATTCATGGATGCAGCTGCACACTATACTAGGGGAGATAATATTTGCCTAAGCTAAAATATTTATAGATGGTTTAGTGAAGGATTCATAGGTGTAGCTTGTTATTGTTCCAAGCAGAGATAAACAATTCATGAGTGCTGGCTGGAGGAAGGGGCAGGGTTAATGCTCTGAGATTGGGGAGGGGGAAATGTGATTTTACAGACTGGTTTTACAAATTGATTTTACAAACTGATGTTACAAACTGATATTACAGAAATAGATCCCAAGCACCCCATCAATTCTTTATTCTTTTGAACAATTAATATTTTTCTAGTTGTTTAGAACTATCTTTATTTCTGTGAAAATTATTTTATAATTGTGATCATATAATTCCTGGATTGGTTTTGGCAGGTAGATTCAGGAGTGTTTTATATTATATGTTCTTATTCTAAATAGAATTTATTTTTCTATCTCTTTCTGCCATATTTGTTTATTTTTTGTTCATAGAGTTTATAATGATATATGTAAGTTTATTTTTACATCCTGTAACTTAGCCAAAGTCCTTAATTGTTTCAACTAGGTTTTTTAGGTGATTTTCTAGTGTTTTTCAAGTATATCATTACATCATCTACAAAGAGTGAGATTTTTTTTTCTTCATTGTTTTTGTTTTCCCTTCAATTGCTTTTTTTGCTTTTTTTGTCTTTATTAATTTGTTTGTTTACCTTTAGTTTAGAAGATTCAATTTGATAATTCCTTGAGTTTCAAATTTTCCTTCACTCACTCCCCCCACCACCCACAATGGCATACAATCTAATATATGATCTGGAAATACTTTTACATTAGACATTGATCAGGTTATAAAGGCAGAATGTACAAGATGGAATGAAAAATGGTAAACAGGAAATAAAACCAAACAATGAAAAGAAAAAGATCAAGTAGTTTGCTTCAATCTGTATTCAAACTCAGTTCTTCCTAGTTCTTTCTCTGGATGTAGACATCACTCTCCATCGTGAGTCTTTTGGGATCGACTTATATCACTGAATTTCTGAGAAGAGTCTAGTCTATATAGAGTCCAGACACATATGTTGTGTCTGTGATTGTGCACAAATTTTTCAGGCTCTACTCTTCTCACTCAACATCAGTTGGTATAAACATCTCTAGGTAGATATGAAGTCCATCTGTTCCTTGATTCTTATAGCACAATAATATTCCATGACATGCATATACCACAACTTCTTCAGCCATTCCCCAGTTGATGGGCACCCCCTTAATTTTCAATTCTTTGCAACCACAGAAAGACCTGTTTTAAACATTTTTGTATATATTGGTTTTCCTCCCACTTCTATGATCTCTTTGGGATATAACCCTAGAAGTGGTATTGCTGGGTCAAAGAGTATGAAATTATTTGTAGCTCTTTGGAAATAATTCCAGATTATTCTCCAGAATGGTTGGATAAGTTAACAACTCCACCAGCAATGCATTAGTGTTCCAATTTTTCCACATCCTCTCTAGCATCAGTCACTTTCCTGTTTTGTCAACTTAGTCAATGTGACCAGTGAGATGTGGTGCCTCAGAGTTGTTTTGATTTGCATTTCTATAATCAAAAGTGATTTAGAACATTTCTTCATATGCTTATGGATATCTTTAATTTCATTCTCTGAAAACTGCCTGTTCATATCCTTTGACCATTTATCAATTGGGGGATGACTTGTATTCTTATAGATTTGACTCAATTCTCTGTATATTTTAGAAAGGAGTCCTTTATCAGAGACATAGGTTGTAAAAATTTCTTTCCCACTTTCCCACCTCCCTCTTTATCTTGGTTACATTGGCTTTGTTTGCACAGAAGCTTTTCAATTTAATGTAATCAAAATTATCTATTTTTCATTTTATGGTGCTCTCTACTTCTGGTTTGGTCATAAAGTCTTTCCCTCTCCACAAATCTGACAGGTAAATTATTCCTTGCTTTCCCAGATTTATTACAGTATCATTCTTTAATCCTATATCATATACACATTTAATGGTCTAGATAGATAATGGTCTATGCCCAGTTTCTGCAATACTATATTCCAGTTTTCCAAGCGGTTTTTGTCAAGTAGTGGGTTCTCATCTTTGGGTTTATCAAACAATAGATCACTATACTCATTGATTGCTGCATCTCATGCACCCCATCTATTGCATTTATCCACTATTCTATTCCTCAGTCAGTACCAAGTAGTTTTGGTGACTACTGCTGTATAATACAGATTAAAATCTGGTATAGCTAGGTCACCTTCCCTAGCATTTCTTTTCATAAATTCCCTTGATATTCTAGAACATTGGTTCTCCCAAACAATTTTTCTTACTATTTTAGCTAGCTCTATAAAGTAGTTTTTTGGTAAATTTATTGGTATGGCACGAAATATATAATTTAGTTTGGGTAAAACTGTCATTTATATTATATTAGCTTGACACAGCAACAAGCAATTGATATTTTTCCAATTAGTTACATCTGACTATATTTGTGTGAGAAATGTTGTGTAGTTGTGATCATATAGGTCGTGGTTTGTTTTGGCAAGTAGATTGCCAAATATTTTATAATGTCTACAGTAAATGTAAATGGGATTTCTCATTCTATCTCTTGCTTTTGAATTTCATTAGTGAAATAAAATAATATCGAGGACTTATGTGGGTTTACTTTATATCCTGCCAATCTTTGCCAAATTTATTTATTGTCTCAAGTAGTTTTTTACTTGATTCTCTAGGATTGTCTAAGTATATAATCATATCATCTGCAAAGAGTGATAGCTTGGTCTCTTCTTTGCCTAATTTGATTAATTTAATTCCTTTTTCTTCTCTCATTGCTACTGCTAATGTTTCTACTACAAGATTGAATTAGAGGGGTGATAGTAGACACCCTTGTTTCACTCTTTATCTTATTTTAAATGCTTCTAGCTTATCCCTATTGCATATAATACTTGCTGTTCATTTTAAATAGAAGCTACCTACTATTTTAAGGAAGGCGCCATTTATTCCTACACTTTCTAGTGTTTTTAATAGGAATGGATGTTGTACTTTTTCAAAAGCTTTTTCTGCATGTATTGAGATAATCATGTGTTTTCTACTAGTTTCATTGTTGATATGCTCAATTATACTGATGGTCCTGAATTAATATACCTGATCAAAGTTAATTATTCTTGTGATAAGTTGCTGTAGTCTTTAAGCTAATAATTTATTTAAAATTTTTGCATCTAAATTCATGAGGGAAATTGGTCTATAATTTTCTTTCTCTATTTTATCTCTTTCTGATTTAGGTATCAGTACTATATTTGTGTCATAGAACAAGTTTGGTAGCACCCCTTCTTTACTAATTTTCCCAAATAGTTTGTAGGTTATTGGAATCAATTGTTCTTTAAATGTTTGATAAAATTCACTAGTAAACCCATCTGGCCTAAGGGGTTTTTTCCTAGGGAGTTCAATGATGGCTTGTTTGATTTCTTTTTCTGAGATGGTGTTATTTAAATAATTTATTTCCTTTTCAGTTAATCTGGCCAACTTGTATTTTGGTACATATTCCTCCATTTCACTAAGATTCTCAAATTTATGTGCATAGAGTTTGGAAAAATAATTCCTTATCAGACATTATATTTCATATATATGTATCAGACATATTTTTAAGAAAGGAGAGAAATCAGGCATTCATTTGAAAGGAGGCTGGTTATGTCCTCTGCTATTCATTCATCATTTCTGTGAAGCAACTGATAAAATAAGCATGGATCTTATACATCCACACCATTGTCCAATTTGTCAGAGAAGCAAAAATATATGTTAATTTTGTTAATGGTATCTTTTAGGAAAGAGAGAATTCTGGGAAGATGGAAGAGTAAGTCAGAAAACTTCAATCTCTCAAGATTTTCCTCAACAAAAGAAATAAAATAATGCCTCTGGGTGAACATAGTCTGGTAAATACAAATATTAGTAGGGGCAGAACAGGAGTCCTCTTGGGATGACAATCAGAGAAGATTTGAAAAAAATCCCAGGACTAGATTTCTTATGCTGAAGAATAAACACCTCCATGCCAGTGTCTGCTTTAAGAAAGTGCTGCAAGCTATTTACACAACCCTGGGGTTATCTGGGTTGGGAGGCTGCCAGGGTCACAAAAACAGGAAGATTTACACCTGGACAGAGATGGGAGTTGGGGGGTCTTACCTGGGGAAGATCTAGGGAACCTCTGCTCATATGTAATGCAAGACCACACTATGCTGCAGAGAATGACCAGCTAGGCTAGAAGGAATCAGCACATGCCAAATGAGTGCAGAAGCACTGTGGCAGGTATATTGTTGGCTATGGGCCCTTAGGATAAGAGGATAGGAGAACCAGAGGCACCATACACCATGCCTAAGGACTAGAAGTGATTATAAAACTAATTTATTACAAAACAACAACAACAATGGCAAAAGAGAAAGAATCCAAACATAGAAAGCTACTAGAGGAATAGAGAAGAATGGGGTTGGTCTTCAGAGGAGGATACTGAAAAAAAAGAAACCCTCTTCTCCTCCAAAGAGTTATGCTAAAAGCTCACCTGCTCAAAAAGAATTCGTTGAAGAACCTTAAAAAAATAACACTTTAAAAATCAAGTAAGAGAGATTGTGGAAAAATTAAAAAGAAAAATAAGAATAATACAAGAAAAACAAGATTATGATGAGAAAGGCAACCGATTAGGAAAGAAGATCCAGAATTTTAAGAAAGAAAAATCACTCCTTAAAAATCAGAATTGTGCAGGGCAGCTAAGTGGCATAGTGACTAGAGTACCAGCCCTGTAGCTAGGAGGACCTGAGTTCCAATCCGGCCTGAGACAAAAACTAGCCATGTGACCTTGGGAAAGTCACTTAACCCCCCAACTGCCCTCCAAAAAGCAAAAAAAAAAAAAAAAGAAAGAAACAAAAAACAAAAATCTAAGAATTGGGCAAGGGGAAGCCAACAAAATTCTAAGAGGTGAAGAAAATTTTTAAAAAATGAAAAAATAGAAGAAAATGTGAAATATCTCATAAGAAAACAACGTATCTATTAAAGGATCAAAAAGGAAAAAACATAATGATTGGGCTACTTCAAAGCAATGATCCAAAAAAGAATCTTAATACAATTATAAAAGAAATAAAGAAAATTGTCTAGAACATTAGAAGAAGAGGGGGAAGTAGAAAAAGAAAAAAATCACCAATCATCACCTGAAAGAGATATTACAAGAAAAACTCACATAAATGTTATAAATTCCAAAACCCCCAAATCAAGGATAATGTATCAAAAGCCACAAAAAAATTACATATGATGGTCCACAATTGGAATCACATAAGACCTACTGTTGGTGAATCTAAAAGATAGCAGGTCTTAGAATACTATATATGGAAGAACAAAAAACTGTGCCTCCAACCTAAAATATCATACCAGCAAAGCTAAGCGTAATAGTGAATGGCAAAAAAAATGGACATTTGATCAACTTTCAGGACTGTGTTGAAAAAAATCCCTGAACTCAACAGATGATTTGACATACAAGAGTCAAGAGAAATATAAGGTACATATAAATGACCAATTAAAAGAGACACAATAAGGAGAGAATGTTTACCTTTTATGTATGGAAAACATAAAACTTGTGTCTAAGCTTGTTACTGGCAATTAGGTAGCATATAAGAAAGATTGGAGTTGATCCGAGTTTGATATGACTTTAAAAACTATAACTGTTCAAGAACAGCTAAAAGAGGAAGTATCTATACAAATGAGGTATAAGAAGAAGAACCAATACAGAGGAATTAGATGGGGGAGTGCTTGCTCTGAAAAACTACTTTCATCAGGAATTGGTTTAAGAGGGGAAAATGCATATACATCTAGAAGAGTATAAAAACTTCTAAATTAAAAAAGAAGGGAGAAGGCAGAGGATAAAGAATGAATCTTTACAGGGGAGGGTGATGGAATTGGCTAAAGGGGGATATAGGAAGGGGCTTAGTTTTAGGGGAATAGGAGAATAATGGAGGGAAATTTAAAGGAAAGCCTCACATCAGGGTATATATAAACTTCTCTTGGTTCAGAGAATTTACAACCCTCTTGACCCAATCACACAACGTCAAGGTGTGGGCATTACTGAAAACCAAGCCTCCTGCCACAGGCTCCATGTGACCACATTCAGCCTATTAGGGGGCAGAGTATATTTTCAAATCAAGGAAGGTTCTCAGAGTCTCTTAAGCCTATCAAAGGGCCTAGGGGCAGGGAAGATCTTTAAATTTGTATTTCCATTACAAGAAGCAAAGAAAAGATGGAAAACTTTCAACTTAATGCATAGTATTTCATATAGAGGTTTTCTTGAAATGACAAGTTATTGCTGTGTAGTTTGTGGAGTGGGGATATATTAAATACTAGGTGGGCAAGGTAGCAGGTAGAAGTAAAGTAGAGGAGTTAGGAGAAGTAGGAAAAAAGAGATAGACACAAACATAAAAACAAGAGTAGAATCTCTTAGGGAAAGTATATGTTTATATATGTATGTATTTGTGTGCATGTATATATTAATACCTATATATATATAAATATATCCATGTTCAGTTGTAGCATTGGGGAGGTGGGGAGGGGGGAGGAAGGGGGTAAAAGAAAATAAACTGTGTACAGCAGAGAACAAAAGAAAGCCTACAAAGAAGTGTAGCAGCAAGCTTCCCAACATCCCCAGGGTGGCTGCCAACACAAATTCTTAGATCTGCTTTTCTAAAGGAAAGCAACTCGAAATGGGTCAACAAGATTAATCAATCAAACATATATCATTTACCTAGTTCAGGGGAAAAAGGTCAGCACCCCGAACTTCAAAGTATAGGGAAAGAACTTACAAGGCAGAGAAACAAACAGATCAAGCAGACAAGCTTCCAAACTTTGCAACCATTACATCAATACCAAATCACAGTTACCAGAGAGGGAAGCCTCAACATCTGGGTTTTCAAAGTGGAGGGGGGGAGGAGGGGGAGTTTTCAACAGCTGCCCAGAGTCTCATCTGGTCAAATCATAAAACACTTCTCAAAGTGAGCCCCAAAGCAAAGCCTCAGATCAGGGATTATATAGGCTTCTTCTGGCTCAGAGAATGTCACAACTCTCTTGACCTACTGTCCAATCACACAACATCAAGGTGTGGGCATTACTGAAAACCAAGCCTCCTGCCACAGGCTCCATGTGACCACATTCAGCCTATTAGGGGGCAGAGTATATTTTCAAATCAAGGAAGGTTCTCAGAGTCTCTTAAGCCTATCAAAGGGCCTAGGGGCAGGGAAGATCTTTAAATTTGTATTTCCATTACAAGAAGCAAAGAAAAGATGGAAAACTTTCAACTTAATGCATAGTATTTCATATAGAGGTTTTCTTGAAATGACAAGTTATTGCTGTGTAGTTTGAATCTTTTCCTATATTTTGCTGTGCAAATAACATTTTTTATTTTCTTATTTTGTATTACATTTTATGTTTCTTTTTCTTTGCTTATTATGTATTTAAGTTTTAGAATTTGTCTAAAATTTAAAAATAAAGAAAAATCATATCCTTCACAACAAGATGAAAAGGTATGGGTAAGATAATTCTGATATTAGGGTAATTCACAGCTGATTGAATAACTAGTCCCAAAGTGGAATAATTAGTTGCTTGATGTTAACATATTATCAAGGATATTTTCTGTTTCTTTACTACCAACGAATAAACTGAAATGTTGCTGTAAACAGCAGATTCAGCTATCATAGAGGAGAACGGTCAGCACCAGGATAAAATGTGTGTTCCATAAAAACCAGGAAAAGGCTACCATGGTAATTTGATCTGAGATCTCTGATCCTATTTCATTCTTCTGGTACTTAATCTCTAGAAGATTCTGAGAACTCATTTGAGTGCATGGAAAACTAGCCTCCTTCAAAATGGTCTGCAAAGGCATTGACTGGAAAGTGATCTTGCTGTTAGATTTATGTATGAATGACAGTAACAATAAGAATAGTCAAATAATAAGAATTAGGGTTCTGTCCCTCAGAATATACTTTTCCAAAATTCTATTATACAAACATTCCATAATAAAGGTTTAATATAATCCAGTGGAAAGTGTAATAGAACTGAAAGGTTGAGTCCTAATTCCAGATCTGTCATGTCATTAACTGCTTGTTAATTGGGCAACTTTCATCCTCTTTGGGCCTCAGATGAACCACAGATCCCCTCCATATCTAAATTTTTTATCCTAAGTAAATATTGAAATAACAACAAAATCTTACCTATCTGTAGTTAAGACCTAGAAAGACTTACCTAAAGACAATGAAAAGGTAGTATGAGTATGATAAGAATGTGCTGGGCTGGCTCAGACACTTAATACTTACAAGCCCTGTGACCTTGGGCACATCACTTAACCCCAATTGCCCTGCCTTCCATCCTCCAAAAAGAAAAAGAAATAAAGTGCAGATGATTGGTTTTGTACCTACTGATAAGATCTTTGAATTACATAATTTAAGGAGAAAATAAAATTTCCTGGATCATTTAAACAGAAGTCTAGAATGCATTGAACTTGCAGACTCTAATCATCGATTCAGGTAACTGATATGGAAAAGAGAAGAATGGGGGAATTGTTTCATGTTGATGCACCTTCAGTATAGGAAACTAGAGGTTTAGTTATAAAGATAATGACTTTAAAAGTTTTTATCCTCCAAGAAATTGAAATTTTAAAATTCCATGTTGCTAATTCCTTATATTAATTCAAGTCACAATTATAGAGTGTATATCTTAAAGGCTTTTTTTTTTAACATATCATTTATCCTTTAACATATTGGCTTTATATTTGCTGCTATACCAGGACACATAATGTTTACCTCTATTTTGGTGGAAGAATGTTTTCTTTCAGAACTTTCCATACTATTGGGATTAATTCGTTGACTTTGATTCTTGCATAATCATCGGAATTTAATGCTTGTGTATGTGTATACATATTGACAAGTATGCAAACACGTGCATCATGTATTTGTATATATGCATATGTATGTATGTATATGCATACACACATATAAATTTTCTTGGGGCTACAAATTTTTGTGTATATGTGTACATGTAAGCAAAGCATCTACATGATGCATACATATTTGCATATGCTTATAAACCTACCCATACATATATTTCACATATATAAGTTTATATATGTTAATCCATGTCTATATTCATACTCATAATTATATTATATATTGCATTAAATTTATATATATGAAAACGTATATATTATACCTATGTCTATATATCAGATAATTATAAATATTAGAGAGTTTACTGAAGTATATTTAAATCAAATGTTTAAATCAAATCAAATATTTAAATCCAGGTTTAAACACATTATACCAGAATTTACCAACAAGACACCATATATAGGAGCCCAAGACATCTCTTTTCAGATTATTTCCAAATTGATTCAATCTATTTAGCTCTCTATTCAGGACATAAATATTTTTTTCAGCAATTATTTAGTACACGTTTTTTTTTCATTTTCATATTGCTTAATGAAACAATTTACCTGAGTTACTGGATAAACATTGAATAAAAATTCATTTAAATGTTTATATATAGGTAGATATCAGAAAGAAAGAGGAATAATTCAGAGTTTAAAAAAGATTTAAGTAGAAATGTTATCTACTTCTAAATAGGAAAAAGCAATTAGGGATCGGTTTATGGTTTCTATGCAGAGAGCCCTTATTCTATTTTTTTTTTGATACTTCTCTTTTCCTATGGAAAAGAAAGGACATAAAGGAATTGTGAGTAGAAACCTAATCCAGGAACATTATATTATATCCATATATTTCTCTTTTCAAAAAAGAAATAGTTCCTCTGGCATTTGTTATTGAAAAAAATTGGGAGATAGGAGGGAGGAGTAAAGGATTCCATGCATAGCTGTGGGAAGTAGCCTGAGGCACTTTTCTATACCAATCTAACCTGATATCTGAGGGAACAGCATAAATCCCTCTTGGATCTAGAGGCCATACTCAGACAAAACAGTTGACATTTGCAAAAAAAGATTCTAATCAAGGTAAGGGTAGAATTTTTTTTTTTTTTTAGGATAAGCTAATGAAGGAATTGCTGGTGGTTAGCGAGAAAGTCTTAAATTTCATTGTGATTTCTCTTGCTTTCAAAGATTCTCTAAGGCAAACTTTAATGTATTTAATATTTAACTGTTGTAAGACTTATTTTGATATTTCTTTTTTTGTGCAATGGTTTGATATAGTTATTATCTATAATAGAGAAAAAAAGTTGACAGATTTCAGAAAAACCTGGAATGACTTAAATGAACTGATACTGAGTGAAGTGAGCAGGACCAGGAGAACATTATACCCAGTAATAGCCATGTTGTATGATGACTAACTTTGATAGACTTACTTCTTTTTTTTTTTCAATTACACAAATGCTTTATTAACTTCTTGTTTACATCATTCATTTCCACCAGATTATGAGTTATTTTTCCACCCATTTTTCCCCACCCACCACCCCAGAATAGAAGTCCCACTAGATATTCCCTCATCCAATCTGCTCTCTCCCATATCTTCTCCCATACCCCCTTCGAATTTGCCATTAGGGCAAGGTGAATCTCTGATCCCCACTGCCTGGACATCTTATGAAACATTTAATATTAAAACTTTGATTTTCAGATCAATTCCCTTCCTCCCTTGTCACCCACTCCCTCTGAGAAGATAAGCAATTCAGTATGTGTTGTACATGTATAGCTATGCAAAACATTACCATAGTAGATATATTGTAAAAGACTGCTTGTATTTCCCTCCCACCCATCTCGCCTCCCACCTGGTCCATTCCCTACTTTGATCCTGTCCCTCTTTGATAGTGGGTACTTCCAACCTCCCCTCCACCATCCCCCCTCTCATCCTCCTTTCCCCTACTCAGGAGAGTGAGTGAGGGTAAGATATTCCATTTAGTATGTATGTGATTCTCTCCTTGAGCCAACTTCAATGAGAATATGCTTTTGCCTTTTTGCCTTCCTGTTCTCCCCCTCCCCTGCAACTACTTCCCCATGCCTCTTCTACATGAGATAGTTTACCCTACCCTGTCTCTCTCCATCTCCTCTTGCACTTTCCTCTCTCACCTCTTGACTTCACCCCTTAAGGGGCGGCTAGGTGGCGCAGCAAGCAGAGAGCTGGCCCTGGAGCCAGAAGGACCCAAGCCCGGATCCGGCCCCAGACACTCAACACACAAACAAAACCCAGATGTGTGACCCCGAGCAAGTCACCCAACTCCCCTGCCCTCCAAAGAAAAAAAAAAGAATCACCCCTTCCCATCAAATTCAACCTGTGCCCTCTGTCCATGTATACCTGTGGACATATGCCATGTATCCTTCTTCAATTATTTTCATAATGAAAAATGTTTAATCAAACACAGTTATTGTTTTTCCATGTAGGAATGTAAATAATCCAACTTTGATAAGTTCCTTTTGATTTCTTTCCTTGATTACCTTCTCAAGCATCTCTTGCTTCTTGCTTTTCTATTCAACTCTAGTTTTTTCATCAAGAATGCTTGAAAGTCCTCTATTCCACTGAATGACCATATTTTCCCCTGAAGCAAGATACTCAGTTTTGCTAGGTAGGTGACCCTTGGCTTCAATCCCATCTCTTTTGCCCTCTGGAATATCATATTCCATGCCCATATGTATCTTTATTTACAAAATGAATGAGTAATGTTGGATGACATCTAATTTCCTCCAAAAACTAAATATATATCTTTATTGATAACTAACTTTATTGACATGAAATGTCATATTAATAAGACAAAATGAAAAAAAATTATTTCTTGTGTTAAAGTTTCATTAATGGAAAGCCAGCACTAATCCTTTTTTAATCAGACTCTGTATTATTTGCCAGTAGATATCAATTCAGCATAAGAAAGAAGCTTTTTGTATGAAAAGTTCAATACATTTAACACCTGCTTCATAAAATAAGAACATTTAAATTCCTAACTTGTTTTTAATAGAATGGGATTATTGAAAAGTGTACCATAAAACAAAAGCAGCATTTCTGGAATTAAGCATGTTAGTGGACTTGTCAATGCTAAGGAGGTTGTCATTTAATTAACTGTGATTGCTACCTTTGTGAAAAATTGATGAGTAGTTTTCTGTATTATATGAAGTACCATAGGTCTATTCTCATTTCTGCTCTTTTGTTTTATTTTGAAGTTCATTGCTACTGCCCTCCTTTTTAGGTCAAGTGTAGTAGGTGGTATTTTTGACAGTTTCAAGTGAGAAATGAAGGTAATTTGGCTATTCAAAAGAAAGGTTCAGCAATATATTTAAAACGTTGTATTGGTACAACTGTAAGCTAACAATTAACTCCCTATTCATAATTGCATTATGTCTTGCTAGTTTATTCCCATGCATGGGGCAGGGTGGTGCGAGGTCATTGATTTTCATTCAAAGACAGTACTCTGTGACCTTGGGATAGAAATACCACTGCTTGCTCACTTTCAGATAGTAAGATAAACACACACACATACATTCACACACACACACACAGGTAGATAGATAGATAGATAGATAGATAGATAGGAGATATACACATTATGTGAATATGCATGATTGTATAAAATATCAAACATGTTTTGTATTTATAATTCATTTTATACTTATTCGCTGACATGAAAATTATTTGCATGTTTACTTCATACAATGAAAGATTTCGAAAATAAAATAATACTGTACATACTAAGATATCACTCATTTTAAACAAATATAATATACATGATTTTGAACTTAAAGAGTATCATCATAATATTTACTGCTAGAAGTGACCACTTGAAAACTATAAAATGATTTTAAAATTGTAGTCATACTTACAAAAATTATAAATTTTATGGAGCAATTTCCTGACATAAAAGATTGAGATATATAAAAACGTATGATTATTCCTTTTTTAAAAAACAATTATTGTAATTAAGTTGCAGATAGGTTTCGTTCTAATTGCTTATATTAAAATGGAGACTCAAATTAAGACTCAAATTCATGACTAGAGATAGTATAGGAAAAAATAAGAAGACCTCAACTAGACTGATCCTGTTATGGGTGGAAAGAGAGTGACAGAGAAAGAGAACTATTGAAGACATAGAATAAACAATATTTGTTTATAGTTGTTGCAAAGGGATATTCAAATATTATTTGGCATCAACCTTGATAACTGAAATGCTAGTGACATCAACAGAAATAGACAAGTTGATTCCTCTTTTGGCATTCTAAAGTACTCAGAAGTTGAATTTTTTGTCATGACTATTCCATGAAAATAATAAGGCACTGCACACTTTCTTTCCACGAAGTAGATGTTCCCGGCTTATGGACCTGGTATTCGTGGGACCCTACTGATATAAAAATAATAATCAATTCTGAGATATGAAATGGTGAACTGGGTTTCATGACCTATACAAAGTCTGCATCCCTTACAAACAGTTGAGCACAAGAAGCATCACCTACATTTATTGGTATCAAATATTTCCTTTATAAAGAATACTTTCTCACCTGTAAGTACTGTTTGCAACAACATGCCTGGGGTTTGCAATTTTTTACATATTATACCAATCTTTGACTCTTTATACGGACTCTAGCTTTTGTAGGAAATTGTCTGTCATCTACTAAGTGGTACACATAGGGTGAAGGCTAGGTAAAAACAGGAAAGAACTGGGAATGACAATTATAGTTTGAGTGAAAGGGGGAAATTCAATATGGAGGACTGGCTTATATCACTACAATTGAATTCTGTGATGGAAAAAAATGTTGACCAGTCATTTAAACTAATTATATATACACACACACACACACACACACATATACATATATGCATACATACACACATATATGTATATATGTGTATATATATGTATATGTGTGTGTGTGTGTGTGTGTGTATAATTGTAGTCATACTTCCATAAAAGGGAATAGTGCAGTGTATTAGCTTTGGGAATTGAAGAAGATGCTGAAGAATATCTTTGTGAGGTAAGCTCAAGTGTGCTACATATTGTGCAAATCAGAGTCTTGGCTATCAACACCCTCATAGTCTAATAGGAAGAGAAACAAGCAGAAACTATCCTGTCCAAACATAGATACAAACACGCTTATATCTATATCTATATCTATATCTATATATATATATATATAGATATAGATATAGATATACCTCTAGATGGTAATATATATATATATATGTATATGTATACCTCTAGATGGTGTATATATATATATATATATATATATATATATATATATATATATATATACCTCTAGATGGTAATGAACATGCATATATTTATTTATACATACACACTGTAGCAGCAAGCACCCTAACATCCCCAGGGGTGGCTGCCAATACAGATTCTTAGATCTGCTTTTCTAAAGGAAAGCAACACAAAATGGGTTAACAATCTTGCTTTAATTCAATTAACATACCATTTACCTAGTTAGAAGAAAATGTCAGCACCTGAAATTTCAGAGTATACAGACAGGTTACAAGCAGAAGTTACAAGAAGACACAGAAACATTTCTGCAGACAGGCTTCCAACTATCTGACCGTTAAATCTATACCTATTCACAGTTACCAGAGAAGGCAGCACCAACATCTGGGTTTTCAAGCCAGGGCTCACTGGCTGCCCAAAATCTCATCTGATCAAATCAGACTCTTCTCAAAGTGAGCCCCAAAGCAAAGCCTCACATCAGGGTATATATAAACTTCTCTTGGTTCAGAGAATTCACAACCCTCTTGACCCAATCACACAGCACCAAGGTGTGGGCATTCCTGAAAATCAAGCTTCCTGCCACAGGCTCCATGTAACCACATTTAGACTAATAGGGGGCAGAGTATATTTTCAAATCAAGGAAGATTCTCAGAGTCACTTAAGCCTATCAAAAGGCCAAGGGGCAGGGAAGATCTTAAATTCTTAAATTTCCATTCCCATAACACACATAGATACATACATACATATACACATAAATATTAAGCATATATACATTTAAATATACCATATACCTCTCTATGTCTCTATCTAGCTTCAAAAGAAAGGCATTAAGTTTAAGAGAGAACAGGAAAATGTTCTTGTATAAAGGAATGTTTTAGCTGAGGATTAAAGAAAAATAGGGAAGACTAGAGGTGAAGAAAGGAATGAGAGAATTCTAGGCATGAGTGACAGCCACTGAGAATGCATAAAGATGGAAAATTTAGTCCTGTACATAAAAAAATAGCAAGAAGGACAGTATCACTGTGTCTTAAGAACAGTTGGAGAGGAGTAAGTTCCAAGAAATTTGAGCTCAAGGTTTCCTGATTTCAGACCTAGCCCACTATCTTCTGAACCACCTAGATATGTCTAACTAGAATGGTGCATATTTTTAGCTTTGTTATTTAATTTTTCCAGTCATGTTTGACTCCTTGCATGACCATTTGTTGTTTTCCTGGCAAAGATATTAGAATGACTTGTCATTTATTTCTCTAAGTCATATTACTAATGAAAAAACTGAGGCAAACAGGGATAAGTATGTTGCCCATGGTCAAATAGCTACTAAGTATCTGAGGTCACATTTAAATTCAGATCTTCTTGACATCATAACTGTAGTTCTATCCACTTTACCATCTAAGTTCCTCAAAGATGCAACTAGTAGGTGCTTAATACATTCTTATGATATTGAGTTCTACTGAACGTAGACTCCATAATATGAATTATTAAAGCACTCTGGTTACATCAGCCAATCAGAACAAGGTCTGAAAATGGTCTTGGAATATTTCATAACAGAGCTCTTCCCTTTCTGGAGCCAATACATACATTGTTTAATGAAATATTTAATGGCTAAAGTCATGAGAAGTAGTATCAAAAAAGCCTCCAAAAATTCTAGATAGAAGCCTTTGAAATTTGCTGGCAGTAATTCAGCACCTTCAGGGAGGGTTCAGAGTTTTCAGCTGGCCCTATTATGTGACATTCTAAAAAGACCACTTCTGTATTTCTGTAGCACATTTCTTCAGGCCAGTGATCAAAACTAATTTCCACTGGGCAATGAACCCAGAAGGATGTACTACCAGTTAAAAAGAGTTCTCAAGAGTTCCAACCAAGATGCTTACACCAGCAGTATCTTGGGGCATGAAAGGAAAATTGCGAACTGGTAGTCAGATTAATGAGATGGAAAGTGCCAGAATAAGGAAGCAATGTCAGCAATGAAAGAACATTCAGAACTAGAGGTTTACAAACAAACAAACAAAAGGCCTGGGATTTAAGTCCTGAGGAAGTCTAATGCCCAAACCAGAGGATGCAAAATGGAGAGAGGGATGGAATCATTATTTATATGGCAGCTACTACATTCTGTTAAGAACTTTAGAAATATTATTTCATTTGATCATTACAACAACCCTATGAAGTAAGCCCTATTATTACCCCCCATGTTACTGTTGAAGAAACTGAGGCAATTGGAGGATAAGTGACTTGCCCATGGTCACACAGTTAGTAAGTATCTAAGACTAGATTGAACTTGCTTTCCTGACTACTGGCCTGACATTCCATTATCCACTGTTTCATCTAGTTACCTCAAAAAGAGAGTTGTGTACTATTTTGGGAGTTGGTTAAACCATGTATTTATTTTGTTATACCATAGGTCAAACCAGGCTATACATATTTTTAACCAGAAGACCATGCGGTAATATGCCATCTTTTCCAATTAACCCCCAATTCTATCAGATTGAAGGTTCTTATTTCTGATGACATCTATGAAACTTATGTAGCTACTAGACAGGCATTAGGGAAGTCAAAGGATCTAGCACTCAAATGAAGCCCAGGAGTAATTCAGTTCAACCTCATCATTGTATTAATGAAGAAACTGAAGTCACATAATTGAAGTAGATCACAGATGTAACAAGGAACAGAGGACGTGTGGGAAAATGTGTGTCCCTGAAACCAAGGCAGGTGGTGAAATTATTTAGGAGGAAGGAGTAATCAATAGCATAAAATACTGTGAAATGGTTAGGGTTTTAAAGCATAAAAACATTGTTTGGGGCAATCAGATTATTGCTGGCATTTTTAAAGGACGATTTTTGAAAAGCAATGGGGATGAAGCCAAAACTATAGGGAACATAATCAAAGTTATAGTATAATGTATTTGTAAGAATGATCTCTGAGATCACCCAAAAGTAATTAAAAGTCAGTATGTTCTAAAACATAGAAAACCAGACTAGAGTTACCAAAAAAATGAGGTTTAAGTATAACTACTTATATATATATATGGGCAAGTCACCATGGGTAGGTGACAGTGTTAGTCTATCAACCTCTAGTCTATCAACAATCTTACTAAATCTCTTGCAGAATCACCATGGATAATAAATTTGTGAGAAGAATTTCCTATACCAAATACTTAATGCCAAATATCTGTTTAAGAAAAAAAAAGATGATTGATAATTACACAGATATACAGGTTGATGGGCAGATAATTCTAGAGATAGATTGATAGAATTAATATTATATTCACAAAATAATAATAATAATAATAATTTACATGTATATACGATATTTTATCATGTTCAAGACTAGCCCTCTTAGAATTTTGATCTTTTAGAGTTTAAGAATTTGAGAATATTATTGTAATGTCAAAGAACATACGCAGGTCATAATACAATAGGAAATTATACTATTCTGCTAATAAGATTTCAAAATTAAATAAAACTCATCAAGATGGAAGTTAATGCTTAAAGCCTAACATTCCCTTAATTGAGTTAGTCCTTCAATCTTTCAAGTAATAAAAATATCAAGTATCTTCTTGCTTCTGTATAATCAGAGCATGCTTCATATGGTGATAATTAAATAATTAAACTGTTGCTAGCATTCAAAGACAATTATTAAAGAGTCAAAAAGATCTAAATTTCTTTTTAAAATATTTGGTAACAAAAATGCATATCCCAGATTATGTAGGAAATTCCAATGAGATTAACATTTCTTCAATGTATAAACATTGACAAATCACCTAACATCAATGGGGATGATATTAGCAATTGCAAAAAGGTGTCTGAATAAAGGAAATGATATTACATTAGCCAAGTGCAAGTACATTAATGGAAAAGCAAAACAAAAAAATAAATAAACGACTAATTGACAAGAGAAAATTGTAGACCTTTTAATTGTGAGATAAGACATGATTTTGAAATTCCCAGCTATGTAATGCTAAAGGAAGAATGAGAATATGAGCGGAAATTAAGATTGCTTTTGACTGAGACATATTCTTAAGATAGTTACACTTCCTTCTAAAGGAACAAAGAAAGTTCTGTCTGAAACTTCAAGGAACAAGAGAAATTGAGGTTTATTTGCAGAACTGAAGCACTTGAGAAGAAATCCTTAATCTCTTCATTCCTCCTAAACTAATCTATATATTTTGTGAAAGAGACATTCAGAAAAGAAAGATATATAAATGGGGAGAGGGAAGGGATTAGAGGCTAATGCTTACTACATGCATTTCAAAACTGAAAGTCAAGTGAAGGCATGATAATTTCTATAAAGTCTCAAAGAGTTTGGGGAAAGAAGAGTAGAAGGAAAAAGAAAAGTGGCAGAAGGGAGGGTAGCAGAAAAGAACAATTTCCTTTGAAGGGCAAGTGGGAGCAAGGTAGGGTTATTCTATGGGAGACATGTGTCTATGAGAGAAAATATGGAACTGTAATATATAATACACACCCAAACTGACTGACCATTATTTATGCTAGCTAGTGAAATGGAATAACAAACTAGATATATGTCTCACTGCTATCAATTAAATTTTGTTAATTACATAAAAGAAAAATAAATGGTTCACATAATTTATTAAAAATGTAAACATGAAACCATGTTTGTGTGTATATACATCAAGATTATATATATATATGTATACATATTGAAATATCTATCTATCTATCTATCTATCTATCTATCTATCTATCTATCTGTCAGCATAGATATGTAGAAATCCTTTTGAACCATTCTTATGCCAAAGCAAGTTAATGATAAAGGAAATAGTTACATATATGCAAATATTTTACAGTGGATCCTTATTTATATAGTGAGTATTTTTACTATAGCAAAGAAAAAATACAAAGTAGATATAAATCAATTGGAGAATAGTTCAATATTTCAGCTACAAAATGCAATGAACTATTAATGTGTTGTATGATGTTATGAATTTGATGACAATAGAGAAGAATGGATTAAAATGAAATAAAGGAAACTGTTAGCAAAAACTGAAGAATTTTAAATGGAAAGAAAAATAATAGCAACAAAAGCAAACTAATGCATCAAAATTGTAACAATGAATTTTGCATAGATAGATAAATATAAAGATATTTACATCTATAGATCTGAGGATCTATATCTATCTTTCTGCTAATTTATATGCATGTATGTGTGAGAAGTGAGTGAAAAATATTGAAGATAATATTTTATGTGATGGTTATTTTTCTTGAACATAATAGAACTTTGTTTTCTATTTTTATTTAAAGGATGCTTCTCTAGGAAGGGGGAGGCATATTGGGAAATACAAGTTAGATAACAAATAGAAAATGCAAGTTTTATTATAAAAAGTAAAAATAGAACTGAATTCAGACAGGGTAAATGATGGATCTGTGATGCCTTCAAAGGTCAAAGCAGCAAATAGAGCTACAACAGCAGTAACTCTAACATCACCACCAACTGCAATATTGTGATTCTTGTATCTACCAAAGATGGGACAAATAATCTATTAAAAGGACAAAATTTGGGGTAAATATTGACTCGTGCTTAAAGTGTGTGCAATGAGAAAAGCTTTGGACCTATTGACAGAAACAGGGAAATCATTAGATGGCTTTGATTCTAGTACAATAGGATGAAAAAGGGGGAAAAAAAAGAAAAAAAAAACACTATTCCATGAGAGTGAAGGTTAGGTAAAATTGTAGAAATGAGTTTAAACTACAGAGTGAAATATATTTGAAAGAATTATTATGAAGGAATATGTATAAATATACATTTAATTGTGAAATAAAGAATGGATTAAAATAATGTTTTAGAGAGAGATATACTGTTTAAATTATTAAAAAAAAATTTCTTTGTCCATGTGGTGAAGCATTAAAATGGAATAGAGTAGATTGTCACTGCTCCTTGAATCACTGCCTTCTTGGGGAAAGAGCATGTAGATCGATGAAGATATGAGCTATGCTATTCTAAGTTAATATTACTTGCAGTAGTGGAGAATTCTGATAAAAGCTGATCCACTAGAGAAGGAAATGGCAAGCCACTCCAGTTTATTCACCAAGAAAATCCCATGGACAATATTAAAACTAAAAAAGATATGATATCAGAAGTGGGAAAAACAAGAAATCTCTTAAAGAAAATTATTGAATTGATTCAAATGAGTCTTAGTGAGGAAAACAAACAATAAAGCTATTGGGAATTATGGAAATTCAAATGACATATTTAAAATACTAAAACATGATAAAATGAAAGTGCTTCACTGAGTATGCCAGCAAAATTGAAAACTCAACAATAGCCACAGTATAGCAAAAGATCAATTTATGTTCCAGTCCTAAAGAAAAGCAAAGCTTTGGGGTGGCTAGGTGGTGCAGTGAGTAGAGTGCCGGTCCTGGAGTCAGAAGGACCTGAGTTCGGATCCGGCCTCAGACACTTAACACACACAAACAAAAACCTAGCCATGTGACCTTGGGCAAATTACTTAACCCCAATTGGCCTAAAAGGGGCGGCTAGGCGGCGCAGTGAGTTAGCGTGCTGGCCTCGGAGTTGGGATGACCCGAGATCAAATCCAGCCTCAGAAAATGAGCACCCACACAAAAATAATGACTAGCCTTGTAACCTTGAGCAAGTTACTTAACCCCAATTGCTTAAAAAAAAAAAAATGATTCTGCAAGCGAGCTTCAGCAGGAACTACCAGAGGAGCAGACAAGTTTTCAAAGAGGCAGATGAACTAGAGACAAAATTTTCAACATCTTCTGGATTATTGAGAAAACAAAGGAGCTTCAGAAAGAACAAAACCTTTACTTCTGCTTCATTGACTCCACTAAAGCATTCGATTGTGGATAAAACACAATGTGACAGGTCTTCAGAAAGATGGGAGTATCATCTTACTTTTCTCCTGAAGAAACTGTATGAGGGTCAAGATGCAACAGATAGAATTGAACATGGAACAAATGATTGGTTTAAGATTGGGAAAGGAGTAATTCCAAGCTTTGTATTTTTTATCCTATTTATTTAATTTATATGTAGGATATATTGTGTTAAGTGCCGGGAGAGATGAATCAGGATCTGGAATTAAATTTGCTGTGAGAAATATCAACAATTTCAGATATTCGTATGATATAACTCTGATGCCAGAAAGTAAAGAGGAATTAAGAAGCCTCTTGAAAAGGATGAAAGGGGAGAGTGTAAAAGCTGGCTCAAAGCTTAACAACAACAACAACAAGAGCTAAGATCTTGGCAATGGGTCCCATTATTTCCTAGCAAATAAAAGCAGAAGAGATGGAAGAAGTGTCAGATTTTTCCCCCTTGGGATCAAACATCATTGAAAGTGCAGCCATACAATTAAAAGGCACTTGCTCCTTGGCATGATAGTGGTGCAATATCTGGAAAGTATTCCATAAAGCAGAGACATCACTTTGACAACAAAGATTTGTAAAATCAAAGCTATGGTTTTTCCAGTAGTAATATAATGTTGTAAGTTTGGTTCCTTGGTTTCTAAAGAGCTTTGGAAATGTGCTGCTGGAGAAGACTGTTAAGACTTGTACAATAAAGAGATAAAATGATTCGATACTTAAAAGAAATCACTTCAGCTAGTTCACTGGTAGGTCAAATAGTATAGCTGAAACTTAAATATTCTGGCTAGATAATGTGAAGATAGGAGTCTCTAGGAAAGACCCTGATGTTAGGAAATATTGAAGGCAAAAGGAAAAGACTATGACAAAGTATGAGATGAATAGATAGTTTGATGGAAACAATGAACTTGATCTTGGACAGACTTGAGGAGATAATGGAGCACAGAAGGACCTGAATTGTGAGAAAAAGTAATTTATTAGGACTAAACAACAAGTTTGAGAATCAGGATATCTAGATCTTGATGCTGGTCAAAATAATAACCAACTTAGCCATTTTAGGAAAGTTGCTTAATTCTCTCCAAAAACTTAAGTTCACTCATCTCCAAAATAAAGCAAGTGTATGATGTTATTTCTAAAGTTCTCTTGATAACTAACATGATTCAATACATTCATCATAGGTTTAATTTACTCTTAAATTACTTCCTTTGGTAAAATTAAGGGAATTCCTTAGGCAATCAATTTTGACTATTAAAATTACCTTCTTCCACATGATCTAAAAGAAAGTATTTTTTATAACATAAGATATTCTTAATGATTTGAATAACTTTGTATTCACTGTGTTTAAATATGCTTAAATTATTTATTTAAATGTTATAATTCCAGTTTGAATCAATCTTTATGGCTGAATGTACAAGTTTAGTGTTTCTTTTTGTTTTTTAAGTAAGACATTCTAGAACCTAGGGTCAACTCTTTCAATATTGTAAATATCTTGGGGGGAGGGAGGGAAAGGAAATTTGAAACTCAAGGAACTATAGAATTGAATCTTGTTAACTAAAAATAAACAAATAAATTAATAAAAAATACTGTAAATATCTGAAGGTGGCATTCTCAAAATGACTTATTTCTCTTTCTGGAATATTTAATTCACTATAAATCAATAATGGCAATAATTATTAAAAATTGTAACTAATTAATAATTTGATATGAGAAACATTTACTTATCAAAATTAATTTTCCTTCAGGTGAGTCTAAAGATGGCAATAATTTAGTATCTGCAGGGAAAGACTCAATCTTACCTCTGTATTAACCAAACACAAAGATTTTATTGTTATTACTTTCATTTAGAAATGTAAATGAACAATATTCACCTGGAAATTACTGTTGAAATTTATAGATAAAATTATACTGACTATAAGAGTTATAATTCTCATCACTACACAGAAATATTTATATTCATTGTAAATCACATAGCTTCTAGAAATTGGGCCTTTATTTTCCATGGAACATTGCTGATTTGTATAGAATATAACAGCACCTGATTTAAAACATGCATTTATATAGCAGTTTCCACGAGTGCTAAAGGAAGAATTCTATATTTGTGAAACAATGTATTTTACCATCTTCTGTTTCTGTTACAAAATACTTCTGTCTTTAATAATGTAACTCTCAACCTGAATGTATTTATTATTTTCACAGTATCTATTATTTTCCCATGTGATGTTTTAGCTCTTGTGATTTGTCAGATTTTTTTAAACTTCTACCATTTATTAGATAGGGATTGTTTTAAACAGTAACATAAGATACTTTAGATGCTCATCATTTCTCTCATATATATATTACAAAGTGAAAAAATTAAACTGCACCCTTTGAAGAACTCAGATTTTTTTTTTTAATTTGAGAAAATAAGGCACTTCTTATACAAACCTCTAATTATTCTTTTGCTAAATAGTGGTCTAAGAGTAGCTCTGCACAGTTAATTTTCATTAATTAGTTCAATTTTTTAAAAGTTAGGTTGATTAAATTTAAAATGGCAAACATCATAACCTTAGTATTATAAATCTTGTCCTACTTTATGATGAAATACAGAAGATTACCTTACTTCACAGTGCATACCTTTTCTAGAGGTCATGGAAGGCTCATTATTATTATCACCATCAATTATATTAATAGGCATCACATTTATCTTTTCTTTCCATTTGCCCTAGAGAACTAATCTAAGCATTAAGTTCTCTTTAAAATAAATGGAAGTTCAAATGTGAGATAAGTTCTTGCAAAATATAACCAAAAATGGCCAGGGATATTTCTTGATGAAGGGTCAAAATTGAAGTTTGCAAATTCAAATATTGTTTTCAGAATTGACTTTGTCCTGGAAGACCTTACTACCATTTTGATCCCCTTTATTAATTTTACTTAATTTTGTTCCAGTTTCATATCAAGGAAATTTTTTCATATTCATTTTTACAGGATTTTGAGTTCCAGTTTTTTCTCCCTCCCTCTTCCTAATATAGTAAGCATTTGAAATAGGTTATATAGGTACTATCCTATAAAACATATTTCCATATTAGTTACAGTTATGAAGGAAAAACATATCAAAAGCAAAAATAACATGAACAATCTTAAAGCAATAATAATAAAGCCATGAATCATATTCAGAATTCAACACTTCTTTATCTGGATGTGGATAGAATTATCCTTCATGAATATTTTGTACTTCTTATCAATCATTGTGTTGCTGAGAAGAGCTAAGTCAATAGTTGATCATCACACAATGTTGCTGATACTGTGTACAATGTTTTCTTTGTTCTCTACAAGTCTTTCCAGGCTTTTCTGAAATCTGCATGTTCATCATTGCTTATTTCACAATAGTATATCATTACATTTATATACCACAATTAGTTCAGCCCCCAATTGATGGACTTGCTCTCGATTTCCAATATTTTGTTGCCATGGGAAGTGTTGCTATAAATATGTTTGTGCATGTAGGTCCTTTTCCTTTTTAAATAATTTCTTTGGAATATATATGCAGTAGTTGTATTGCTGGATTAAAAATTATGCATGGTGTGGTTGTCCTTTGGGCATATTTCCAAATTGATCTCCAGATCAGTTCACAACTCACCAACAGTGAATTAATGTCTCAATCTGCCCACATCCTCATGAATATTTTATCATTTTCCTGTTTTGTCGTATTAGCTGATCTGATAAGTATAAGGTAGTATCCCAGAGTTGTTTTAATTTACATTTCTCTAATCAGGAATGATTTAGGGCACTTCTTCATATGGGTATAGATACCTTTGATTTCTTCATCTGAAAACTGCCTATTCATATCCTTTGAAGATTTATCAATTGGGGAATCATTTGTATTTAAAAAATGACTCCTTTATACGTCTTAGAAATGAGAGCTTTGCATTATAAAATGCAAAATGGATAATTTTGATTACATGAAATTGAAAAACTTCTGTACAAACAAAGCCAATGTAATGAAGATCAAGAGGGAGGTGGGAAATTGGGAAAGAATTTTTACAACCTATGTGTCTGATAAAGGACTCATTTCTAAAATATACAGAGAATTGAGTCAAATATATAAGAATACATGTCATTCTCCAATTGATAAAGGGTCAAATGATATGAACAGGCAGTTTTCAGAGAAAGAAATTAAAGATATCTACAAGCATATGAAGAAATGCTCTAAATCACTATTGATTATATAAATGCAAATCAAAACAACTCTTAGATACCACATCTCTCAAATCAGATTGGCTAAGATGACAAAAGAAGAAAATGACAAATGCTGGAGAGGATGTGGGCAAATTGGAAAACTAATGCATTGCTGGTGGAGTTGTGAACTTATCCAACCATTCTGGAGAGGAATCTGGAATTATGCCCAAAGGGCTATAAATAATTTCATAACTTTTGACCCAGCAGTACCACTTCTAGGGTTATATCCCAAAGAGATCATAGAAATCTTCGGAAGACCCAAATGTACCAAAATATTTATAGCAGCTCTTTTTGTGGTTGCAAAGAATTGGAAACTAAAGGGGTGCCCATCAATTGGGTAATGGCTAAACAAGTTGTGGTATATGCATGTAATGGAATATTATTGTGCTATAAGAAAGGAGAAGGAGACAGATTTCATATTTACCTGGAGAGGCTTATAGAAATTGATGCTGAGGGAGAACAGTAGAATCAGAAGGAATTTTTATACAATCACAGACACATATGTGTGATGACCAACTATGACAGACTGGACTCTTTTCAGCAATGCAGTGATATAAGTCAATCCCAAAAGACTCAAGAAAGAGAGAAATTCGACATCCAGAGATATAACTCGAAAGAACTGAGCCTGAATCCTGATGGAAGCAAACTAATTGATCTTTTTCTTTTCATTGTTTGGTTTTATTTCTTCTCTACCATTTTTCATACCACCTAGTACAATATGCCTTTGTAATTGGACTAATGTCTAATATGAATGTATTTGCAGATCCTATACTGGACTATATGCTGTCATAGGGGAGGGGAGAGGGAAGTAAAGGAAATTTGAAAATCAAGGAACTATGGAATTGAATCTTGTTAACTGAAACTAAACTAATAAATTAATTAAAACAAAACCAAAAGCAAACAAACAAACAAACAAAAAAAGAAATGAGAGCTTTGTCAGAAACACTAGGTGTAAAGATTGTTTCCCAGGGTTCTGCTTTCCTTCTAGTCATGTTTGCATTGGTTTGGTTTGTGCAAAATTTCTTTTCAATTTAATATACTCAAAATTATCTATTTTTCATTTTGTTATATTCTGTCTCTTGTTGGGTCATGAACCTGTAACTACTCTAAAATTTTGGAAGATGCACCACTTGGTGCAAATATGTTTAGTACCAATATCACTTCATTGTCTTATAGCAAGATTTCCTTCCTTTTCTCTCTTAATTAGATCTATTTTTGCTTTTGATTTGTCTGAGATCAGGATTGCTAACCTTGCTTTTTTTTTCCTCTTCTTCTGAAGTGAATATATTCTGCTTTACACCTTTATTTTTCTCTGTGTATATATCATTGCTTCAAATGTGTTTTTTATAAACAACATATTGTATGATTCTGGTTTTTTATTAATTCTGCTATCACTTCAATTTTCTGGAAGATTTAATTCACCTTAATAGCTATGATTGCTAACTGTATTTCCTTCTGTCCTATTTTTTCTCCTTTTTCTCCTCTCTCTCCTTTCACCCTTTCCCTCCTCACAAGTGTTTTGCTTCTGTCTACCACTTCCCCATGTCTGTCCTCTTCTGTCAGTCTTCTGCCCTTTAATTAATTTTCTCCCCACTGTACCCTTTACTTGGTTTTATCTTCTTCTATTTTCCTATTGAGATAGATTTCTATATTCAACTGATTTTGTAAATAATTCCGTCTTTGAGCCAATAGTGATGAATGTAAGATTCAAGTGATACCCATTGTCCACCATCTCATCAACAGTGTTATGCTTCTGTCTACCATTTTATTTAATATTCCTCCCCTCCTACTTTCCTCTTGGGCAAGTTAGGTTTCTGCATTCATCTGATTGTGTATATTATTCCCTCTTTGAGCCAATATTGATGAGAACAAGGTTCAAGCAATGCCCATAGCAAACCCCTCTCCCATCTTCCCCTTCACTGTAATAAGCCTTTCTCAGCTCTTCATGTGAGATAATGTATCCCATTCTACCTTTCCCTTCTTTCTGTACCCATTTTACACCTTTCTCATTTCTTATTTTTTGTCATTCCATAAATACACCTTGTAACCATACCCGCTTCTATCTGTTCTGTTAGTGACACAATTTTAGGAGTTGCAAACATCTTTTTCCCATGTAAGGATATACACAGTTTAGCTCTATTGAATCCCTTCTGTTTCTCCCCCCTTTTACCTGTTTATTTTTCTCTTGGGTTTTGATATTGGATGTCAAATTTGTGGTTTAGTTCTGGTCTTCTTATGAAGGCTTTGTATCCTTCTATTTTTGTTTAATGACCATTATCCTCCTTGATTTATTATATTTACTTTTGCCAGGCAAGTGATACTTGGTTGTAGCCCTAGCTCCATTGCACTAGAAAATACCATGTTCCATGATGACCAATACTTTATGTTACAGCTGCCAAGTTCTTTGTGATCCTGATTATGACTAACTTATACTTGAATTGTTTCTTTCTTACTATTTGCAGCATTTTTTCCTTGACCTGATAGTTTTGTATTTTGGCTATAATGTTCCCGGGGAATTATAATTCAGTATTTCTTTTCTGAGGTGATCTGTGGATTTTTTCAATGCATAATTCGCCCTCATGTTTCAGGATATCAGGAGAGTTTTCCTGCATATTTTCTTGAAAAATGCTGTCCAGGCTCTTATTTTTATCATTTCTTTCAAGTACACCAATAATACTTAAATTATCTCCCCTGGATATATTTTCCTGGTCAGTTGTTTTTCCAGTGAAACTTTTTACATCTTCTTTTTTTTCATTCTTCAGAATTTGTTTGACTGATTATGGATGTCTCATAGAGACATTTGCATCTACGTGCCTAATTCTAATTTTTGAGGTGTTATTTTCCTGAGTTAGCTTTTATACTTCCTTTATCATTTGGACAACTGTACTTTTTACAGTTTTCTTCAGTTGATACTTGTATTTCTTTTTCTATTTAACCAATTCTACTTTTTTAGAAGTTCTTTTCTTTTTTTCCAAGCTATTGACTCTTTTTTCATAATTCTCTTATATCACTCTAATTCATTTTCCCAAGGTTTCTTCTACCTCTCTCATATGATATTAAGCTTTTTGAGCTTATATGATATTAAGCTTTTTGAGCTCTTCCATGAGTCATTTCTTGGACTATGAACACTTCTTATTTTTCTTTGGAATTTTGCCCATAGGTATTTTTCCATTGTTGTCCTTTTCTGAATTTGTGTCTTAATACTCCCTGTGTCCTTAATAATTTTTGTGGTCAGATTATTTTTGGTGGGTTGTAATATTTTGCTTGTCTTTTGGGGGGTAGCTTTTTAAAATTTCTTTCAAATATGAACTCTGCTTATGAATTGGAAGGGGCACTCTGTCAGGCTTCTTGTGCCTGGGTTCGCAGGGCCTAGCTCTTTAGCTGGTTCTGCCCTGATGTTGCCATAAGGCCCACAGGGAACACTCAATTTCATATTGGGTTGAAGGGTTGGTACAGGGGGGTGGTGACTGACCTTGCTGAAGATTTTAGGGGTCTGGCAGTTGTTCTGGTGCTGAATCTAGCATGTGCTTAGGTTTTTGGGTGTTCCTATGTTTTCCACGTACTACTCTGAAATACTTAGAAATTTGACCTGGAGGCTGGTTGTTTGCCCAGGGTTATGCAAAAACATGTGGCAGTCTTCAGAGTTAGAGTCTGCCAATTCCCCTGGCTATGGTGAAGCATGTGGGGAGAGGGGGGTAGGGAAGGTAGCATTGGTATTTGCCTGATCCACCATACTGGGGCTCAGGATCTCTTTCTGGTTTACTGAAATGGGTCTTGCTGCTGGCTTGTTGTGATCCTTCCTTGTACTGTGTTCTGCATTTACTTTAGTGAGACAGATCTTTCTTGCCAATTTTCCAAGTTTCTTTGGCTAAAATTTTGTTTCACTTCACCTTTTAGCTGATTCAACTGTTCCAGGATTTGTTTTGAGGTGCTATTTTATGATATTTTGGAGGGAAATATGGGAGAGTTATGGTGATTTACTATTTACTCTGCATATCATCTCCCAGAACACTGCTTTCCTTCTAACCTTTCTTTACATAAATAAAGCAGAAAATGATATAAACTGATTTCTGGGGGAAAACTATGGAAGGATAACAGTTTGCTCTTGTATGCTAAAGTTTTAACTCATTTCATCGGACTATGACCCTTTTATTATTAATACTGAGCAAAATTTAAAGGCGTACACTATTGTCATGGATGTTATATAACCTAGGGTCCAAGTTGAAATGGATGTCACTAAAGAGAATTGAGATCATCTAGATTTTTTTTCAGATGATATTGTACTTATTGATCCAGACCTAGGAATACTATAAAACTAACTAAATGAAATCCATTAAAACTATAACAAATTTGAATTAATTATCAATATAGAAAAAATTTGGCTGGAATATAATAATTGTTTAATCTCTAATTTTCAACTGAATGGGTAACCCATAGAAATGTTGATTAGAATAAACATACATGAATATATATGCACATATACATAATACAATATACGTATATTGTATACACATATGTTATACATACATATATGTATATATCAGCCTATGAGCATTGAGTTAACCCAAAAATTGAACATAAAAGTGAAAAAGGATAGCATAAAATATGCAAGATTACAATGTTCTTTTCATAAGCCTCGAGCACTTTCCTGAAGGGAAAGTGTGTATGTTTAGAATGTACATATAAATATATACATATACAAGAAATGTGTATTATAATAAAGACACCATATGTATGTGGACATGAATAAATATACTTATAAAATATTTCTCTCATAATGTTTTATACATACAAATGTTGGTTCACTATAATCTCTGAAGAATTATTATTAAATATTACCAAAAAGACAAAGGAAAGTCAAAGAGTAGGGATATCTTAATAGTACATTCAAGGTATAAAAAAGAAGTGAATAAAATAGTGTCATCACAAAATTTTATGGTTGAAAAAAGGGTAAAGAGAAGTGAGCACTGTTCTTTAACTTTTTAAAACATGTACAGTCATATTAATAATTAACATACTTCCCATTCATTTATTCCACTGATATATTTAAATTTTATTTTTAATTTATGGAATAAAACAATTACATCCATTATATCAGAATATAGAACAATAAAAAAGATGATTGCACATGAAATTGCAAATCTACTATGCATTACTTAGTATTCCTTTCAAATATATTGGTCAGATATGTCATCTTTGTAAAGAGATTATAAAGATAAACAAGACTTTCCAAAAGTCATCTAAACATTTTTTCTTTAGGTAACTGAGTGATTAAATGAACAAGAACATTAGTCTTTGAGTCAAGAAGTTCTGACTTCAAATCCAGCCTTAGATGTTTAATAGCCACAGCATTCTGGACAAGTCTCTTAAAATCCATCTCCCTCAATTTCTTCATCTGTAAAATTAGGATAAAAATAACAGCTAATTACCATGGTGGGTATGAGAATAAAATGAGATAATAAATGTAAAGTTCTTTGTAAAATTTAAAGCATGGCATACATGCTATCATATTATTACTGTTTTTGTTGTTGTTAATAAGATAAACTTTATTTTGGCTCACTTCATGCAAGAACCTAAAATTGTCTCTATTTTTGCTAACTTCTTTACATTTATATTATAAATCACTTGTTTTCTCATGTCTTTTCCAAGACTTGTCATTATGAATTGATGTGTTTCTTTTGCACTAATTATTTTTATAGTGACTATAAATTCTATTTTAATGACATTTATTTCTCTCTTGAATCATTTGGTTACACATTGCTGCAATTCTATGTTCTTTTGTGAATTTACAGTGGCCTCTGGCTCCTTAAGGTTTGATTTTCTTTATCCCCCAGTATTTAGTCAGGGATGTTTTGTAATGACAAGCACAGAATTCATTTCAAAATGGATTTTTGTTTTAATTTAAAATAAGCCTCAAAAATAACAAGCAATAAGTTTTTAAACATGCAATAGACACAATATTATCTATTATATAACTATACACAAATGGGATCTCATTGGGAGTATGGGGTGAGAAAAATGTGGAAAGGGGAGGAGGACAATATGTTTGTTTGGGAGGGTTCTTTAAAATAAAATCAGATTCTGGATTCAAAATGAAATTTTACGTTATTTAGAAGTGAAAAGTCTATGGTGATGGAAAAAAAAAAGTTTTTCTGTTCATCCTTTTCCAAAAAACAAAACCCCAACCCCAGACTGAAAAAAAAAAAAGGAATGGGGAAAGGGAAAACATAAGGAAAGGAAAAAGGAAGCAATTAAATAAAATTATTTAAAAAAAACAAATACAATACACAGATTTCATTATCTGAAATATTGTATAAGGAATGTTCTTCATAGAAAAACAGGGAAGATCAGGAGTCTGTGGTTATACTTAACTCAAAGAAGTCATTTCAGCTATTGAATTAACACATCGTTTCAGTTCAAGTTTCTTTTCAGTTTTGTATCAAGTTTGTTAAGAAACAGAAGCTGTGCACCCCACAACTAGCTATACTGAATATAAGGATGAATATAAGCTGAACAGACAGAATTTCCTGGTTATTTGTGGTGCTAGAGCTTCTTCTACTGGCCAACTGAGCTGCCGAGGACTTCTGAAGGCTACCCAAGCAGCCGAGGACATCTGAGGGTTACTTGGAGCTGCCTCTGAAGATTTCTGAGGGCCAGTCAGGCTTCTGAAAACTTCTGAGGGCCAGTCAGAGCTGCCAGAGGAGGCATGAATGTGGTATCCTTACTTTGTGTCTTTGTGCCTTTGTTAAGCCTTGACTTCCCTGGAATAGAGACAATGAACGATTTAAGGTGGACTGGACAATGTGAGCTTAAATGTGGAACAGAAACTGCAAGGAAAACTGGACAAGGAGCTGGGAGCTGTCTGACTTTGAACCCAGGCAACAGTTTGGTGGATTCAGGTAGGAGCTAGGACTATGGAAGGGGAAACATGGAAGCTGAGAGCCAGCCTCAAGTCAAACTGTAAGAAGATTTACTTGGATACTTTGTAGTCACTGAGAAGTTATGATTTACTCTAACCTAGGGGTGGAGAACATTGACTTTTATACTTTGTGATTGAATTAAAGATTTTTTAATTGACTAAATGAATGTACTTTGTTCACAATTGGAAAGTAACCTCTTTTCTCATACCACTTCCCCCCATTCTGCTGTAGGCTGAGATATCCCACCTAGTATGTATGTCATTCTTTCCCTGACCCAAATTCGATGAGAATGTGGTTTCGCCTTTTTGCCTTCCTATTCTTCCCCTCCCTTGCAACCACTTCCCCCTGCTTCCTCTACATGAAATAGTTTACCCCACCCTGTCTCTCCCCATATCTTCCTGCCACTATCCTCTCTCACCTACAAACTTGAGCCCTTGAGTATCCTCCCTTCCCAATAAATGCAACTTATGCCCTCTATCCATATATAACTGTAAATATATACACACACATTCACATATGTATTCACATGACCATACACACTTCTTCCATTATTTTCATAGTGAGAAAGATTTCCTCAATCACATTTATTGTTTTTCCATATAAGAATGTAAATAGGTCAACTTTGATAAGTTCCTTTTGATTTCTTTTCCCTGATTACCTTCTCAGGCATCACTTGCTTCTTGTGTTTGGATGCCAACTTTTCTATTCAATTCTGTTTTTTTCCTCAAGAATTCTTGGAAGTCCTCTATTCCACTGAATGACCATATTTTCCCCTGAAGCAAAATACTCCGTTTTGCTGGGTAGGTGACCCTTGGGTTCATTCCCAGCTCTTTTGCCCTCTGGAATATCATATCCCATGCCCTTCAATCCCTCAGTGTAGAAGCTGCCAGGTCCTGTGCTATTCTGATTGTGTTTCGACAATATTGATTTTTTTCTTCCTGTCTGCTTCTAGTATTTTCTCCCTGATCTGGGGATTCTGGAACCTGGCTATAATATTACTGGGAGTTTTCTTTTGGGGATCTTTTTCAGGAGGTGAATGGTGGATTCTTTCAACCTCTATTTTGCCCTCTGGATCTAAAACATCAGGGCAGTTTTCCTTGAGAATTTCTTAAAGGGTGATTTCTAGGTTCTTTCTTTGATCATGGCTTTCAGGTAGCCCAATAATTTTGAAATTGTCTCTCCTGGATCTATTTTCCAGGTCAGTGGTTTTTCCCATGAGATATTTCACATTGCCTTCTAATCTTTCATTTGTTTGGATTTGCTTAACAGTATCTTGATTTCTCATAAAGTCATTAGCTTCTATTTGGTCCAGTCTAACTCTGAAGGAGTGAATCCCCTCATTGAGCTTTTTAGATTCTTTTTCCATCTGGCAAATTCGGCTTTTTAAGGCATTCTTCTCCTCATTGCTCTTTTGGGCCTCCTTTGCCATTTGAGTTAGTCTATTTTTTAAGGTGTTGTTTTCCTCAGTCAGGCTGTTGACCCTCATCTCATACTTTTCCTGCATCCTTCTCATTTTTCTTTCCAATTTTTCCTCCACTTCTCTTATTTGATTTTTAAAGTCCTTCTTAAGGTCCTCTATGGCCTGCAAACCGCTCATGTTTTCCCCTGGGGCTTTTGGAGCAGGACTTCTGACCTCACAGTCCTCTTCCCGCTCTGTGCTTTGACCCTCCTTGCCCCCAACATAGGAGTCTAGGGTTGCATTTTTCTGTTTAATTTGTTTCCTTTGTTTTGGCATGTTGCCACTTATTTACTTGACATTTGGGCCTGTTGCCACAGTATGGCCCTGCTGCCAGACAGGGGAATTTTTGACCCAAATGTGTGGGGCACAACTTCCGCTTCTGGAAAGCTGGAAACCCACCCACGACCTCCACCCCCGATCACAATCCAGATCCAGGGAGGTTAAAGCAAGAGCGATTACCCCCCAAGACTGATCGCTAGATCTCTGTACAGTTCACAGGCCAGGAGCTGGAGCTGCCTCTGAAAACTATAAAATGGCATGTCTCCTCAGTGGCTTCTAGCCCCCAGGGGAGGAAGCTGACCCATTCCCCAAATACTCGTCCCAAATTCCATAGGGCACTAACTTCTCACTTTGTCCTAGGCATGTCTATGTTGATAATTCTGGAATCGCCACTGCTGCTGGTGTTCTGGGGTCCCTCCAGCCAGCTGCTGGCCTGTCCGCCTTGTGCCTTAAACCACTCACTCAGACTAGTCTCCCCGCACTCTGCGAGCTGCCAGCTCCCAGAGTGCTGTGCTGGTCCTTCCTGCAGGGCTGTTGGGCTGCCCTCAGCGGGAGTTTAGATTCTCTGTGTCTTTCTGTGGTTGCTGGGGCTCCAGAAGTTGTTCAGAGTCCCCTTTTACATAGTTTGGAGGAATTCTGGGGGCAGCATGTCTTGGACACACTGTTTCTACTCTGCCATCTTGATCCGCCCCCATGACTTTTTCTTAATGTCCAAATTTTCTTTCACTATGTTTCACATTTCTCAAAAATATTTCTTTCAGCAAGGATGTTTCAATATTAGGAAAACAATATCAAAAATAAAGCTAGCAGGAACCATATAATTATCTCAATAGATGAAGAAAAGGCTTTTTTATAAAATAAAACATCCATTCCTATTAAAAGCAATAAAAAGTATAGGATAAGTGAAGTATTCCTTAAAATAATAAGTAGCATCTATTTAAAGCCATCAACAAGTATTATATGTAATGGGGATAAGCTAAAAGCATTTCTAATAAGATGATGGATGAAAAAAGTATATCCACAATCACATCCTGACTAAATGATAATACTTTGTTCAAAATTATGTCATGACTTCAGTAAAAACTATGTGGCCAATTTATTGATAAATTGTTGATTTATTATGTCATTGTGAATGCTGTACCTTGATTTTCTGTGGAAAATTTGCTATGATTTGTTATTGAATAGAGGGTTCAATATACTATACAATCAGTACCTTTAAAGCTGTCCACAGCAACCATCCTCTAGAAAGCTGTTTGTGCTTGACTTTATACCCTGTTATTTAATTTTTCTACTAGAAATTTTAGCAATAGCAATTAGAGAAGAAAAAGTAATTAAAGAAACCAGATTAGGCAAAGAAGAGGCTAAGCTATCACTCTTTGTACAAGATATGATGATATACATAAAGAATCCTAGAGAATTAAGCAGAAAACTACTTGAGACAATAAATAAATTTTGCAAAGTTGCAGGACATAAAAAAACTCACATAAATCCTCAGCATTCCTATATATTTCCAACAAAATCCAACAGAAGAGATAGAAAGAGAAATCCTATTTAAAGTTACCGTAGAAATTATTTGGGAATCTGCCTGCCAAAATAAACGCAAGACCTCTATGATCACAACTACAAAACAGTTTTCACACAAATAGAGTCAGATCTAACTAACTGGAAGAACTTCATTTGATTGTGCCTGGGGCAAGCTAATATAATAAAAATGACAATTTTATTTAAATAAGATTACATACTTAGTGCAATACGAATGAATCTACCAAAAAATTACTTCATGGAGGTAGAAAAAAATAGTAAGAAAATGCATTTGGGATAACAAAAGGTCCAGAATATCAAGGGAATTAATGAAAACAAATGCTACGAAGGTGGCCTAGGCATATCAGATTTTAATCTGTAGTATAGTGCAGCAGTCATCAAAACTACTTGGTATTGGCTGAGGAATGGAGTAGTGGATCAATGTAATAGAATGGGTACAATGAGACTCAGCAGTCAATGACTATAGGAATCTACTGTTTGATAAATCCAAAGACCCCAGCTTCTGGGATAAGAACTCACTATTTGAGTAAAACTGCTGGGAAAACTGGAATATAGTATGACAGAAGTTGGGCATAGACCAATATCTAACACCCATGTACCAAAATCAAATATAAATGAGTGCATGATCTTGGTGTAAAGGCTGATACTATGAGCAATCTGGGAAAGCAAGGAATAGTTTACCTGTCACATTTATACAGCCAGTGTCTCTAGTAAAGGCCTCATTTCTAAAATATACAGAGAACTTACTCAAATCTATAAGAATACAAATCATTTTCCAATTGATAAGGGTCAAATAATATGAACAGGCAGTTTTCAGAGGAAGAAATTAAAGATATCTATAAGCATATGAAAAAATGCTCTAAATCACTATTGATTAGAGAAATGCAAATCAAAACAACTCTGAGATATCACATCTCACTGGTCTCATTGGCTTAGATGACAAAACATGAAAATGCAAATGCTAGAGATGATGTGGAAAAATTGGGACACTAATGCATTGTTGGTGGAGTTTTGAACTGATGCCACCATTCTGGAGAGTGATCTACAACTATGCCCAAAGGGTTACAAATAAGTGCACTTTGATTCAGAAATACCATTTCTAGGGTTGTTTCCCAAAGAGAACATAGAAGTGTGAGGATGTATATGTTCAAAAATATTTATAGCAGCTCTTTTATGGTGGCAAAGAATTCGAAATTAAGGGGATACCCATCTACTGGGGAATGGCTAAAGAAGTTATGGTATAGGAATGTAATGGAATACTATTGTGCTATAAGAAATGAGGAGCAGATAGACTTTATATTTACCTGGAGAGTCTTATACAAACTTATATTGAGTTATAAGAGCAGAACCAGAAGAAATTTATACACAATTACAGACACAACATATGTGAGATGACCAACTTTGATAGACTGAGCTCTTCTCAGCAATTCGAGGTTATAAGACAACTCCAAAAGAATCATGATGGAAAGAGATTTCTACCTTCAGAGAATGAACTAGAATTTGAATGTAGATTGAAGCAAACTTCCTGCTCTCTTTCATTTCTTGTTTCATTTTGTCTCTTCTTTTCCATTGTTCATTCTATTCAGTTATAATCCTTATTTACAACCTGACTAATGTCTAATGTGAAAGTATTTGCAAATCCTGTTCTTGATTGCATACCCCCATGGGGAAAGGGGGGTAAGAGAGGGAGAGGGAGAAAATTTGAAACTCAAGCAATTGTGGAACTGTGTTTTGTATGCTAAAATTAAACAAATTAACAAAGACAAAAAAGAAAATAATTTCTTTCAAAAAGTTTTCCACTTTTAGAGGAATATGAAACATATGTGAAGCATAAATTTATGCATAGACAAATAAAATTATTCATTTTGCATTAACTGTACCACTAATATAATAAGTACAAGATAAATGCTTGTTGAATTATTGATTTTTAAATGAATTATATAAACACTCCAAAAGGATATTTTGGCATTATAAGTGCTAATTATCTCCATAACATGAGTTTGCAGCCATATTTCATAACTGAGAGTAGGAAGGGGATCCAGGAAAAGAAGACTGATGAGTGTTACCAAAAGCTAACAAAATGGAATCCCTGCAATATCACAAATGTCAAAGCATGACAAAAAAAAAAAAGTTCATTTGTTGTGGATGTTTTATTTTGTTTTGTTTTTTCCAGTGCCAAAGCATTGATTCATCCATAAATACTTCAGTTGCTAAAATGTCCACTACATCATCCTACATTTAAATGATTCAAAAAGAAGTCCATATATATTAAATAAGTTGTCCCAAATTTCTAAATATCCAGATAATTAATGTTAAATACAGGAGGAGAACCATGTTCTTCAGGATAACAATACTCCTTTTTCATATATAACATTACAACCATTTACTCTTCTTGTGCAGTATTTCAATTAATAAATACATGCATGAAACCAAAACTTTACTTTCTTCCTGCTAAAAACAATCTTTATTTAAAAGTTTATTTATACAAGACTTCTGATAACATTATTGTTATTTTTAGTCTCACTACACATGTGTTTCTGAATTGTTCTTGGAATATTTTTTTTTGCATTTTGGAGGGCAATTGGGGTTAAGTAACTTGCCCAAGGTCACATGGCTAGGTTTTTGTTTGTGTTAAGTGTCTGAGGCCGGATCCGAACTCAGGTCCTTCTGACTCCAGGGCCAGCGCTCTACTCACTGCCCCACCTAGCCGCCCCACATACATGGAATATATATATATATATATATATATATATATATATATATATATATATATATATATATATATATATATATATTTTTTTTTTTTTTAAGCAATTGGGGTTAAGTAACTTGCTCAAGGTTACATGGCTAGTCATTATTTATGCGTGGGTGCTCATTTTCTGAGGCCGGATTTGATCTCGGGTCATCCCGACTCTGAGGCCGGCGCTCTTACTCACTGCGCCACCTAGCCGCCCCTCCATGGAATATTTTTAAAAGGATTTTTTGTTACTATAGTTCTTCAGTTGTAGTTACAACATCTAAAGACAATTTATTGCATGCTAGATTTCCTAGACCAAATGGAGTGGCTTTCCAAAATGAGTGGCTTTAAGTATTTTGTGACAATTCTTAAATCCATGCTCATACACATATATTTTCTATATTTGTTTTTCTTCATTACTCTGAAGTTAAAACAATGCATAAAAAAGAATATGCATACTTCATTCCTTCCCTAAGGAAAATGTGATTCCAAACTATCTTCAGGACCAACTTGAGAGAGGAGAAAATAAAAATACTCTCTTATAGCAACACAAAATTCAAATTGTGAGCAAATGCTTGAATTCCAGCTTGTCTCCCTAGAGCTTTGCAAAATTTCCCTTTATAGAATACTGGGAGTTGACCCTTGGTTAAGTTTAGTTATCTCTCTTTTAATGGGACATCATTAACTTTATCTAGGTTCTGATAAATTATAATCTTTATAATTTCTCCAATTTCTGTTCATTACTTGCTTAAATAAATAGATTCACTTGCCATTTCATATTTGTGATGGTCTTTTGTGTAACATGTGGTGAGAAGTGACCAAGGCATTGAGTACAGTTTGAAGGCCATCTTCCCCTATGTAAGCAGGTTGGCTATGGAAGCACCATTTTCACACCTCTGAACCAACTATGCCTATAGATAAGCAATACTTGACTAGGATGTGGGAGGGGAAAGAGAAAAAAAATATATAATGCTAATCCAGTATTCTTCTTTCAGAGGGAAATAAAGAAGGAAAATACAAGCCAACCTGTAAACTAAATGGCCCCATTTCCTGTTCCCCTTAAGGAAAAAATGCCAGTCTCTCTTTGGCAAAGGTGGGCGAAGTTCCAGAGATACTTCTTTTCTTGAATCATATATATATATATATATATATATATATATATATATATATATATATATATATATATATATGTATGTATGTATGTATGCAAACGTAAGCACATACATATACAGAAATGTATACATAGCTGTGTGTATGTGCACACGTATGTATAAACACCTATAAGTATGTATGTATATATACATATATACATGCATACATATATGTATATACACACATATAAAGTTTTGTTTGTTTGTTTTTGTTTTTTTAGTTTGGAGGTTTTCTTGGCAATGGTACTAGAGTGGTTTGGCATTTCCTTCTTCAGCTCATTTTACAGATGAGGAACTAAGGCAAAGAGGGTTATGTGATTGTCCCAGATTCAAATAGGTGGTAAGTATTTGAAGCTAGCCTCAGAATATGGAAGATGAGTTTTCTTGAGTTCAGGCTTGACACTCGTCTCTGTCTCTCTGTGTCTCTGTCTCTGTCTCTGTCTCTCTCTGCCTCTGTCACTCTCTGTCTCTGTCTCTGTCTTTCTGTCTCTCTCTGACTCTGTTTGTCTGTCTCTCTGTCTCCTTCCACAAACATATATTCACATATATGTGTGTCTATCCATCTCTTAGATACCTGTGTGCATGTGTGTGTGTATGTGTGTGTGTGTGTGTGTGTGTGTGTGTGGCATAGGCAGCACACACCATGAATTTTCTCAGCTATAGTGGACATTAATCAATATTTGCTTTTAACCCTCATTGATTTCTGATTACTAGAAATAGAAAAAGAATGAGGAAATACCTTTTAGATGAAGGCATACAATAAGAATTTAAATAACTAGGTAAATATAAATACACAAAAGATGAAGGGAGAAAAAGTCTAGAAAATTATTACAAAATACAGGTGGGGGAAAGTCCAGGAAAATGCAAAAGGAACAATACAAATATTGTTTTTGATGACTTCCCAAGTAACACCTAGAATGATATGCAGAAGTTAAGAGGTAAAACTAATTCCATTTGGGTTATAGTTATTTTTCCCCTAAACTGCTGAGGCCATTGTCAATTTCTAAAATATATCAAACTTATAAGTGGGGAAAAAGGCATTTTTAATCAAGGTAACAGGATCAAAAGCCTGTAGACCAGAGTTGCCCATATGTGAATACTTGGATGACCATCAAGGATACTTACATAAAATATTCTTATACTTTTAGGAGGAAATGAAAGGGGGTAGGTTTGTCATATAAGGTGGCAAGGTCTAATAATGAGGCACCAGCTGCCTTTAGCAACCTGGGCAAGAAAACCCACTTCATTCTAGTTGTTTTACACTTGATAATCTAACTTACAATAAATCTCAATGAGAGAAGGCAAGGACATTAGGAACTGCTCTAATAGCCAATCTGACTCAAGCTGGCTTTGTTTACAGGTGTGTTCCCAAGGCAGGTATTTGATTCAAACTAATTGAGATAAAATGCCTCATGAGTTGGAATGCAAGGACATTACTGGAATTGACCTAGACCTAGAATTACCTAGAGGGAGATACAATTAATATTATACTTGATATTTATAATATCAGGGTAAACTTCCCCTGTCTCCTTTATAGCTTCATTATTTGAGTAGGCTGATACTATTAGGACCAAATACAAGATTTTGTGAGGAATTTGGAAGGGCAAGCAGATTCCATCCACTTCAAACAATACTAAGTACAAATCTGATTACAATTGTTAATATCTCTGACTTTTTATCATATATATTTATTTGCTAATGTATTAAATACTTAGATGGTCTTAATAAATATATACTTAGCTCTTTTGTAGTCTGGGTCTTCACTTAAGCAAAAGAAAAGTTGTAATCCTTAAACCTAAAAATTGTTTGTTTTGTTCAAACATAACTTTGTGAATGTGGACAAATTGTAATAAATCTCATTATTATAATATAGGGAATTTACCAGCTTTGTAGTGTGGAAAAAAGAAAGTGATGCACTGAAAACTCTATTAAATATGAATATTACCTGGCATTTTCCTGGCCAAAAGGTAGTGGTTTTCTAATAATTAAATAAAAAGGGTATACTTTTAGAACTTTAAAAATAAAGATGAGGTGCTTTGAAAATGTTGTTGTTATTATTATATACTTTTGTTTTTAAAGTTGGTAATGGCTATGAGGAAATAATAATAAAATGTTACTCATCCCCCTAGGGCAGGCAGGTGGTGAAGTAGGAAGATATCCACACCTGGAGTTAGGAAAACTCATCATAATGAGTTCAAATGTGACCTCAAACACTTACTAGCTGTGTGATGCTGTGTAATCCTTCTACGCCATTTTCTTCCAACTCCTGATCTGTAAAATGAAGTGTAGAAGAAAACTGCAAAGCATTCCAGTATCTTTGTCAATAAAACCCCAAATGAGGTCAGGCAGAGGTGGGCAGGCCTGAAATAACTGCAATATCCACATATGCAATACTGCATATCCACATATCTAAAATACAAAGATACCTCTATATGTCTATTGATTAAAAGTAAATATTTTAATTGCTAAGAGACAAGGCCCATTATTTGTGGAGCTGGGAGAGGGGAATAAGAGGAAAGAAGAAACCTTGATAACTGCAAAAATTAAAAGATAAAAGCAGTATGGAAATTGCAATGTCCTTCCATATTTTAATAAGTATGATTGTGTTACAATCAAGAATTTTTTTACAAATAATTAATTTGTAAAATCAGGAAAATAAGCCGAAGTCACTCTAGTATAGTTGGATATTTTTCATTAGGGGGAAAATTCATGCCAGGGATAAATAGGAATCTGAATTAGTCTGTAGCATAACTAGAATCAGTAGTAATCCATGGGTGCAGTCATTTGGGTAGAATTTGAAATTCCATGAAAAAAGCAAGTGTATTCAATTTAATTAAATTTGAAGAAATATTAAGCTCTGTCTGTGTGCCAGGATGGAGATTGCCTCATTTCAGAGCCAAGAAGATATGATGCCAAGGTCTTTATATTATCTATTTATCTATCGATCTATCTGTCTATCTTTCTCTATCTATCTATCTATCTGTCTATCTCTATCTATCTATCTATCTATCTATCTACCTATCTATCTATTGGTCTAACTACATATCTATCTGGAGACATATGTATATGCATATATGTATGTCTATGTGCATGTATGTATATATGTGTATATATGCATATGCACTTATGCACAAACACAAATACCACACACACATACACACACACACACACATCTGACATTAACTCACAGTATTGAAGAAAGTGCCCTATGAAAATGTTAGTTAGAAGTTGCTAATATGTACTAGCTGAGGGAGTTTCCTTATCTAGTGATTTCTTTTTTTTTAATTAATTTATTTTTAGTTTACAAGATTCAATTCCATATTTCCTTGAGTTTCAAATTTCCCTTCTCTCCCTGCCCCCATCCCCATGATGGCATATAGCCCAGTATAGGATCGGCAAATACTTTCACAATAGACATTAGTCAAGTTACAAAACCGTATTGCACTAGATGGAATGAATAATGGTAAAGAAGATATAAAACCAAACAATGAAAAGAAAAAGATCAATAAGGTTTCTTCCATCAGGATTCTAGCTCAGTTCTTTCTAGTTGTTTTTCTGAATATAGGCATATCTCTCCTTCATGAGTCTTTCAGGACTGAAATATATCGCTGCATTTCTGAGAAGAGTCCAGTCTGTCATAGTTGGTCATCATACATATGTTGTGTCTGTGATTGCATACAAATTTCTCCTGGTTCTACTCTTCTTGCTCAGCATCTGTTTGTATAAGCCTCTCCAGGTAAATATGAAAACTGTCTGCTCCTCGTTTTTTATACCACAATAATATTCCATTACATGCATA